>MU225838.1:1766891-1797003 GCA_018584345.1 Thuja plicata
AATTTTGATATAGATAAAGACTCAGAAGACACTATAGTAGTTGACAATGTCAAGATATCCATGACTGCATCTAAAAAAGATATGGACAAAGTTGATAAGGCATTTGTAAGCACTGAAGAAATGTGCAATAATGATACCTCTGCACAACAAGATGAAGTTCCCATCAATGATCAAATTGACATAAATGAAGATACTCAAGATGATACTCAAGGTTATAAGACACCAATAAAAGAGATACCAGTAAAGGTTGAATGCATGGATACCAATCAAAACACTATATTCTCACCATCCACTCAACCATCTACCTCATTATTGTCAAGATTAACTCCTATTTGAGCAAGTTTGGATGCATGGGGAGAAGAAGACCTAATCAAGATCAGCATTCTTTCTATGGAAAAGGAAAAAGAGAAACAAGTGATACAGAACCCTCACTTTTTGGAAACAGTTAACATTTTGAATGACTTAGTGCCTGCTGATTAGAAAGTAGCCAAAGTCCAATCAGTTGAAGATGTGGACAACATTTTGTCAAACTTCAAATCACACTTTATTAGCTTAGTAGACTCTGCTACTAAGATTGTAGAAGATGAATACAAGAAGGAGAGACTGAATGATTTGGTAAATAATTTTACCTTAGACTTGAACTCCTTAAAAATTGGGCAATCCATACTGAAAGAGTTGGCAGCTAAAGGAAAGAAAGTTATAGCCAACTGCATGGACAGAGTGAAGTTCACCTCTGAGCACACCAAAAAGGTAGAAGAGGCAGAGTTAATGATGGATAGCATCAGAAAATCAGTTGAATCATCCATGCAAGACATGAAAATATGCAATAATGTCTATCAAGGACAGTTGGATAAAATAGAGAAGGCAAAATTGGAAATCAGAAAGATAAGAATAAGACAAACCCAGTTGAGAAATGCACTTGCATCATCTCTAGCAGTCCTTAATGAGAAAATTAAATAAATTAATGACACCATGGTGACATATGATCAAGTTCCTTGCATGGATCTAATTAAAATGGAGAAACTAACATATGCCCTATGCGCGCATCTTCAGACAGTTGATGCTATCAAAGTATTTTGGCAGAAAGAGATTCAATCTCTTCAAATTGTGTACCCTAAAGTTTACATGGAGTGAGTATGCAGAAGACTTACTAGTTTTTTTACACCTTTGTCATTAATGTCAAAGGGGGAGTAATATAGAATGTGTATATGTAGAAAAACATATGTAAATATCAATAAGATGTTATGATTTATAGTCACTTTTTGTGTTAAGTCATTTTGAGTAACATGGCCACATTCCTTTGTTTCCATAAATGAAAAAGGGGGAGATTGTTGGAAAGTTGACATCCTAAGGATGCATGACTCATTTTGTTTTGTCATCATGGCAACAAAGTCATGTTTAGTTTCTATCATGAAAGACAAAATGACTAAGTATGAAAACAAGGCAGACAGAGATACTCAGCGATCAGCACATCAGCGCACATGTGAGAGATAAATTCAGTGTATGCACATTCAGATATATGTTGTAAGACATGTGTACATGCTACATCCAGACATGCATAGTACAGAACAATAGTATGGCAAAGTTACAGGCAGATCAGTAGACCAGCAGTCCAGAAGATAGAGCATGGAAGTTGACTATTGTTTTGATCAGCGTGAATTATTTTGTAATGTAATGGCTAAGCGCCTTTGGTTCTATGTTTGTAATGATTTAATTAACATTGTAGTAAACACACTTGAGCCGACTTGTTTGGAAGCATTGTATATTACCTTTAGGGCCGACTAGTGTTTTGTTTTGGGTCGTGCCTATTCGGATATAAACATATAAGTATGTAATGTAAAGTTATGTTACAAGCATCGATTATAATGTAAGAGGAAGATACAAAAGTGCAGTACAATGAAGTCAGTATATGATATGGATCTTTAAGAGAGTAAGAGCATTCGCGCATACATGAAACTAATCAAACAACAGTGTCATCATAGCAGTTCATTTTGATATAGTGTATATCATCTTTCAGAAGGTTGTAGCCTTCATCCTATTGGGCAGTGAGCCATATACCTTTAACAGGGTTTTGTTAAAGACTCCTAACAGGGTCAGACCTTTAACCAGGTCATTATACTCATATTGTAAATACTGCTTCTAACAGGGCAAAGTAACTCTAACAGGTTCATTATACCTAGTACAATATTTGTGGGTACTAATTACCACCGGGGTTTTCCTCTGATCAAGGTTTCCCCGTAATCATATCATGTGTTATGATTTATTATGTTAAGTTTCATTCTATGTATGTTTCATTTATGTTTAAGTTGATGAAAATTAATTAATAAACAAACTCTGATTCACCCCCCCCCCCCTCTCTAGGTTTCCAACAGAATGAGGTTGACAACTCCAAGAATAAGTATCTAGAACTGGAGAAATACAATCAGATCATAAAAGGTGAGCTTGTTGAGACAAAGAAACACATTGAGAAACTTCACACCAGTAGTGATTTGATTGGTGAACAAAGAGACAAATAGAAACCCTAATTTGATATGACTGGTATTGGCTTCAATGAAGCTAAATGTTCAAAGAATCAGGAAGAGAAACCTAATGAGAAGATTGATGCTGAGAAACCTTCTACTGAAGAACCTAAACAAAAAATCAGACCCTTCAAAGGAATATGCTTTGGCTACAACAAAATTTGACACATGAAGATAAACTGCAGAGGTAATGCCCCTTTGAGAACCTTTTCTAGTTGTTGTTTTAATTGCAATGGATATGGGCACAAGAAATTAGAATGCAGAAAACCTAATCAATCTGGATATAGACAAGACAATGGAAGAGAACCTATAGTGAAGCCTACATGCTACAAATGCCATAATTTTGGACACATTGAAAATTATTTTAAACTATAATTTAATCAGGAAAGAAGACCTACTATATGCTACAAATGCAATAATCCAGGTCATATAGTGAATTTTTGAAGGTATAATGGAGCAAACAATAGAAGAGTACCACCTCCTATGAATACATAGAAGAATGGAAATGATATTGGTAAGACTGTTGTAGATTTGAAGAGTGATTTTGAAAGTTGTTTCAAGAAAGGAGAGGATAACAGCAATGGTAAATATTGAAGATCAAAGAAATAAGTGAGAAAACAGTTCAGGGAGAGTCAGTAGATGCTACTCAATCTTTTCCTGATGGTATTAAAATAGAATCGACCTAATTGGCTAATCATGGCCTTAGGGGGAGCATTGGATAAAGACATCAGAATAGATCCCACCCCATAAATATTGTATTAAGCTCAGGTGATCTTAGGTATGAACATGGACAACATCATGGAGTATACAGCTAAGAGTGCAACATTAGCTAACTCAAATATTTTGTTCGCGAGATCTAACAGCCGACTAGATAGTATTGAGTAAAGTGAAATTATATAACTTAAACATTGTATAAAGCACCATATGAAGATACGTTTTCTTAACATTTGACAAAGAGCAAGCCAAGGAGATCAGAGAGCAGAAAGATTCAGTCTACCCTACATATTCCATGTGTGATCAATTGAAGCGAAAACACAAAATTCAGTGTGTAGAGGTATTTACATCATCTAGCTATGGATTCACATGTTGTTTATGATGTTGTAGATCGACCTAGGTATAAATTTAAGAAACATCCATTCAAGTCTTGTGAATAATATCCTAAAGGATCCTTTTCTCAAACACCTCCCAGAGTTTTACATGTAGAAGATATTAGGGCTTACATTCATTGTAAGTATGATATACTGGGAATTGATGAGATGTCAAATGAGATGGAGAATATGATAGATAATGGAATCATGAAAGATGAATACAAATAGATTGGTCAGTTGAGTATCATGAAAATTTTGTATTTGTGCAAATTTGATAAAGATAAATAGTTCAAGATATTATTGAGCAGAGTTCATGATCAATTCATTTGGATAGGTGAGCAGCTAGTAAAGATTTGCAGTGAGTTAATTCATGAAATTATAGGACTAGACAATACAGGAATCACTCTTGTTGCAAAGAAACATGTAAACAAACTAGTTGAAACCCTAACACACTCAAAGTGGGATAGGCGAGAAATGACTGTAAATGACATCTTTCAGCAAGATGTAAGGATAATTGCTATGATACTTGGATATAAATTCTACTACAGCAGTAGACCTAACTCAGTATTTGTAGGAGTAATCATGATGGCATGGAGAATGGTGAAAGAGAATGTAAAGTATAACCTATGTGAAGTATTAGTACAATAATTTCTTGAAAATATAAAACTAGTGAAGAAAGATAGATCAAAGAGCTTTAGATTTGGCTCACTATCGATACATATGTTTAACCACATTAAACATAAATTTCTAGGTATGCACCCTAGTGGTTGGAAATCTAGGATACCTACTGGTATTCTAATCTCACAGAGTTACAATAGACATAACAAGACATGGGTTGATGGTGAACTATTTGGTATGATCAAAATGCTACAAAGATAGATAAAGAATGAATATATGCTATCTAATGACATAGTTGAGAAACACAAGGATACAATTTGTTTCATGGTTGAAACTGATTGTGTATGCTTTGAGGTAGTTATACCAAGGAAGAAATGGTGTTATCCCATTGGATATGAGGTAAGTTTAGAGGTACTTACTATGCAAGTTGAACATGTTCTTGCATCTGAAATTGATACAACTAAAAAAAGATGGGGAACCTATGAAGAGAAATCAGTTAAGGTGAGAGAGGAGCAAAGCAGAGGTCTGAGGAAAAGGAAATTTGATAACCTTGTGCATGAATGTGGAATTAAGGCAGGACTGATAGAGGAAGAATTAAAAGAAGTGAAAAGGAAAATGGAAAATGATCTTTTGGATTGGAAAGTGTTAGCACTATAGCCCTTCCCACTCCTGAGGTAGTGATGGTAGAGAGTCCTCCTCCTCCTTCATTTCAGACATCACAAGAGGGAAAGGATACTCTGAGAGTACACACCAGATCTAGCAGACAGACTTCACCTAAAGAATAGAGCACAGTAAGAGAAGAGAAGAAAACTAAGAAGCACATATGGAAGCCTAACCTAAAGATGATAGAGAAGAAAGATATAGAACAAGGTAAACTAGTCAAAATTGACAAATACTATGATAGGTATGATGAGGATGACAAACTGAAAATAGAAGATGTTGTAGTCAATCACCTTCTTACTTTCAGATAGACCCTACTTGAAATTGAGGGAAACATACCAGAAGCTTTGTATGGAAGACTAGAGACAAGGAAACACTTGGCACAAATTCAAGATGAAACTATAAGAAATCAGGAAATTGATAACATGTTTCCTGTAATATCTTTACAAGAAAGAGAAAGAATATTCAGGGAATTGAAAAATTTGCTAAGGATAAAGTTAAGATTGTTGAAAATCATGGCGAGGAAGTATGATTAAGTCACTGAGGAAACTCACTTGAGAAAATATTGATGAACACTAATTCTGACAAACCTCCACCTCCTAAAACCACTTGTCCTACACCATTAGGAATGGGAGAAATTTCAAATAGAGGCGAGACAAATGCTGAGAAGAGAGAAGTTAATTCACAACTAGATTTCTAAGTTTCTGGTGTGGCAGTAACACTTGACACATCACAAGATGAAAAGGATCCATTTTTAGGGAATATGTCCAACTCTATTATAGATGAAGCAGAAAAGAAAGAGGAAGTAGAGCAGACAAAGGAAGAAGAGTAGAAGAAAGAATATAAAGAAGATGAACAGAAAGAGGTAAACACATCTTCTATCTCATTGTTGACAAGGAGAGATGTTAATGTTGATAGCATGGATGAAGATGAGATGGTTAAATTGGCTTTTACTCCACTAAAAAAAGTCAAGGAAAGATCAGAACAGAAAGGTGAAAAAAAGGATAAAGTGATTACAAGAGGAATTGATATTGTGACCAAATTTCTTCCACTACCTATTGTTTTCCAACACAAAGATGACATTTAAAATCAGAGAATAACACTTGATGAATTTGATGGACATTATGAAAAATTGATAAAGATTGTAGAGGAGAAGGCAGAGAAGAACTATTCTGAAAAGAAGCTATCAGAATTTTGCAAGTCCATCACATGGGACATAGGCATTTTGAACACATGTTTGATGAATGCAAAGAGTTGCATTGGACATGGAAGAAAATTATTTAGCTACTGCATGAATCCTGTCAGGCATGTTCAGAATGTTGAAGATATTATTGCCAAAGAGAGGGAAACTCTAAACAGTATGATGGATAGTTGGGAAACATCTTCACAATATATAATGGAGTTAGACAAGGAAGCTACAAGAATTTTTGCAAAACTCAATATATTGGATATTGAGAATGGGAGAGTATTCACAAGATTTAATTTGTTGAAGAGTTTTATCACTCCTAAGCTATCTATACTTGAGGTACATCTATCAGAGTTGGAGAAAGTGACAGACTCATTAACTAAATCTATGCCCACTGAATTTAAAGAAGCCAAGACCACATCAATTACATTAAATGGCCTAATTTATATTAGTCAAATATTGTTCAAGACATGGAGTACAGAAGTGAAGATCTTGGAAGGTTCCTTTCAAGATATTCTAAAAATGGTGAGAAAGCACCAAATCCTACAAGTTTGTATGCATCTTTGTCATTTTTGTCAAAGGGGGAGAAGAGAGAAGAAGAAAAAAATATAATATAGGAGAAGAGAAGAAAATTGGACAAGAGACAAGAAGAGGAAGGAGAGATTAAAGAGAAGACATTTTATGTTGGAACACTTCTTTTTGTTAAGTGTTGCCATCAATGCTAAAGGGAGAGATTGTTGGAAAGTGATCAATTTTTTGTAATGTGATTCACTTTTTGGTTTTCATTTATGGAAACACATCTGGGTTACAGAATGATTCTTACAAAGTTAAGTTTTGCTGATTGAGAAATCAACTAAGTATAGAAGCAGTGATACAGAAGTATTTTGGATATCGAAGATAGAGATTGATGAGTTATGAGATGAGAGATTAGAGGAAGATAGTATGGGGTATGTGTGACCTCCACCTAATATCTATTTGGTTTTGGTAATGTCTACAGCAAGTTAGAGATATTTTAAGACAAACAGACAGCAAAAGAACAATGATACGGAGCAGTTGGACAACAACGATGATTGAGAGAGTATGACATGCACTCCTAGCAATCGGAGTTGGATTTTGGTTATTGATAACCTACATATTGACTATGTAAAAGCATCGACTATGAATTTCATATTTACTCTATTAAATGTATTTTTTATTGAAGGCCGACTATGTAATATTTGCATTGAGAGGCGACTTGGTAAAGTTATGAGATATATATGCAAGATCTTTTGTGTAAATATGTGTGATGGATTGTAGAGAAAAAGAGTTAATGGTAGAGAAGAGATTGATAGAGATCATTTATGAATTATAAAGGAACTATCTAAGCATTAGTGATGCTTTTTTTGTTCATGACTGAGAACTCTTTGTAAACATAATTACTTTGTAAGAGCTATAAGCTCAGTTGGCCCCTAATAGGGTGTTGTGAACCTTTAATAGGGTTATAATTCCTTTAACAAGGACATTTACTATGTAATATTCAGCTCCTAATAGGGCTAGGTCTCCTAACAGGGACTCTATACTTTAGTGCATTCTTGTGGGTATCATCCCCACCAGGGTTTTCCCTTGGCTAGGGTTTCCTCATCAACAAAATATGGTGTTATGAGTACTATGTTATTTTCTTATGTTATATTCATTTTTGCATGCATATGGTTAATTTTTAATTGGTTGAAAAATAAAAATAAGTGTTATAATACGGATTCACCCCCCTCTCAGTATTACCTAATCCTAATAGGAACCTCATCCAAAAACACATCTACAAACTCATGGAGGAGTGGGTGATCGTCAACTGACACCTCTCAACTCTAAACTCCATCAAGGTCACTAATAGACACTATGCACAACTAAAAACCTTGTTACATACTCTAATTTAACTGCTTAGCTGAGATCATACAACATGAAATAGGTATTTGGACCGCTACAAGCTCACTATGCCCACCTGTATCATTGCCACAGTGTATCAACTTATGTCAAAAATCAATACTTTCTTTATGGGAATCTAACTAGTCCATACCCAAAAAAATTCCATAGGAACCCAAGGGTAGGATGTGAATATCTATAGTGGTGATGAAGGTTCCCAAATTAAACATGCAACCATGAATAAGGGAGTCAGTGTTCACTCTAGAACTTGTGGCTATGTCAACCTGCCAACTAACAACTTGTTGTGTTTCCACTAGCCCACATCGTTGAACAAGAGAGGGGGAAATGAAAGAATATGAAGCACTTGAATCAAATAACGCAGAGGTAGTAATACCATGCAACACACTTGTAGTCTCAATAATGATGCTCTGTTGCTTAGCTTGATATTTATTAACTATCACAAATAATTTGTAGGATCTACTTGCATCCCCAACTATAGGCCCAGACATAGATACCCTATGAATTGGTCATATAGATGACCTCTAAGGTCACTACAGTTCCCTATGCAATAACTATCCACAAGTGAAACAAGCCCCTAGACTATAAGCATGTCATGCTGAAGGAGCACTGGACTTCTGATAACTCTCTCTACTAGCACTCAGATGAACACTCCAAGATGGAAGACTACATGGAGTCTTCCTACAGTGGTACCAAATGCGCTCTCTAGCTAGGGTAACTTAACCATGTCCACTCTACTGAAAATGTGAATCACATTAAATGTGGTGTTGCTAGCCACCTACCCTTTGAGGTGTTGAGTGCACCTATGATGATCATGTGGGTTGTACTTGAGTGCCTTATGCAAATCTTAAAGGTTGTGCACTATGACTCTGTGCACCTATCCTGCCACTATAACCCTTAGAAAAATTTCTCTCAGCCAATCTTTCCCTCTTGACAGAAACTGCAAGTGTCCTAGGTTAGAACAACTAGACATTGCCCATAATGCAGCCATTGAGGCCCCAAACAAAGTGTTGTAACTAACAAGGGCTCATCAAGGTTATAGCTAGAATACTACCTCAACTCAAAGAACCTCAACTCATAATGATCCACTGACAAATTCCCCTATTCTAGCTAATAGAAATCATCAGCACGTGCCTCTCTATACTTCTCTAAAAGGAAATTCTTATGTAATCTCTCCTTGAAAATATACATAGTTATAGTCGTCATGTCCAATTGCTTTTGCTTCTCTATATGCCACTAAGTAGATGAAAAGTCTCTCATGTGTGTGATGGCAAAATGGGCTCTAATGTTTCTCGCATAGTGATGCATAGAAAATAAATTTCAAAGGTCCAACAATTATGTCTTGACCTTACTACCATGACCCTTTCCATCAAAGAAAGGTGGTCAAGATTGCATAAGGTCTCTCATAAATATACGAAAGATGCAATTCTCATACCCTCTTTCCTTGTCACTCATACAATCCTCTCTAGAAATTGGTGGAGTATGAGAATGCTAATGCTCTTTCCTCCCCTCATTCTCTCCACATTCATATATCTAAGAATTCCCGTGGTGATAATCCTCCTATCAAGGTCCTAACTGACCTATAAGCTCCTGGATCAAGTGAACGAATAGGGGGTTCCCATCATCACCACCATGACCCTCTATATATTCCTCATGATAATCCTCATGCTTCTCTACCTCTCTATGCTCTCCTTCATAGTTCTCCTCCTCATGGTGTTCCTCTTCATGTTCATCTTGATGGGCATTCTGTTGACCATGTCCACATCTAAGAGGCATCCTAAAGAGAAAAAAAGAGATGGATCAAAATCATGTCTAACAAACACCACTAGCCATGCTAAGTCCATAAGAAATAAATGATAACCATCAAAGCATAAAACAACCACACAACACTCACACCAACCACAATGGGAGCATAACACAGAGATCCCAATGTATGAATACACTCTAATAAAACTGTAATGCCCCACCTGGGAACCCTTGGAAACAGAGGGAAAAATATGCACTAAATAATTATTATTTTTTAAACATAACATAATATAGCATTTGAATAATGTAAACAAGTGCATCACAAGAACCATCTCATAAATAATAATTCATAACATAGGATACCGTGACAAACATAATAGGTTCGTGCACAAGTGGAAATCTTAATTATCACTTCTAAAGGTTCCCAATAAATCTAACACATACTGAAAATGGATAATACACATTCCTGAGTTTTCCCCACAAGGATCTGGACAACATCCATAAATAACAATAGGCAAAGCCAAAAAATATTCATGGCTACCACGAAGGGAGACCAAATTCTATCCTCTATCTACATAATTGATATTCATTTTAAGACCAAAGTAAATATTCCTAACATGATTAAACATACATATAAATTACCAACTACCTATAACATAAACAAGATACAACCAGAAATGATCCTCAAACGATCGTGCACAAGTCAGGGGATCAAGGTTAAAATCAATATTCCACTAGAATCATGCTGAAGACAATATGTTGATTCTTAAAATTTGGCTAAGTCTGAAATTTCCTAAAACCCTCAAAATCTAGAATCTTAATTTTAACTACTATGAAGCTAAAACCACTTTTAACCATCTTGAAAGTATAATTTATACTTAAATGTTAAGTTTTATATATGGTCCTTGTGCTAAAATAGGTCTATCAAGGCCTGAAGGACATACAAGAACCCTCAAGAGACCACCCAAAAGATACTTGTCTTCTAGAAATAGTTGCAAAACCAAACTGGGCGGAGACAAAAATAATAGTCCTAGACAGTGATTGTTGCGTAGACACTAATCTGTTTAGACAATGATTGAGCCACTAGTGAATTCTGAAAAAATACCTAGTCCAGTGAGGTCGCACATGATAGACCTTAGGTGTAGATGTTGATTCGTATAGATGTTGATCTATGCAAACAATGATTCATCAAAAATAACTTCATGGTTAAGTCTAAGACCAAAAAGTCTCATACCCGAGAGTCAGAGATGACTCTAGTTAATCACAGATGACAATTGGGTGATTTGGGCTAAAAACCAAAAGGGAAAAAGCCACAACTAAGCCAACACCAACACACAGCTAAAATACATCTAAATCCACACTAGGGAGTATCAAATAAGTTAGCACTACTTTTCATTTTTTTTGTAAGAATCAAAGGTTGTTGTTTCCAGCATTTTAATTGAAAGGATTTAAATTTTGAATATTATGGCAGGTGAGGTTTCCCTTTTCAAAGTCTAACAGTGAGGATATTGGATTTTTAGTTTTTTCATATAGTTGCAAGCATTTTGTGGTTAAGTAATTTTAACTTGCGGGTGTGTGAGTAGTGTAATTCTAAGATTTTTAACATGGTTGCAGAATCCTTCCCATTAAGTGTTTTTACCTTGTGAGTTAGAGATTGAAGGAAATAACATGTTGTCTCTAGGTTGCAAGTCTCTCTTGGTGAATTTATGCAAACTCGCAAGTCTCTATAGATGTCAATCTACGCAGATAACGATTCGTCAAAAATAACTTCTTGGTTAATTCTAAGACCAAAAAGTCTTAGAACCGAGAGTCAGAGATGACTCTAGTTAATCACATATGACAATTGGGTGATTTGGGCTGAAAACCAAAAGGGAAAAAGCCACAACTAAGCCAACAACAACACACAACTAAAATACATCTAAATCCACACTGGGGAGTATCAAATATGTTAGCACTACTTTTCATTTTTTTTGTAAGCATCAAAGGTTGTTGTTTCTAGGATTTTAATTGAAAGGATTTAAATTTTGAATGTTATGGCGGGTGAGATTTCCCTTTTCAAAGTCTAACAGTGAGGGTCTTTTCTTTTCTAAGTTTTTTCATGTAGTTGCAAGCATTCTATGGTTAAGTAATTTTAATTTGTGGGTGTGTGAGTAGTGTAATTATAAGATTTTTCACATGGTTGCAGAATCCTTCGCGTTAAGTTCTTTTACCTTGTGAGTTAGAGATTGAAGGAAATAACATATTTTCTCTAGGTTTCAATTCTATCTTGGTGAATTTATGCAAATATTATTGAAATGCCCATGCATAGGTGGACTCAGGTATGTGACAGTAAGTCTTTGTAATCCTCCTTTGTTTGTTTTGAAAATTGGATTATCATTCCAATATTAGATATGTTGGGAGTTGACAGAGAGAGATTATCTATTGATGTCAGAAGGATTTCAAGACCCTGGCATTTTGTTCCAAACTGGTCAGTTAGTCACAATTAGGGAGAATTTTTCTTCCTTGACAACTTTACTGTCATTAGGGTCTATGGATGTTCCACAATTAGGATTGCTCTTATGGAATTCATTTGGCAGATCACTTTGGTTGATAAAGAGTATTTAGAGGGGCACAAAGAGGTACATGTATCCCTAAGTTGTGGGTAACTTCTTATTTCTCTGTTGGTAAAAGTGCTTTTGATCAAGTCAACAGTTTTTTGAAACAATATAGATTATTTAATGTAGTTTCTAGATTTTGTGATCCGAAGGATTTTCTCAAGACAACATTGAAAACCATTCCTCATGCCACAATAAGGGATTATGAGTATTTGGACGATGAGGATGTAGTAAGAAATATAATGGATAGGAATGAAGTTTAAGAAAGAAGAAAAAAGTGGAAGGACCTCATGAGAGAAGAGGTAGAGTGGAAAGTGTCAGATCCTAATTTCTTTAGTTTTTTCCCTAAAACTCCATTTCTCCAGAGAGTTGAGAATATGCTTGGATTATATGAAAATTTGATGGCACAAGTGCCACAATTTCATCATGAAGGTGCATAACCACAGGAATATCAAGGTACACTGGTCTTGCATGACAAGAGATCCTTGGAAAAAAAAGAAGAGGTTGAAGAGAGTGGAGATGAGGCAGTGTCTACTAGGAGGCCACCAACTAAAAGGAAAAGGATTGAAGGAGAAACATAAATAATAAGAAGGGATCCAAGAAAATCCATAGTCGTACAACAAGGCCTATATTTTAGAAAGGTCAAGGCACAATTCAGGGAAGTCCAACAAGATGAAGGACAAGGTGAAAATGAGATGACCCTTGCCACAGGACTGGATGAGAGGATAATTATGTCTAATGAATTCATGAAGGATGATGATTTAATCAAATCAAATGAGTTCAAAAGTTTCTTGATTAAATTGAAACATAGTGACTTGAGACAAAATGTGATCACAGAGGAGGGTGGCGAGGAGAAAAATGAGGAGATTGTAAAAACACTTCAAGAGTATGACCCTGATAGTTAGTTGATCGTGTTTGAACAAGAAAGAAACCTAGTAAAAAATAGTGGTATGTTGTTGATGCCCGACTAGTACATATAATTCACTTTTATTATTGATCAAATCATAAATAGGAGAACACCATGCGTGAGTTAGAATTCAATATTGATGATGTATTAAGAGTATTAGGCTTTGATCCTAAATCAAAGACATTGGATCTTTGGTCCTTGGCTCCCCCCACACAAAAGTCACATGTTTTGAATATAAGAGAAGAGAGGAAAGCTGATAGAATGATTTGGAATATGAAAAATGTGGGTGATACTGAGATTTCCCATCTAATGACTCAAATCTCATTTATGAACTTGGCTAAGACACAAGCTCTATCTAGGAGATATGAGCATACTTTCGATCAGATGATCGCTTTGGCCAAAAAATATGAAGAAGTGACAATCAAGAAGAACAGCTTGGAAGAACAGCTAGAAGAACTAAAATAGAAGCATGAAAATGAGCCCCCACAAGTGTTGATAGTAGACAAAATGGACACATCAACAGAAAATCAGGCTGATGCAACAATTATGGAAGGCCAAATAGAGCAATCAGAGGAGGAGAAAAATGCCAATACTGCTTCTATCATTCTTGAAATATGGAGTGAATATATTGAAAGAGAAAACATTAGTAGTGCATGGATTACACAATTCACTTTAGGATGCAAGAAAGATGGATTTTGAGGTTGTGGCATTTATTGGGATTATTTTCAACTTGTGGTCAGGAGTGATCAAATTGATGAACAAATTGAATATTGTCATTCTATATAGTGTGATTAACTATAACTAATTGAATGTTTGAAGATGTTAAGTTGATGATCTTTCAAGACATTGAATCAGTTAATGTATTGTATTGTCATTGATGTCAACTTGATATAATTTGTATGTTCATGGACATACTGCTAAAGACTTCAAAGAACCAATGAATGAAAGGATATGCTATCAGTAATGCATAAAATTTAAGTATTCACAAAGTGACTGTATACACTAACGAAGTGCACACCAATGGTCAGAATAAACCAATGAGAGAAAAGTCACAGTGTTACACAATGAGAAAAAGAACAACATTACCAATGAGAAAAGTCACAATGTTACCCAACGAGTAAATGCACAGTGTAACCCGATGGAAAGAATTACTGTGTTGCCCGACAGACAAAGATCCCGAAGACATCTAAAGTCACACCAACGAAATAGTTTGTTGTCACTGACGACTAACTGAAGTATTGACTAACAGAACAAAGAGTTTAGAAATGAGAAAATTCTTAGCTATCAAGAGCTAAATATAGACTTAACTGGTACTTATCATTGTTTTAATCAAAAAGATAAATCCGTAGATAACTAAAGGATTTAAAGCTTCTTTCTCCAATTGACAAGAAGATCTCTATGAGATAAAATTGGAGTTTTTCTTTAAATCTAATTGGTGAGAATTGTGGATCGCGCCAAGATAAAGATAGCCAAGAAATGGTGAAATCATGTCTATATAAGAGACAAGCTCATTCAATATGAATTAGAGGGGAGTGACAAGAGAATAGATGCTGTAGAGATTCTGAAGGAGAAGAAAGTCTTCATTTAGACCTGATCAATCAAGCTGAGGAAAGAGCTGAATTCTGCAGACACCGACGAATAGTGATACAGCATCACAGAGTAGAACAGCGTGGAGAAAAGGTATTGAATTGATAACATTGATCAGAAAGGTAATGCACTTACAATAGATCTAAAAATATGCAATTCTAGTTGTATATGTGAACAGATCAATTTACTGTTTCAGTTTAACCATTGAAGCATCAAGTCTCTTAACTGAGCAGGACTTAAAAGTCTTTTGTAATTGAGATACATCCCAAGGAGTATCAAAAAATTTGATCATACAAAGTAGCATTGGATATGCCTGATACCTATTGACAGGTCAAGTGAGTGTTTGATCAAGGATGGTAGAATTAGATGCCAGATACTAAGTGTCAAACTATTCATTTAAATCCTCTAACAAGGTCACACCTAATAGTGTGTTTGTGACCTTTAACAGGGTTGGCTCTTCACCGAGCTCACTTCAAAAGAGTAAAAATTTTGGGTACCGGTCTCAGTTGTTTTTCCCTTAATAGGGTTTCCATGTTAAAAATCCATGTGTCATGTGTTTATGAGTCATTACTTTACTATTTTTCATTTCACATAAGTAAATCTAGATTGATCAGTATACACTAGTTATTTACTATATTTTGGTAAATTAATAAACTGCTTATTCGGTAAACATACAGTAGAAGGTTTTACAAAGAATTCTGACAAGTAGTAATTTGATACAATTATTTGGAGGCATTCATCTTATAGGAATAAAGATAAATAGAGGTATAATATTGTGGTACTAAGTTTGAAGGGTTGATTTAAAGATTAATTTTTGAGGCCACTGATTCACCCCCCNCTGATTCCCCCCCCCCCCCCCCCATCTTAGTTATTACTAACAATTGGTATCAGAGCTTTTGTGCTTGGAAGGAAGGTTTCAAGACCTAAGATAAAGATCAAAAGATGAACAGACGATGTGTTCCCAAGTTGAACAAAGACAATTTTTCTTCTTGGAAAAGTAGGATAAGACTCCACTTATCGAGTATTAGAAATGATGTTACTCAATACTTAGATATTGAATATGTGTTTCCCACAGGAGCACTCATAGTTGAACAAATGAGAGAGAAGCATGAACACAACTACATGATAATAGATCTTGCTTCCTCACTCTCCAATGTTGAATTTGAAGATGTCAAAGCATGCAAAACTACAAAGAAGATGTGGGATAAATTGAATCTTGTACATGGTGGTGATAAAAATGTTCTGAGAGCCAAGGCAGAAAGCCTTAGAGGAAAGTTTTATGATCTCATAATGAAAGAAGGTGAAAACATCACATAGTATAGCACAAGAATCAAAGAGGTAGTCAATGCTATCTGAGGAGTTGGAGGTGTACTAGATGAAGATATAGTGGTAAGTAAAATTCTAAGAACCTTACTGCCCACTTATGCTATTAGAGTATCTGTCATACAAGAAATGAGAGCAGAAGAAAATAACAATGTTACTCTAAATAGTTTGATTGGAAGACTGATTTCGTTTGAGATGAATAAATTTGATAATAGTGTCTTACCAAACATAAAGTTTTCATTCAAATCTTCTTTGAGAATAAGTAAATCAAGTCATAAGCACACTATGAGAAAAGATAGTGATAGTGAAAGTGAAGAAAAAGATCTTGATGAAATTGAAGCACTTATGGAAAGAAGAATGTAGAGAGGCAAAGGTAAATTACCACTTGTATGTTTTAATTGTAAAGAGATTGGACACTTTGTTGCAAGATGTCCTAATAGAAGAAAAGATGATAGAAGTAATGATAGGTCATTTGAAAATAAGTTTGACAGAGGTGATTACAGAAGCAACCAACAATCAAAAAGAAGAGATACCTGATACTACAAGGACAAAGGAAAGAATACTAGTTACCTAGCTACATGCAAAAAAGAAGATACTGACACCGAATCTGATGAAGACATCAAGATGGTGTTTGTGGTAGTAAAAGATGATTCAGATGAAGATGAAGAAGGGTATGTAGAAATTGTACTCATATCTAAAGTTAGTAAAAATGATGTCTGGATCATAGATAGTGGCTGCACTCACCATATGACTGGTGACAAACAAAAGTTTTAGACTTTTGAATACTATACTGGTGGTTTAGTAAGAATGGGTAATGACACATTTTGTCCAGATGAAGGTAAATGAACCATAATGTTGAATAACCTGATTAAATGTGAAAATTCTTACTGGGTTAATGGATTGAATTAAAATTTATTAAGTGTTTCTCAGCTGAATAATTCAGGTCATAGAGTAGCATTTGAAAATAAGAAGGCAAAGATCTTCAATGAATTAGGAAGGCTGATTGGTATCGGTGAGTAGACAAAAGGTAACTTATTCTATCTGGATGATACTGACACCACTTTATTAATGGGTAGAAATGAAGACATGTGGTTGTGGCATAAAGGATTGTGTCATGTAAACTTTGACAACATGATAAAGATAAGAAAAAGTAGAAATGTAAGAGGCTTACCGACGATGACTAAGCCCGACAATATCATGTGCAAAAATTGTCAAAAAGGTAAGATGACAAAGTCTAGTTTCAAAAGCAAAACCCATACATCTGATGCCATTCTAGAATTAGTCCATACTGATCTATGTGGACCCATGAGGACAAAGAGTTACTATGATGATAGATATTTCATTCTCTTTGTTGATGATTACTCTAGAATGATGGCAGTTATGTTTCTAAAAGATAAATCAGAAGCATTCAATTTGTTTAAATGGTACAAAGCAATGGTAGAAAAACAAAGTGGTAAGGAATTAAAATGCTTAAGATTAGATAGAGGAGGGGAATTTATTTTAGATGAATTCATTAACTTTTTTAATGAGCATGGTATCAAAAGACAGGTCTCCGCACTAAGAACACCATGGAAAAATGGAATTGCTAAAAGAAGGAATGAATCCATTATTGATTGTGCAAGGACATTGATGATAGAGAAATGCATCATCCAAATCTTCTAGAGGGAAGCTGTCAGTATTGTTGTTTACACATTAAACATATTACAATTGAAGAAAGACACCAAGAAGACACCCTATGAGATATGATATGGTTACACACCCAATGTAAGTTACTTCAAAATCTTTGGTAGTCAATGTTATGTCTTAAAAGATGATAGAAATGGAAAGCTTGACTCCAAAAGTGATGAAGGTATCTTTCTAGGGTATTCCACCAAGAGAAAGGCTTATAAATGTCTCAATAAAGCCTCTAACAAAATTGTTGAAAGTGCAAATGTAAAGATAGATGAATTTGTAGAGAAGAATGAAAAGGAAAGCACAAAAGAACCAAAGGACTAAAATAGGTTTTTTTACAATGAAGAAACTGACACTCTACCTAAGCAACAATGTATAGCTCCCGAGCAATAGAACATTGCACCCGAGCATCAGGCTGCAAATACCGAAAATAAGGATATTGCTTGAGATGATGTACCAAGAGATGGAGATCAGAATGAAGGAAAAAATGATGATCAAGATGATAGACAAAGTATTGAACCTGTATTTGCCATGTATTTTAGAAGGAACCATCTATAGAACCAGATCATAGGAGACAAGAAGGCTGGTATGAGAACCAAAAGTAATTCTCTAAACACAAGATGTCTAATTTGTGATTTTGAGACAAAATTTGTCAATGTTGCACTTGATAATGATGAATGGATTAGTGCTATGAATGAAGAAATTGAGCAGATTGAGAAAAACAAGATATGGACACTTGTACCGAGACTACATGACAAGAATGTCATCGATACTAAATGGATATTCAAAAATAAACTGAATGAGAATGGAAAAGTCACCAGAAACAAAGCAAGACTAGTATGCAAGGGGTATGCACAAGAAGAATGGATTGAATATGGAGAAACCTTTGCACCTGTTTCTAGGCTAGAAGGAGTGAGAATATTACTTGCGTATGCTACATATAAAGGCTTCAAGGTATACCAAATGGATGTCAAGTCTACATTCCTAAATGGAATACTTGAGGAAGAGGTATACATTGAGCAACCAGAAGGGTTTTTTGATCCAAACAAGAGGAACATGGTATGTAGACTACACAAAGCCTTGTATGGATTTAAAAAAGCACCAAGAGCTTGGTATGAAAGACTTCATTCCTATCTCATAATTATTGGATTTGTAAGGACTAGTGAAAATAGTAATCTTTATTTGAAGGAAGATACTGATGCTAACATTTTCATTGCTGAAATATTTGTTGATGACACCATATTTGGAGCCAATGCTATGCTATGAAAATTATTTGCAAATGAAATGAGAAAAGAGTTTGAGATGTCTATGTTTGGAGAGATCAAGTTCTTTCTTGGTCTATAGATCATGCAACAAGATGAAGGCATTTTCATTACACAATCCAAATACATCAAGGAAGTATTGAAAATGTTCAAGATGGAAGATTCCAAACTAGTTGGAACACTGATAGAAACTGGATGTAAGCTAAAAAAGGAGGACAAGTCAACTGAGGTAAATCAGACTTTGTACAGATCAATGATTGGCAAACTCATGTATGTTGTACATACTAGACCAGATATTGCACATGCAGTAGGAATAGTTGCAAGATTTCATGCTAATCCCAGGGAATCACATATGACTTTTATGCAAAGAATCCTAAGATATCTAAAGAATACCAAGGACTATGGCTTATGATATAGAAGAGAAGGAAAATTTGAACTTAAGGTCTTTACCGACATTGATTGGGCTGGAAACATTGATGACCGAAAGAGCACAACTAGAGGATCATTCTTTATGGGTGATAGACTTGTCACATGGATCAACAAGAAGCAAGGATGCATATCTTAGTCTACTATAAAAGCAAAATATGTTGTTGCTGCTACAAATTGCTCAAATATTGCATCGATCAAACAGTTACTGGAAGGTATGCATATGAAAATTATTGAACCAGTAATTATCTATTATGATAATACAAGTGCAATAAAAATCTCCAAGAATCCATTCATGCATGCTAAAATAAAGCATATTTCTATCAAGTATCATTATTTGAGAGAAAAATTTCAAGCAAAGGAGGTGATACTTGAGTATGTGCAATCAAAGGAACAATTAGCTAATATCTTCACCAAGCCACTGCCCAAGGATGCATTTGAGTACTTGAGAAAAAGACTAGGGGTCTGACCCTTGTCTATTGGTCAGTAAGATGGCTAGAAGGCTGCATCATCCTGCATATTATTAGAATATCATTCATGTTGATGCAAGGAAAGAAATGGACTTCAAAGATACATCTATACATAGCAAGGTATTTATCTACTCCAAGCACCAGAGTTGTTATATTGCTGATGAATTGGGAAATTCAAGGAGTATATTATGGATAGAAAGGATTGTTTGGCATTACTATAAAATATTTTTTTGGCATTGTTGTCAAAGGGAGATATTATATCCATTATCACATTAGGGAGAGATTATATCCATCACATTATCCAAAGGGAGAGATTGTAACCAGAAAGGGAGAGATTGCTGACAAGAGAGAAAAAGAGACATCAAAAGAAAAGAATAGTCAAAGGGAGAGAGTTTGATACAAGAAGAGAACACATCACATCAGAAGAAGAAAGATTCTACATCTATCTAGTGAAGGGATTGAAGATAGAGATAAAGCTACAAGAATCAAATCTAAGCTCACATAAGCTTACCAAGGACCAGATATTTGTATCAGTTATAGTACATAAGATTGGTAGTTTGATGAACTTCAACTATTATATTTTATATTGTATTAGTGATAATATAGTGTGATAATGTAGTATGTTTCCATCAATGCCAAAGGGAGAGATTGATGAACTATAACTGATTGAATGTTTGAAGATGTTAATTTGATGATCTTGAAAGACATTAAATCAGTTAATGTATTGTATTGTTGTTGATGTCAACATATAATCTGTATGGTCATGGACATAAGTTGCTAAAGACTTCAAAGAAACAATGAATCAAAGGCTATGCTATCAGTAATGCATAAAAGTTAAGTATTCACAAAGTGACTATATAAACCGATAGAGTGCGCACCGATGGTCAGAATAAACCAATGAGAGAAAATTCATAGTGTTACCCGATGAGTAAAAGCACAGCATTACCGACGAGCAAAGTCATAGTGTTACTCGATGAGTAAAAGCACAGTGTAACCCGACGGGAAAAATTATAGTGTTGCCCGGCAGACAGAGATCTCAAAGACAACTGAAGTCACACCGATAGAACATTTAATTGTCACCGATGACTAACTGAAGTATTGACCAACAGAATAAAGAATTCAGAAATGAAAAAATGCTTAGCTGTTAAGAGATAAATATAGACTTAACTGGTACTTATCATTGTTTTAATCAACAAGATAAAGCTGGAGATAATTAAAGGATTTAAAGTTGCTTTGTCTAGTAGGCAAAAAGATCTCTACAAGATAAAACTAGAGTTTTTCTTTAAATCTAATTGGCGAGAATTATGGATCACACCAAGATCAAGATAGCCAAGAAATGGTGAAATCATGTCTATATAAGAGATAAGCTAATTAAATATAAATTAGAGGGGAGTGACAAGAGAATATATGCTGAAGAGATTCAGAAGGAGAAGAAAGTATTCATTCAAACCTGATCAATCAAGATGAGGAAAGAGGTAAATTCTGCAGACATTGACAAATAGTGATACAACATCATAGAGCATAACAATGTGGAGAAAAGGTATTGAATTGATAACATTGATCAGAAAGGTAATGCACTTACAATAGATCTAAAAATCTGCAATTCTAGTTGTATATGTGAATAGATCAATTTACTATTTTAGTTTAACCATTGAAGAATCAAGTCTCTTAACCAAGTAGGAATTAAAATTCTTTTGTAATTGAGATACATCCCAAGGAGTATCAAAAATTTTGATCATACAAAGTAGCATTGGATATGCCTGATACCTATTGACAGGCCAAGTGAGTGTTTGATCATGGATGGTAGCATTAGATGCCAGATACTAAGTGACAAACTATTCATTTAAATCCTCTAACAAGGTCACACCTAACAGTGTGTTTGTAACCTTTAACAGGTTTGTCTCTTCACCGAGCTTACTTTAGAAGAGTGAAAATTTGGGGTACCAGTCCCAGTGGCTTTTCCCTTAATAGGGTTTCCATGTTAAAAATCTATGTGTCATGTGTTTATGAGTCATTACTTTACTATTTTGCATTTTACAAAAGTAAATCTGGATTGATTGATATACACTAGTTATTTATTGTATTTGGGTAAATTAACAAATTGCTTATTGGTAAACATACAATAGAAGGTTTTACAAAGAATTCTGACAAGTAGTAATTTGATACAAGTATTTGGAGGCATTCATCTTATAGGACTAAAGATAGCTAGAGGTATATTTTTGTGGTACTAAGTTTGAAGGGTTGATTTAAGGATTAATTTTTGAGGCCACTGATTCACCCACCCCCCCCCCCTGCCCTCTCAGTTATTACTAATAATAGTGATGATTTCCCTCCCAAGACTACAAAGACTACCAAGATGGTAGAAGAAATCAATGCCTCCTATACATATTTTAATGGGAAGGATATTCTAATTAAAAAAAAAAGTTACATCGACTATTTGGAAAAGGGTACAATGCATTGGTTCCCTCAATTATGATGAAAACAATGAATTGAAGGAACTGTTTGTTTGGGAGGAGGAATTTGATTCCATATGGAAAACAAGTGATGTGAATGAATACTTGGGAAACTAGATTGACATTGGTTACTTCAACAGTATGATGGATGCTTTGTTTAAGGTTGAATTTGATCTGGTTAAATTCATTGTCAATTCCAAGGCAATTATAGATGCAAGGTGGACAGATTATATTACCAAGTTGGAACAAGAAAAAGAATTCAGCTGGCAGACCAACATAGAGGTGAGTAGATGGGAAGCTATGTTGAAGAAGTAATAAGCATCTTATTGTTGCAACAACCTTTTGTTTCATGACTGTTACATTGTTGCACATTTTTTGTCTTTTTTGTTTTATTATAAGGTTGTTGCAAAACAGTTGATTCTTCCAAGTAGTCTGAAGCTTGTTTCATCCTTATGTATAAAAGGATTCCAAGACTACTTGGGAGGAGATAGTAATTTTTAGATCAATAAGATTGTGACTTTGGTATCAGACCATGAATTTTATAGATGCTTGAAGACTTATTTTAAATTGTACTCAACGCTTGATATCAATATAATTGCAATTTCACAAGCATATTTGAATTTCCATATATGATTGTCTTTGTTCTAAATTTCAACTTTTATTTGAATTGAATAGTTAAGGACTTTTTATTTTATCTATCTACAAGGAAGATTGCAAGATTGTTTTAAGGTTTCTTTCAAGGAAAGAATTAATTTCCTTACGATAGTTTCAATGAAATTTGAATTTTCCTACAAATATGATGATTACATCGATAGTGAAAATGTGGAATGGTATGTAAGGAATACTCAATTTTGCAAGAAGTCCATAAGTGTATCTTGTTTGAGTGTTGTTGTTGACGATTTTGTATATCTGAAGTGACTCCAAGCCCTAGGAAAAGACATTGATCTTTTATCTAAATAGTGTAAGTGATTATCATAATTCAATCAATATGTTGTTCATTTGGTATGTTTTGATTAATTGAGCCAGTAAATTACAGAGCAAGTGTTTTGTAGAATCTACTATTTGCTTGGCTATTACTTTGTGTGAGTTAATAAAGCATAAAATAGGTAAACCCGCCCGAGTCTATGGAAATCAAAGTGAAGAAGGTATAAATACCTTGTTATTATTGTTAATTTTCTTGTTTAGACAGTGTTTGGGCTGATAATAGAGTATACTTGTTCAAGAAAAAAACATGGTGCTAATCACCAAAACCATGGTGCTAGTCACCAAAACTTAAATACTAGTGGAAATAGTCAAAACTTTGGTGCTGGTTTTTAGAGAAGACCTACCCATTTGGAAATATAGAGACAATTGTTCTTTGATGGCATTCTAGGACAACCAAATATTATCCCTGATGAAGTCAAAGACAAGATCCCCAAGGTTAGTGGAAACAATGGAATCATGGGTGAGGAACATTTGAAATATTTTACTAATAAAATGAATGACTATGAAATAGAACATGAAGATATAATCATGAAGTTATTTGTACAGTCTCTGAATGAAGATGCCAAGGATTGGTACCAAGGTTTACCTGATAACAATATTAGCTCATGGGATGAGTTTGAAAAATGTTTCAAATAACAATATGGACATAAGATAAACTCTAGTTTCATGCTAAATGAGTTTAATAATATTAAAAAGTTTCCAAATGAGGTCATGACTGATTTCAACATCAAATTTTAGAAGGCAATGTATAGACTATTCCAAGTGATGAGATTAGATGAAAATGTGTGTTTAACCACATATTGTAATGCTCTTGATGGAAAAATGGCCTACTTATTAAGGGATAAAGAACCTCGTACATTGAGAGATGCCTATAAGATGGAAATTAACATTGAGAGTAATAGAAAAGCCTAGGGAAAAACTGGAAATAGAGATGATGGTAGGATATGGAAATAATCCAAGGGATGGTCTAATAACCCTCCTAAGGAGGAGGAAAAATGCTATGAAATACCTTACTGCCAAGGTAGATAAGAATGAGAGGAGTTTTTAGAATAACAGACAACAGTATCAAAGGCAGGATAAACCTTATAGGTTGCAGGATATGCCATACAAAACTAATTGGAAGGATGGTAAGCCTATGCTTGAGAATTCAAATGATACTAATACCAAGGAGACTACTGAGGAGAGATAATAATTATAATGTGGAAAGTACTCCTTGATTTATAGCTTGCAATATGCCACATTCTCCTTTTCAATGTGTTATAGCTCAATCCCTAGCAAAATCTACAGGTGATCGTGAAGAACAAGGAAACTGGGGAGAAGAAAAACCTTCAGTAAATATGTGTATAGTATCTGTTCCAAGTAAGTATGATGTTTTAGGCGATGATTTTGATAAAAATATGTATCATAAAATTAATGTTGTAAATAATAAATAGGAACATGTGCAACATTGAAGGCCTAGTGATGATGAAGTAAGGTCTC
The DNA here is from genome assembly GCA_018584345.1 of Thuja plicata. Classification (NCBI taxonomy): domain Eukaryota; kingdom Viridiplantae; phylum Streptophyta; class Pinopsida; order Cupressales; family Cupressaceae; genus Thuja; species Thuja plicata. The sequence goes on from MU225838.1 coordinate 1,791,779, forward strand.
TCACTATTGCTGAAATAGCACAGGCTTGGAGCACCTATAATATGAGAAATAGAGAGGTGGATCAGGATCAAGGTAAACCTAGCTCAATGTTTATTAAAGAGAATGACCCTAAAATCTTTGCACATGAAGGGGATAAAAATGATCCCAAGGAAAGTAAGATGAAGAAAGTGGAGTTTAAAGAAACTCATGCTAGTGCAAGAATAACTACCCATGTTTCTAGTCAGAAGCCTGCTCAACCCAAGGATAATAAAGGTAAAGCTTCTTCTGAAGCTAATGTAAAATTTCCAAAATTTGATATGACGAGTGCTTTATCTTAGATGAAGGTTTTAGTACCACTAATTAAGATGTTGAGGATAAAGGAACACAGAGAAGTTTCCTTCTCATTGCTTTCAGATATACTTGAGATAGTTAAGGTTTTTTCACAAACTACTGAATCCAAGGAAAAGGGTGAAGAGAAATAAATTCCCAAAATCTATGTGGGGAACATAATTTCCCAAGAGCCCTCAGAGGTGGATCCTTTTTATGTTACCTTTATTGTAAATAACATGTTGATAAAAACTTGTATGATAGATTCTAGTGTTGCAGCAAAAATAATGCCTTATGGTGTTATGAAAGAGTTGGGAATAAAAGTAGACACCTCTTTTGGAAGGTGTTATGCTATGGAAAATAGAGAAGTGTCTATGGTGGGAGCCTTGAAGGGAATTGAAGTCAAGATTGTCGCATTCCCTGAGGCCACATTTAAAATGGATGTTGTTGTGGTTTATACAAAGCCTCATTATGGGATGCTACTATCAAGACAATGGGCTCTAGCTCTTAGAGGATATGTATAGTTATATTTTTCCTATGCCACCATTCCTATGAATGGGAATGAGTTTGATTTATTCAGAGGGCCTCACAATCCATTGTTGGTGGAAAAGGTTGACCCAAAGATGCTGAACTATTTTGTAGATGTAGATATGGAGAATTTTAGAATTGAACAAGTTCAGCCCCAACTGAAAAATAAAGACCCACTGGTGGATGAATTTCAATTATATAAAAATGAATTATGAAATATGTACTTTGATGGAGCTTGTTCTAAAGAAGGGTTAGGAGCTGGAGTAATTTTTATATCTCCTTCAGGTACTACCTTTAAGTACTCATTTTTGTTAGCTTTCCAATGTACAAATAATACAACTGAATATGAGGTGTTGTTGTTAGGATTAGAAATTGCAATCAAACATGACATTAAGTTATTGAGGGTTTTTGGGGATTTGTAGTTAGCATTATCTCAAGCTAGGTCTAAGCATGCTACTAAAGATAATAGACTAAAGCAGTATAAGCATGCTATGTGGGAGAGGATTGAATTATTTAATGCATTTTCCATTGAATGGGTAGAAGGGTCAAAGAATATCATGGTTGACTTCTTGGCTAATGTGGCTATAAAAAAAGATGATGTAACCCTAAGTAGAATCTCCACTATTGAAACTAAGATCAGACTTGTTATCTTGATAATATATATAAGTGGTAGGTGTTTGAAAATGACAGTGACGTTCTTACTTTCATTCAATGTTTGGAAAACTATGAGGGTCAAAAATTGACTACAATTCCTTAGTCGAGGTCATAGATGGAGGGGAAATTATATTAGGGAATGAAATTGTTCAAGTACAAAAAAATACAATCCCTAAAGGTTTGGTTGAGTTTAAGGGAATGTTCAATGACAATGAAATTCATCTGCATCAAAAATCTTTAGCCAAGTTGGAGTTGGAAGAGATAATTTAGGGCCAGAATCAGTCCCAAAGTTTGTGTATATAGGAAATAAGTTAGCGCCTCATGTAAGAACCAATTTGGTCAGTTTGTTAAAAGGGTACAAGCATGTTTTTTCTTAGTCTTATGAGGATCTTAAGTCTTACAAAGAATATCTATTCCAACATGAAATTCCTTTCAAATCTGATGTCAAGCCATTTAGGCAAAAACAAAGGCCAATTAATCCATTGTTGACCCCAAAAATACAGTAGGAGTTAATGAAGCTTAGGAATGCTAAGATATTCAAACTGATAAGGCATTCATCTTGGGTATCTAATATAGTTCTAGTTAGAAAGAAGAATGGTGACATTAGACAATGTGCCGATTTTAGAAACTTAAATGTGCATCTCTAAAAGACAATTATTCTTTTCCAAATATGGAAGCCATGTTGCAAAGGGTTACAAGTTGTGATCTCTTATCCATGATGGATGGTTTTTTTGGGTACAATCAAGTACTAGTCTGAGAATATGAATAGTTCAAGACAACCTTCACCGCTCTGTGGGGCACATATGTGTATGTGAGAATGCCTTTTAGCCTTATGAATGCAGGGGCCACTTTTCAAAGAGAAATAGATGTGGCACTCAAGGAATTTATCAGTGTGATCATGGTAGTCTATCAGGATGACTTAACTACTTATTCAAAAAAGGTTGAGGACCATTGTAGGCATCTAGAAAAGAATTTTTTAAGGCCTTGGAATATGGGGTCTCTGAACCCCAAGAAATGCCAGTTTTTTGTAACTGAGGGTAAGTTATTGGGTCACATAGTATCAAAAGAGGGAGTCAGGATTGACCCCAAAATAATTGAAGCCATAAACAAGGTGACGAATCCCAAGAATGTTAAAGGTATACAATCTTTCTTGTGAAAAAATAAATTTTGTTAGGAGATTTATTGCAAATTTTACATAAATTGTCAAACCAATTGTCAAATTGCTTAAGAAGGATACTAAATTTGGCTAGGATAGAGAGGCCCAATAGGATTTCGACAACATAAAGGTGACAGTTCAAGAAGCACCAGTGCTACAATCTCCTAATTATGAAAATCTTTTTTTCTCTTTTTTCTTTTGCATCATTTAACACTATTGTAATAGTGTTATTGCAAAAGGATGAAAAAGAGTTTGAGGGCCCTATTGCATTTTTCAACAAGTCTTTGTAGGCTACTAAATTAAATTATGAAATAATGGAAAAGAAAGCACATGCCTTAGTCAAGGAAGTCAAGGATTTTAGGCCTTATCTAGTATGTGAAAAGGTGATTTCTTATATTCCACATGTTGCTACAAATGATATTTTGTCTTAGTCAGACGTCACTGGAAAGAGGTGTAGATGGATCAACAGAATTCAAGAATTTAATTTGGAGATCCCAATCACCAAGTTGGTTAGGGGTTTGGGACTGGAAAAGCTTATGATAGATACAAATATGGAGCTGACCCAAATAAACAATGTTCAAATAGTAAATACCATGCATACCAGTATTGAAATGCAACCATGGTATACTGACATTGTGTAGTTTCAAAAAAATGCCAAGTGTCCAGAAGGCATGCTAGACAATCAGAAAATAACTCTGAAAATCCATGCTCAAAGGTATGTACTTATTCAAGGTGATTTTTTCTGGAATAATAGAGATAGAATTCTATTATTTTGTCTAGATAAATCACAGTCTGAGAGAATTCTAAATGAGACACATAGTGGTGTCTATGGAGGTCATTATTCTGCAAAAACTACATCACACAAAATAATCAGAGCTAGGTTTTACTGGCCTTCTTTATTTAGAGATACTTATAAATTTGTGCAGAATTGTGAACCATGCCAAAGGTTCTCTTCTAAAATTAAATTATTAGGAGAATTATTGTTGAATCCAATATCCGTAGAGGCACCTTTTGTCCAATGGGGCATTGATTTTATTGGTGAATTTGCAGAAAAATCAAGTGGAGGTCACATCTAGATATTAGTAGCCACTGATTATTTCACCAGATGGATTGAGGCAATTCCACCAAGGACAACTAGTAAGGTGGTCATTTATTTTTTGATAGACAATATTCAGACCAAATTTGGTGTGCCTATTAAATTAGTAATGGATAATTCCATGTGTTTTAGATCTGAATAATTCAAGGAGTTTTGTGAGGAGCATGGTATTTTCGTATCTTATTCTTTACCATATCACCCACAAGGCAATGGATAGGCTGAGTCCAGCAATACGAGCATCATGAAAATCATTAAGAATATTTTGGAAAAGAAAAAGAAATCTTGGAATTCCAAACTAAAGTTGGCTCTGTGGGATGATAGGATAATATTCAAGAAGGCAATTGGGGTTTCCCCTTTTGAAATAGTTTATGGAAAACAAGCAAGATTTCCCTTAAACAATCTGTTACCAATTTGCAAATTCTTGCATGAAGAAGAAGTGGAAATGCTAGATCCAATTCAAGATAGGATGATGCAATTGGTTGAATTAGAAGAGATAAGGAGTGAAGCACAAAACAAGAGTCTAAAAGTGTAGCAGCACTCAAAGTATTTATTTATCAAGAGAGCCACTAAAATAAAATTTCAGATCAATGGCATAGTGCTCCAATGGAATGGAAGAGAAGAAGAAAAGGGAAAGCATGGAAAATTTGAATTAGTATGGCTGGATCCTTTTATCATTAAGGATTTCAATGGAAAATACTTATATCATGTAAAGAATCTGAATGCTGAGATGCGGGAATTTCCAATGCATGGACAATTCTTGAAACCCTATTTCTCATAACTTTGCCATGCACAATAGGATGTATATTTGTAATTAGTGTGGTTTTTTTTTAGTTTTTTTTAGGTGTGTGTTTTGGTTGTGGGGTTTTAGTTCTTGGTATGTGTCCTAGAGTGTTGAATTATAGCATTGATTTTGCAATCAACCTTCCCCAGTTGGAGCCACTGTTAGCACTGTTTTTCATTTTTTCTTGTAAGAATCAAAGGTTGGTATTTCCCACATTTTGATAGAAAGGATTTAAATTTTGAATGTTATGGAGGGTGACGTTTCCATTTTCAAACTCTAAAAATGAGGGTCTTTCCTTTTACGATTTTTGTGGCGTAGTTGCAAGAAGTTGTAGACACCCTAAAATGGACAGGCTTGCGACTTTACATTAAAAACACTAATTTTCATCTATTAATTAATGGTTTTTTAATCATTAATTAATCATCTATTTTCCTCTAAATTTATTCCTCAAATCATCTAATCCAATTTCCAAAATTAATTAAATAATTAACTAAGCTTTAATTGATTAATTATCATTATTTAATTAATTAAACTCAATTTCCTATAGTTTAAATCCTAATATTTAAACTTACTAATCAAATTCTTCCAATTAAATTAATTTAATTTCATCAAATAAAGCAATTCCTAATTAAAAAGAATTCAATTATCTCACATGTTGAAAACAATTATTAAATAAATGAATTAAATACTCATTTATCTTCAAA
>MU225838.1:1820508-1832283 GCA_018584345.1 Thuja plicata
GTGCTTCTTCAATCAAATCTGAGCCACTCTTTGAAGTTCAATCTCGACCGTCGATTCGAGAGAGACTTCTATAAAAGAGAAACTCTTTTCCTTCACAAAGGATCCTAATTTTTGCTAAAGTTATTATGTTGCATTTTCGTCTTACCTTCTTGCATTCTTATCATAGCTGTTATTGTTATTTTAATGTTAATCATGCAAACCTAATCTTAGTGCACATTTCCATTTGCTGTACTAAAATTAATCCATCACACTTCAATTAGTCCTTTAAAACTGGATCTTAATTATCTTTTGATTAATTGCATCTGCATAACTATCTTAGATCATTTAGCATAGTTTTTAAATCCTTCGTTTAGGTTAGTGTGTAGTCACTGAGCTTGCAATGATCTGAGAGCAAGCTCATACTCCTACCTATTAGGAGGCAACAGGTCGATTCATTCACACATGCAAGATGAATTAATCTATATTCATTTATGTATGTGATTGAAGAGCAATGACTATGTTGAAGTGTTCTGCTAAATCAGAGGCCCACATTTAGCATGCACAACACTCACGCCATACAATATGCAAGACTCAAGGGAAAAATCACAACCCAAGTAACAAATAAAATGAAAGGACATAGCATGTAGGAAGAGGTCACTACTCAACTAACAAAGTACAAAGTGGATATATAGGAATAAAGTGTCATCACATAGTTCATGAAGGCCCATGCAACTTGAAGCTATCCTTCTCTCATCAAGGATGCTCTACTAAGCCATATCAACATTCATAGATGGAAAGGATATGTTGTACCATATCAAAATCCTCAAATAAAGTCAAGGTACCATGTCATATGAATGACCTTGGAGCCCCTTTGTGCTATGGTCCACCTTGAAGAGCAATTCCATCCCACTACTCAACCCAATCCAACATGGAAAAAGCCCCAAAAGACTCACAAGTACAAAAATCCCCAAATACACCAAATGACTCAATTGGCCTCAACCAAGAGTATGGGTCCCTCAGGATCACATCATGGCATGCACAAGGTGCTCATCATGTGGTCTCAAACAACAACATCACACATCTCTAATGTGATCAAAATCAAGCATAAAGACAAAAATCTCAAAAGGAGGAAACTCAAACAATTGCACACGGAAAACTCAACCATGCACTTTGTCGGGAGTATGGATATATCCATGAATCCAAAACCCACAAAGTAGAAGGATGGAATGATTATAGTCATGGATTAAAATCCATTCCAACACACAAAATATTCTGAACAAACAACAAGTAAAATCTTGGTGGTACGCAAAATAGTGCAAATACAAAAACACCCAAAAATTAAACTTCTCAGAATTTAACCAAATTAAAACCATTTTTGTATTTCATGCCCAAAATCCCAAAAAATCAATTAAATTTAAAATCTGGGCACTTATGTAAAATAAGGAAGCATAACGATGCCAAAAACCCAAAAACTCAATGCCAAAAGAAAGAAATGCTCACACTAGACCAACCAAGTGGAGGAAATCAATGAAAATGTGGGGGAATGATAATTCTCATCCCATGAATCCATTGCATTCAATTACACACAAAATGAAAAATCAAGGAGAAATATCTTAAGAGCCCTACCTCACACAAAAGTGCCAAAAACTGGGAAGAGGAGAAATAAATGGATACTCCATGAAAGCACAAATGGCTCCACAAAAAGTTAGAAATTCACGAGACGAATCCATCGAGCCTCATTGCGCAAGGATTTGACAACACAATCTCATGTAACAAACAAAACATGATTTTCTCCAACAATTTTTTTAGAGAAAAAGTCCCAAAAACTAAAAAAATATAAAAGAAGAGGTGAGTCTAAAACTCGCTTTTTGCCCCTATAAGAACTTTTCCAAAAGTGACTTATAAAATAGATTATTTAAATACTTAAATAATCAATTGGCCCTTTAACCCAAGTGAAATAAATCAATTTCTGGCATATGGAATCTGACTTCAGAAAATTAGCCGGCAATTTAAATTAAAATAAGTAAAATCCCCAAATGCATAGAAATCAGCATTTAAAATAAACATATTCTACGACATCTACGAAACTCTAAATGCAGAGACACACTCAAAAGTCAAATCACATAATGCATCCTGAAGTCCAGATTTACCAACATGTACTAGAGGGATAATAATATAAATGACATGGATATTTCATCCATACAAGGACAGCATTAGCTCAATATGCAAGGCCAAAGTCACTATCTCCTAGTGTCATTATCGGGGATATAGATACACACTCAACTCCTCAAACTCAGGATGAATGTACCTGGTACCTATTCAGTAAACATGCAAACATCAAGTATAGATGCTCAATATACAAATACTCGAAGCACATATAACACAAATAATTATAATGAAGGTGAACAAGACACCATGTAGATCTCCCAAGTAAGTGACTACGACTCCATCTCACTTTGTACTAGCACCAACGAGAAAAATTCATATCAGTGGTGCAGTACGTCATACACAACATATAACCATCAAATAATGCATTAAATCAAAGCATTTAAATAATCATTTCTAGGCTATTCTAAGCATATATCAACTGAAAGTAAAAGATAGATATCCACAACATATAAACACCATAAACATGAGTCCAATAATCATCATCCCGATGTATAATCCATAATCCATAGTCCTAATATAAAATAAATGAGATATCATCATAAAGCATCATGTCACATCAAATAGAATCATCATGAAGATATGATCAAACTAAAATAGCAACATAGTCTAACATATAATAGCTATAATACTAGTAGTTAAAATAATGAACAGTCATCGATGCATCTCATCATGTAGATAATAAAATCATAACAACTAATTTTTTTCTCAGATCAAAATAACCATGGAATAGAATGGAAAGATGAGAGGCACTACATTTTCTATGTGTAATTATGTTTCTTTTTCCTTTTTGTAGATTTGAATCAATGTTTGATTTGAGATCACATCTTGAGTATGTGATGTAGGTGTTTGAGACAACATCGCAAGCACATTGAGTGTGCCATATTTGGATCTTGAGAGACCCGCACTCTTGGCTTGGAGCCAATTGCATCACTTCGTACATTTTGGGGTTTTTATGGTTTTTTTCTTGTGGAATTTTGCTTTGTTGCCTCATTATATAATGAGAGGGGTTCATTGTTTGGGTAGATTGTGGAGTGGCTTTTTACGTGTACCCCATCCTATAAGTGGTGTGATCTGGGAATGTGGAGGAGTACTTAATAAGTGATAACATAATAAAATTAACAGGATTAAAACTTGATAATAAGAGTAATGGACTACTTGGACATCTGAGGGTGTTGATCAAAGGTAAGTCAATTTATGGACACCCAAGGGTGTTGATTGAAGACACGGTATCTAGCCACATGTGGGTGTTGATCAAAGATACATACCAAGCATGATCATATACAAATGTTGATCGAAGACTCAATGCTACTTAGACTACTATGAGCCAAGTAATGACACTCCACTAGAGTCCCTGCATGTTATCCTTTAGAGCTTTGAGTAGTGACCCTATGATCTTTTATTGTATTTATACTAGATTGTGGTCCCATCCTTGAGTCATTCATTCTGACTAGTGTGTGGAACCTTCTTTGGTGTGTGTAGTACATTGTGGTTGTTGTCAGGTTACTATCTCCTTGAGCATGATGGGGTGGTACTAAGGGTTCCACATGGTAGTGTGGTGTTGTATTACTATACCACTATTGGGGACCAATGTACAGGTGGAGAGATTCCTCCAACTATAGAGACTTGAGATGATGAGTGTCTAGTGTTTATTCTTCATCCTTGTAGCAGTGATTTATGCTTATGTTCATGTTTTGATGCTCCATTGTAGTATACTTTACTTATATTTCATATCTTTGAGTTTATTGATGTAATCAAGTGAATTGGCCTTAATATATCCTATCAGGCACTCCCAGGTGTGGATTTAGTTGTCTATCAAGCTGTATGTTGGAGTCGGCTTAGGATTTGGCATGTTGTTCTTGCATGTTCATCCCATATTTTGGAATTGGAATTTTTGACTTTCCATTGACATCTCTGACTCACTAGTTTGAGATATCTTATCTCATAATTCTTACCAATTTGACAGATCAACATGTGTGCAGAATGGCGTGTTCACAAATCAATGTCTATGCATGTTAATTGGTGTATCCACCTCTCTAGACTAATACTCTTTGTCTTGGTCATCTACCAATTATTTACCAGTCACAGATTGATGTCTGCATCGATCAATGTTTGTGCTATCCAGATTGGTGTCTCTTCCCGCCTCCAATGTTTGTGCCTAGTTTGGATTTGTATGTAGTTTTAAGAATTGGGTGTTGGATTTATGCTTCTGAGTTGGATTATTGAGGGTCCTTGGATGCTTTGCGGACCTTTTTAATGTATATTGGTATATTTTTGTTTATTTATTTATTATAATCATATTTAGAAAGGAAATATACTTATATGGTTAATCATTGTAGGAACTTCTATTTGGGCTTAAAATGAACACCTTTTCTATGGGATTTATTTCTAGTGTTCTCCCTTTATTAGTCATAAATACTTGTTGGCTTAGCCTTCCATGCTCTAGGGACGTGGTCTAGATCCTTGTAGGGTAATCTCAAAAATGTGTGTTCTCCATTCCGAGTGTATGTTGGATTTTCTAGAAACCTTTGGAAGAGTTGTTAAGTCTTTCGCTTGTGTCAAAATATGTGGATGTTTGTTATACTATCTTGCATTGGTTTATTACTTATGTTACTTTTATGAGATGCATATTTTACATAATGATTATTTCATGTTTAATTTTTTTTATCAAGTGCATATTTAACCCTATGTTCTAAGGGTTCCTTGGTAGAGAATTACAATCTATCCTCTCTATATCTTCACTTTTAAGCTTGTGATCATCCACTTTAAAAGTGTTATAAACCATCCTAACATGATTAAAAATTATCAACTCTTCTCCTATAATCAAATCTTTCCAACTGCTAAATAAAGGATTCACTAGCTTTTTGTCATTGTGGATGTAACCCTAGTCATGCAATTTTGTTACATGGAAACCATTGTACGACCCACATAGTCTCCACCCTTCCCAAGGAATTTGATATACAATACCTTCTTCTGAATAATAGTCCATCAACATAAGTTGTCTTCTTCTACTATCCCCATATGAGGAATGACTAACAATAGGTCCCAAATTATTTTCCACATGTCTCTTCCACAAAAATTCTATTTTTTCCATTGTTAATGAACAAATTTGCATCAAACCTATTGTATGTTGGATGGGAAACCTCAACCAAGTGAGGAAGCTTTTCATGTAAAGGGTTTTCAATAATAACACATGCATAGTGGCCAATAACACTATTCTTAAAAGAATCTATTATGATATCATAACCTGCAACTCCATTACCAACTATCACCAAGAAATGTGATTGACATTGATGTTCTTGTTTGTTACCACAAAAACCAACCAATGTATTACTTTTTTCGACCCACCTAACATACTTTTTCACAACAATTTTATCTTTAGCGAGGTACAAGGGAATTGGTCCATCTATACCATGTTTGGTTTTATAAGAAGCATACACTTTTCTTACTACCTCAAAAATGTAGTCATTCTCCCCGGGGTGTATGCCAATGACATTCTAACTTGCCTCAAAGATTGTAGAAATTTAAGGGACATCTAGATTCAAGCTAATAAAGATATGTAATCTAGGACCTCCCCATAACTTGATCATCTCATAAAGGTATTTAGTGGATGTACTATACCTTCTCCCTCTCTTTGGATACATCAGGTTGTGAAATATATCCTTGAAAAAATCCCAAACTGTATCTTTACCTTACAATTTACTTGTTTATATGCCTAACATACATCCTTGAAAAACCTAAAGACATCCTTCATTTTTTTACTCAAAAAACTCCTCCTTTAGGGATCTCATCTGATAGAATATAGAAACCTTTATCTTTTCTGACCAAAGATAACACATTGTTGATCTTTGGTTAGCATTTGAAACCCTACCAACTATATTGAGTTAAATAGTATAGTATTCCCCCCCTCCCTCTATCCCTCTCATGTCTTTTAGTGGCACACCTTGACTCACGATATAAATGCATCCTAAAGTCATCACATTCTAGAATCATCTTACAAAAGATGCATGTCAATGATTCAAATGGGATCCCCATCTCATAAGCCCTCTTGCAATGAATATGCCTATATGTGCCATCAATACAATATTCATTACCCTCATAATATATCATCATCTTGGTATGCTTCTCTATGGCCCATAACATTCAATCCCATTGATCATCCATTAGGACCTTTGTGTCTAATATCTCCCCATTTCTATTGATATGGGAATACCAATACCCCCAACATTGCAACATGAAATGACCTTAAATAAGATGATAAAACAAATAATGTACACATTTCAATAAACCATATAAATAATAAATTTAAACTTGTCTAGTTGACACACCTAAACTAGAAGGATATGCACTTGTAGAACCCCTATGTAGTAAAAATGTTGATGATGGGACCAAGAACCTTGTCAAACTTTTTTGGGCCTTTTCATTGGTAGGATTCTTCGGTCTCCCGACTATGCCACTCCTTAAAATAATTATATCATGTGAAGCCTCATCTATAGTAGTGGTGTGCTTATTTAATTTCATGTTTTCATTTAGATAACTGACAATATTACCACTTGCTAGCATGAAACAAAACCATTTATTGCATCATGTACATTCCACTCTTAATTTTTTTATTATCATCATACTCTGCAAGTGTTTCTGTACACCTCCTTCGATCATGATCCATGGTTCCCAAGCTTTCCAAAGGCAAGGGTTAGTAGCAAAGGTTTTACAAATGATATAAATCAAGTATGAAATAACTACTAAAACGAATAACCTGAAATGTAATCAATAAAATGTACAAGCAAGAGAAAGGAAAATAAATAAATGCAAACCCCACGATGCTTGAAGCTTCTATTGTTTCTCTCTACTCCTTAAATGTTGTTCTTGATGCTCAGTATTGGCGGGGCAGCATCTATGACTTGAGAAGTGTCGATAATTTGCTAATTGAAATGGATATGTGATCGCAAGATGGCTTGAATGCTAGAACCAAACTAACATAGTAATGGCGCACGAGAGCTTGAAATCCTGGATCCTTAAAATGGTTATGAAGGGTTTATTATATAGGAATTGGGGATGAAATGAATGGTTGAGATCAATCCCAGAGATAGGGAGATGAATGGTTGAGATTAAAAGGAACTGGAGAAGCCATCAATGAACTCCACCTCTTCATTTGGTAAAGAAGAGATAAAGCTTGGTTGACTGAAGAGCTAATTGTGAGTTGCCTTTTTGAACTGAAGAGGTGGGTGAAGCTACCCATGTGGACTAGAGAGATGGGTGGAGTAACCCATGTGATCTGATTGGAGTTCTCTTTGAAGATAAATGAATATTTAATTCATTTATTTAATTATTGTTTTCAACATGTGAGATAATTGAATTCTTTTTTATTAAGAATTTCTTTATTTGATGAAATTAAATTAATTTGATTGGAAGAATTTAATTAGTAAGTTTAAATATTTTAATTTAAACTATAGGAAATTGAATTCAATTAATTAATTAATGGTAATTAATCAATTAAGGTTAATTAATTAAATAAAATTAATTATTTAATTAATTTTGAGAATTTGATTAGATGATTTGGGGAATGAATTTAGAGGAAAATAGATGATTAATTAATGATTAAAAAATTATTAATTAATAGATGAAAATTAGCATTTTTAATGTAAAGTCGCAAGCCTGTCTATTTTCAAGTGTCTACATTTGCCCCTCTTTGATGTGATGTGACTTGTTGCAGTGTGTCAAAGAATCTTTGATTTTTCCCTAGCTTGCCCCGGCAGTAGTAGGTGTATTTATGCCCCCTCAACAAATTTGAGCGAAAAGTCGCGACATGAGCGTTGATTTGTTGAAACTGGGTAGCTAATGGATTTGAAAAAATACTTTAAAATGCCCCTGTTATTGACCGTCGAAGTTGTCGGGGACTGGGAAGAAATTTCAGAGCTCCTAGTGAAATTAGGGTTTTTTGGAACCCCTATAAATAGCCAAGAGAGTCATTCATTTGTCACATTGCGATCTTGGAGCTCTTGATTTCTTGGTGAGTCTGCTTTCAGTTTCTATCTTCTTTTCTCCTATTTTCTTGCGATGGTGGGCCTTCCTGGCGTGACTCACATATCTGACTAAGTCTGAACGTACCACAAACCAGCTGGTGCAGGACGTCTGGTGAGTTTTATCACTTTGTGTGTCATTAATGCTTTCATTTATCACTTTTAAAAATTGTACTTTTTTGAGAAATTGCATTGTGTGCCGCAATCGGTTGCAGTTTTGCCGCAATTGCAGTTTAAATGCCGCAATTGCCGGTTGGAAACCGCAATTAATAAGTGTACCACACTTGTTTATGTTGAATGTCACAATTGAATTTTGTATGCCACACTTGCTATTTGTGTTCCGCAATCGCGTAAAAGTACCACAGTTGTATTGTTTTATTACCGCAATCAATTTTTTAGCACTGTTTGCCTGATGTCTTTGTCTGATATCTGCTTTTTCCTACTTCTGTTACTTGCCTTAATGACTAAAACTGATATTTTTCTGATTTATTTCTATGTGCAGTTCACTAGGCGGATTCTACGCTATTGAGAGTCTAGGTCAGTGGGTCTTGTATACAGATTTCAGCTGACAAAGGATGAGAGGTCAGTTCTTCGAGATCTTGGTTTGTACTGGCTTTGCTATATGCCCGAGATCATGACCAATAGGGATCTGATCTCCGCTCTTGTAGAGCAGTGGCATTTTGAGACATGCACTTCCTAGTTACCGACTGGTGAGTGTACTGTCACTTTGGAGGATGTGTATCGCATCCTCCAACTTTCGATCCAAGGTGAGCTTGTAGAGTATTCCACCCACACTGGTATTGTTTCATTGACCGAGCTTTCTGGATTGCCCTAGGATCAGCTTGGGTTGGCTGGTGATTATGATATTCCTTGGTCTAGATTTGTTTTGGGCCTTGACAGGCTGTCCACCTTACTGGGCAGTTTGATATGTGGCATCTTATGCCCCGATCGTTGACAACGTGGTTTTTCTGTCGGCTTTGGTACTGTGTTACAGAGTATGGTCAGGGATCATACTGTATTCACTTGGGGTCCATGCATGTTGGCCCACATGCATTTTCATATGTTTTATGCGGCTTACCTTGATGGTAAGTCTCTCGGCTGTGGTGCGACCCTACTGCAGATATGGGCATGGGAGCATATTGTTCTATGTCATCTTGTTGGTGCCCGTGTTCTTCTAGCTGATAGGCCATATGTCTTTATGTATGATGGAGCCATTGTTCAGACTCATATGTGTCATTTGACATACTGGCGGTAGCAGTTGGACATGATTCCTTACTTCATTTGGAGGCCTTATAGAGATTGTCCAGTCTGGGATGGAGAGGACATCCATCTTCTCTTTTGCCGCTAGCGGAGGTACCCGATTGGATGTGTTACTAATCATGTCCATATGATTGACTTTCACAACACCGACAGGGTGTTGCGCCAGTTCAGAGAGCAGCAAGACATTTTTTATTCTTATGCATACTTTTCTTGAAGGTTGAGGGACTCTACTATATGGGGTGGTGTAGTATCACTTGATGCTGCCCGCACTGAGTTTTTAGGCTTACTTCCTGTGGCATGGACCTGGTGCTCGGCTACTGTAGACGCAGGTTTGTTTTGTTTTCTGATTGCTTATGTACTTCCTTTCTTCTCTCTGATACTTTCTCATATCTCATTTTGATAAGTATGTCCTTATCTGTGCTGGTACTGATATTTGAATTTGTCTTTTGTAGGCATGACACCTCAGTATGATGCACATTGGATGTAGGCTCAGCCTGTTGCACTTATAGATGTCTCGCTACCTGTTGCCAGGACCATTATAAGGAGGGCCCAGTGGGTACAGCATGGTAGGGGAGGTCGTGATGGAGGGAGAGGTGGTGGTAGGAGAGGTAGGGATGGGGGGAGAGATGGTGGTAGGGGAAGTAGGGATGGGGGACAGACGGAGGATGGGGTAGGGGAGATGATTGGGGTGATGATCCTGGTCCCAGGGGTGCTAGTGGTGGAGTTAGGACTAGAGGTGGCTAGAGTGGGGGTCAGAATAGTGCTCCTTGAGTTGGGTTGGGTACCATTTTGGAGGATGAGGAGGCCATGGAGGAGGAGGCACCCCAGTTGGTGCGGAGAGTTCACCAGCGGACAGGTGTTGTTTTGGCTCCTAGAGAGGAGGACAGAGTAGTTGTTGAGGATGTTGATGGTGAGATTAGTGACATATATGTGGAGGCTCTAGATGAGCAGAGTGCAGAGACTGGCTCCTCTACTGATAGTGGAAACACTGGCAGTAGCACAGGGGAGGGCTCAGAGAGTGATGATGATTCTTGGGTTGTTAGGAGGAGAGGAGGTGAGGGTTTGGGAGATAGGGTAGAGGAGAAATGGATGTGGCCATGGGAGTTATGGAGGATGATCCCTCAAAGTTGGAGTGCCTCACTCAGTAGGTACAGGACCTTTAGGCCCATCTTGCTTTATCTGATGCACGTGCTACTACTTTGGAGGCCTGGGTTACAGCAGCCGAGACTAGAGAGCGACAGGCTTGTGCTGAGGTTCATTCTTTCATTGATAGTGTACAAGATGTTTCACACTGAGATATTTTGGATAGATACTATAGATCTGGCCATGATGTGCAGAGAGAGATTGACTATTGGCGGCATCATTATGAGGGTGTAGTTTTGGCAGAGTAGAGAGTGCCTAGCTACACCACTTCCTAGCAATTGAGTCGAGCCCAGCAATCCCAGAGTAGTGGTATTGGAGCACCTAGTTCATCCCATAGACCACCTTCTGATATGCCATCCCCTCATGCACCTCCTTGCGAGGGTGGGGGCGGCACATGTTGATTCCATTATGTATGATGTACCATTTTTGTAGTGATGTCATTTGATATACTTTGAGTATCATCCATTTTTTTATACCGAAACACTGATATTTATTGATATACATGCTTGATTACCTTCCTTTGTTCAGACTTGTGACCATTCATTGTACTCAGATAGTTTGATTTATATGAGATGCAGCTAGTGTTTTTGATATGATGTGAAATGGTTTACTTTCTATATGTATGATTCTACATGATTTGGTGGTTTAGATGATGAGATGTATATTCAAAATTATTTGTATGTGGATGATTTACTTCTCCTATGATACTGACATGTATATCCAGGATGGTGGAAATGAAATGCATGTTTATATGAGATACTTATGGATGCATGTGATTTTATGATTTATCATGTTTGCAACTACCATGTTTTTCTTTTCTGATGTACTTAATGAAATGAATGCAATCTATTATGTGCAAAATATCTGAGTAATGCATGTGTTAGTTAGAAAGAAGTTAGTTTGGATAGATGTGCTCTGAGATTGATCTAATAGAATGGAATGATAGAAAGGATGTTCTCTTTGTATTTTTGGATAGGTATGATTTGATAGAAAGGATGAGTGTCTCGAGTCGCTACCCATGTTTCCAATATTTGTCATCATTGCATTTTTTTTGTATTTTCTGAAATTCCAAAGAGCGTCGAATGATCCAGATCACATACCACCTAGATACCACCACAACCTCTTGATAGCAGAAGGAGTAGAGAGATTGAATAGAAAGAGAACCTAGTGCACCCAAATATTGACCATCTAGGTTCAACTATGTTCC
>MU225838.1:1839309-1862342 GCA_018584345.1 Thuja plicata
AGGCCTGAACAAAAGACTCGACCTATGACCTGCAAACAAACATCCTTCTCTGCAACCAGGTGTAGGAATGAGACAAGACTACTAGGGGCTGAAGTATACCCACAAAACATCTAAATCAGATCAAACATAATAACACATAGAATTGCAGAAAATGAGAGGAACTAGGAACCCCAATGTCCATTAATTAGCATTCATAAACTTTGATCCAATAATAGATAATACACACAAGGAAGCATAGGGATATGAATAATTATCACAAAGTACTTCCAACAGTTTGCATGATCAATGAGAAGATTACAGAATGTAAAAGCCAGAGGGCAGAAAGAATGCCTCAGATAGCTCCTGGGAAGAATGAATTCTCCTTACAAAATGCCAAAATATGAGCACTAAGGCTCTCAAAAAAATTTAAATACCTCCAATGCACGTAGGCAGGAGTCCCAGAAAACCTAACTAGGGTTACAGATTTACAGTATAATAATTGACCCTAGGACAAAATCTAATCTAGTCATAAATGTGCACTAAGTGAATTGATCAGATCAGACTTTCCTGCACCTATCCCTGTACTTGACTACGCCATGTGAACAAGCAACGTGGAAATAATGAGCTATACTCTGCAACTAGTCCCCTATCATGAATGCTCACCAACTGATCACGACCTCCTAGGATGAGAAGTGACCCTAGACGGCCGCCGCTCAATTTCTCATCAATGAGTCCTCGATCATGACCATGCCTTTAGCCAACTGCAACTGAGAGCAATAACTTTTGATTGGACTCTGTATCTCTTTCCACGCCTCTAAATCTCCCTTTCTTCACCAACATTGAAACAAATCTAATCCAGGGATCAACAGACTCTCTGTGCATGGCCTTTCTACAATTAAAAACCCCTCTGATTATTCTGGAACACGAGCACACAGGACCATGGCTGTCGAGCGTTCACAGTGCCAAATCTGCCGCCAATCATTCAAATTCAAAGTCCAGCGACCTCGCAACTGACCGTTAGTCTCTATGTCGCGAGCATCAGACGTTGACCCTGGTTAAATCTCCAGACTTGGCGAAAATGTATCATTTTACTCCTGTTTAACCCGAGTCCAGATCCAGCGACATCCTGACTGTGAAATAACAAAGTCGCGAGGAAAATTCCTTAACTCACCATTCTTCTAGCGACCCAGCGCCTAACTGTCACCTTAGACTGTCACGGTTAGTCTCCTTGTCGCCAGTGTTATCTTTTCATTTCAAGACTACGCGACCACATAGTCGCCAAGTCGGGAGAGCATAGCCTGAGCCCTTTTGACCTTTCTTAACAGTCAGCATGTGTCCCTTAATCCTTTCTAGCGACATCCTGACTACCCTAATCACCAAGTCGGGAGTACTTTTCTCGTAGGGCACTTTGATCCCCAGACTTAGCGACCACCATTGGATCTTCTGAGCTTTGCATCGGACGGCTGTCGCTTGGTCGCTGAACAAAAGATAATGCCCTAAAAATTTTTTGCGATCCCGTGACTAAGGGCAAAGAAATACTTAGTCTCCAAGTCGCGTGATCCATCTCCTTCGTCTGGCGATTACCCGACTGAGACTCAGCATCCACACGTCATATGCCATCTGTCACACGGCCATTGGTTACTTTTTTGCACACTGGGAGCTAAGTCATCATTCTGCTCTGGCGACAAGGCGACCCAAGGTAAATCGCAAAGTCGGAAGATGTTTCACTGACTGCAGAGTTCTTCACGCGACTTCACGACTGAGGGTGGGTCCCATCTTCATAAGACTTATGACATAGATCTGGCGACCTCGCGACCAAAGAACAAACGCTAAGTCGGGAGACACAAAGGAAATATCCCATTCTATCACGAGACCACGCGACAAGAGGAGATGCAGAGTCGGAGGAAGAAAAGGAATATTCGACCAAGGCGAAGCGATAACGCAACTGAGAAATAAGCACATGCTCTTAGTGATGCGAAAAAGTAACTTCAAAACATAAGAGCCAAGGGTCTAGGGTTTATTACCTCATTTAAATATGAAGGACTTAGGGTTTTAGGGATAAAAGGGCCAAGAGAAGACATGAAGCCTGGAAAACAAGATAGAAGAAGTAAGACAGGGCAAACCAGGTCAATTGCACAGAATGGGAAAATTCGGGCAACGGGATCATTATCCAGGGGTTTATGTGGTGGCACATCACGGTCTGTGAATGTGGCATGTTTGTTAGCAGCTATATGGTTGACCATCATTTGGAATCTCTCATGTGTTATGTCCCTTGGGATAGCTACATTCTAAAGGGCTTGGTCAAGTGCAAGTTTATGCTGTGGAGATATGCGCAATCGGTCAAACATGGAGATTTGGGCAGGTGTGCGCTTTAGTTGGTCCTCTATGCTTGTTTGTGGATCTAAGTTTGCTATAGGATTGGCCGATATAGTAGATGAGGATGGTACTCCTTGCAAGACAACTCTGGTGCGACGCGTTGTTACAGCACAATTGTTACCTTGGTCTTTGATAGTAATTGTAGCTACATGGCTATCTAAAGGATTGAGGCAATTGATAACATTATCACTATTGGCATACGTATAGTTAACTTATTTTTCTTGTCCACTAGACCCGGAGGCTTTTCCCTTGTGATCATGAAAGGTATCATTGAATAGAGTGTGATCAGTTGTGCCTTTGGTTTGGTTATTTGTTACATCGATGACCCCTGTGTCAATCAGATCTTGGATAGCATGTTTCAATCGGTAAAAGTTAGTCGTTCTGTGCCCTTTCACCTAATGAAACTCATAGAAATATTTGTCATTATACCACCTCAATTTGTTTTCATCTTGTTCAAAGTCCCTGATTTTTGGGAGCGTGATAGTGTTTGATTGTATCAACTTGTGTAAAGTTGATTCTATCAGCTCTCCCAATGGTGTGAAATCTCGTTGCTGGAATTGAAACTGTGCTCTGCGTTGATTCTATTGTTGACTATTTGATACAGTGGCCGCTTGTATAGGAGGAGGTTGGTTTTGGGTGTATGCTTGTTGAGTGGGCCCTATGGGTTTTTGGTTGGCCACAGGTGCGCCTTGCAGTGACACCTTGGGTTTTTCATAGTTGACCGTCTTCACATCAATGACACCATCGCTAGTGACATTTTTGTTTTTGTTCCACCACTTAGCTTTGTCCATTGCATTTTTTTTTGTATTTGTTTGTGTGGGATCTTCAAGGATTCCTCATTTGACTAAGTTCTTCTCACAATGAACTCCTCTTTCGATGAGTTGTGTGAATTTCAGAGCTAACTATAACTCTGTTGTGAATGACATGGCTGGAATTAGATTATCAACAAACATGACTATTACGTCTTGTTCGGGAAAATCATATGTTATGCGGTTTTCCCTGTTCCTCCATCTCTGTAGGAACTTCACAAAAGACTCTCCATCCTTCTATTTGATATCACAAAGGTCCTTGATGCTGACCTTGCGCTCGATGTTATGATGGAAGTGAGCTATGAACTTTTCAGCCAGTTCACCCCAATACTGAATGCCATGAGGTAGATGCGAGAACCATTCCATTGCTGGTCTGGCCAAGCTTTGTGGGAACAGTCACATTAAATATGTCTCATCATGTGTGACTTCGATGCAACTAGAAAAAAATCTCAAATATGTTCAATAGGATTGGTATTGCCCTTATATTTGTCAAATTTCGGTACCGAGAAGTGAGTTGGGAATGGAGATATTTGTAGAGAATGATCAAAGGGGTATGGGTATAAATCCTCTACGGTGTAGGATTTGGTTTTCTCCTGATTCTGCATATCCATCATTTGGGTTTGAAGGGTTTGCATTTGTTGCATCAACATGTCTGTTTGATTCTGGGGCTAATGTGTAACGATGTTTCTTTGTGTTGTAGTGGGTATGAGGCTGCGCCTCTATGTCCCTTGAGTAGGAACATAGGATTTCATCCTAGGGGCTTGATATTGATTTCCCACCGAGTGATTTGTAAATGGGGGCACATGGGTAGCCCATGGTGGGTTTTGATGTGTTTGTTGTTGTGATTGAAACTGGGGTTGATATTGCTGGGGTAGATATTGCTACTACTGAGGTTGGGGTTGAAATTGGAGTTGTTGTTGCGGGGGTTGGAATTGAGGCAACTGAAGTAGGGGTTGTTGTTGCGGGGTTTGGAACTGAGGCAACTGAAGCTTGGTTTGTTGTTGCAAAGGTTGGGTTTGAGGTAACTGAAGTTGGGGTTATTGTTGCAGAGGTTGGATTGATGTCAGAATGGGAAAAGATGTAGCCTTGGGCAGGCCTTGACTGTAAGTCATTCCTGCAGAGATGGATCCCTATGGGCATGAGGTGTTGATCCCAAGACTAGTGTGAATTGACTATAGCAGTGGCATTATTTTAGAACAGTTGGTGTTTGGTTGGATGGAAGGCATAGCATGAGAGCTTGATTATCCTATCCGTGAGACCAAAGGTGGAGGCATACTAGTGACCATGGGTGCACTTAGTTGCGAGCCTGTCATGCCTTGAGTGGAAGATGAGCTAGCCTAGGTTGGGTCATTGGTTTGACTGGATATAGTCTGTGTCAATGTGGGTAATACCAAAGGTGGAAATATTTGAGACACAACAGGTAGTATCTGAGGAGGCTGAGTAGTGTTTTGACCTGCGAGAGGGGTTTCGGGCCATATAGTCGATACACTAAATTTAGCGGGGAGTTTGACTCCCTTCTTTATTAGCATGGCTAAGTAACATTCAAGGTTCCTCTCTACAACAGCGTCAACTACTTTCATGGAGTAAGCATCTTGCTCCACATCTTCAAGTTCTTCTTCTGTGATATATTGGAAAAAAGCTGCCCCACGGAGTTGTTCAATAAATAGAGCAGAACTGGTATTCACAAAAGGATCATTCTCTTGCTCTATTTCCCAAGCGGGGAATCGGTTGATATATGACTCATCAGGTTGAGTTCTAGCCTTAGACCTTATGTAAGGGCCTCCATGAGGTGTTTGAGACATAGTGTGGTCCAGGTTTTGTAACTAAAACAAGTGATATAAAGTAAACAAGAAAGAAGATCCTTTCTGAGGAAGTCCGAGTTATGTTTTGGACAAGGGTAATTCTAAGGACAAATTTTGATATAACTTGATCTCAAAGTGGTGATGATAAAAAGATAAGATTTTCCGACCTTTTCCTTGGACAAAGTCACTTTGATAAAGATGATGATGTTTGATATGATGAGATCAAAGTATTTTGAGTCTGAGCTTTCGAACTAACAGTGTTTTTGACAATAATCATGCTTTACAGAGAAGGGATAATCTTTAATGTTTTGAGATTCACACAATGTTCTTCACATTTTCTTGGGATAGACACTAGTTTTGGACACCAAATGAAGAATTCTTTCAAGGTTTTAGGTCAAAACAAGAATAATGTATCTCTGGTCAATTGCGGTACAACTTCACCGATTGCGGTAAAGTAAATGATCGATTGTGGTAGTTTATCACTGATTGTGGTAATAAACACTACGATTGTGGAAATAAACAAGTTAATTGTGGAAAAATTAATTCAATTGCGGCATAATGCGGGCAATTGCAGTAAAAGAGGAACAGTCTAAAAAAGACTAGAGGATAAGTATCACTGCTTGACAATTTTGGAATTTTTGGAACAATGCTTCTGATTTGCAAGACAGTTGACATTGAAAACCCTAGACTTTAACACGTTTGACTCATTCTTGACAGTTTGGATGTTTTGTTTTGCATTTTCAGAAACTAATCAATGAAACAAGCACAATAGACACTGTGTTTTGAAGAATGAAGACTAAAAATGTGTATGTTCTACAACTTTTTCAAGTTGCAAGGTTATCACGAGGTCTCAACAATGAACAATCAGATTAATCTAGGTCAATGGCTTCAGAATACAATGTTGTAGGCGCAATGCTTGAATGTTCATTAGCTCACATAGCAATTGTCACACTACTAGGACACGAAGGTCCACGACGTAGGTGCCTGTGTTTTTTCTATTTCCAAGTATTGTTGTCATGAAGTGAAGATCTCTTTCACTACACAAATACCGTGGGACACATATATTAGTAATCTTTGGGGGAAATTCTACAACCCCTTGCACTATAATAAGGTACCTGTTCAGAGGTAAAACGGGTTGGCCTCTAATTAATCAAGGTTGTAGTAAGGGTCTGTGGTGTCTCTCCAATCGGTTTGTATGTGCGTGACTCACTTAAGAGCCTAGTTGATCATGATGGCTCCTTAGGGATATTCACCCAATCTAGACTATCACCAACATGCCTCGCCTGAGCTTGGCTAGATAAGACAGAACTTTGGTTCGTGCCTTATTTATATACCGATTGGAAGGATTACCGGTTTAAGGTCATTCTCCAAGGAAGAAGCACATTCCCCGGACAGGCCTTTCTAAAAAAGTGTAAAGGTTTGTAATCTAACAGTTTGTGCAAGTGCACCCAAAACTCAAGACACAAGGTAAATCGATTAAGCTCCAAAGTTTGAAATGTGAACTAAGCTACACCACCATACAAGCACCAATGTTCAATTTTAAGCCCAAAAAGTAGGTGTTGATTGCTTGTTCAATTTTAATGCACCAATTTGAGAGTATTTTTTCCTTTGTTCAATTTTAGTCCCCACGTCAATTTTAAGCCCAAATCTGAAATGTGAGATGTGATATGTTTGGCAAGCACTGTTCTTTTTAAACCCAAATCGACAAATGAATTCCTTTTAGTTTGCTTTGTTTAGACAGGTTAGTATCAAAATGGATTCTTGCAAAATGAGAGTATATGTAACTTTGAAACAATGAATGATTGATACTCACAATAACTTACCCTTTTCTGTTCTCGGTGATTCTCCCGGCCCTGCACAAAAAACCAAAAAATGTCAGTTTAGAAACAAATGGACAGAAGATTTGGATCTGATATGCAATATTTCTTGCGATTGTGGCAAAGTACTGGCAAGTGTGGCAAATATCTGGCTATTGCAGCAAAGCACTAGCAACTGTGGTGAAGTACTATCGATTGCGGCATGGATCAGGCAATTGTGGCAAAATAATGACAATTGCGGCACGGATCAGGCAATTGCGGCAAAGTACAAGAAGAAATAAGACAGAAAATGATAGAATAATACTGTGAAAGCTTGCAATCAATTGAGGTATTAAACCAGTCGATTGCGGCACAGTTTCATTGATTGCGGTAAAATACCAGCAACTATGAAATAACACAAATATCAAAAAAAAGATAATTTTTAGATTTGCGACCATACGGCCAGGGTTGATCAATCATGTTTGTCATCTGCAAGAGATATTTGGGCTGTTTGTTTCACGTCAGGTTCACCAAAATGTACGCCTCCTTTGATCCTGATCCGTGGTTCCCAAACTTTCCAAAGGCAAGGGTTAGTAGCAAAGGTTTTACAAATGATATAAATCAAGTACACAATAACTACTAAAACAAATAACCTGAAACGTAATCAATAAAATGTACAAGCAAGAGAAAGGAAAAAAAATAAATGCAAACCCCACAATGCTTGAAGCTTCTATTGTTTCTCTCTACTCCTTCCGAAACGTTGTTCTTGATGCTCAATATTGGTCGGGCAACGTCTATGACTTGAGAAGTGTCAAGAATTTGCTAATTGAAATGGATATGTGATCGCAAGATGGCTTGAATGCTAGAACCAAACTGACATAGTAATGGCGCACGAGAGCTTGAAATCTTGGATCCTTCAAATGGTTATGAAGGATTTATTATATTCAAATTGAGGATGAAATGAACGGTTGAGATCAATCCTAGAGATAGGGAGATGAATGGTTGAGATTAAAAGGAACTGGAGAAGCCATCAGTGAACTCCACCTCTTCATTTGGTAAAGAAGAGATAAAGCTTGGTTGACTGAAGAGCTAATTGTGAGTTGCCTTTTTGAACTGAAGAGGTGGGTGAAGTTACCCATGTGGACTGGAGAGATGGGTAGAATAACCCATGTGATCTGATTGGAGTTATCTCTTTGAAGATAAATGAATATTTAATTATTGTTTTCAACATGTGAGATAATTGAATTCTTTTTTATTAAGAATTTCTTTATTTGATGAAATTAAATTAATTTAATTGGAAGAATTTAATTAGTAAGTTTAAATATTTGAATTTAAACTATAGGAAATTGAATTTAATTAATTAATTAATTAATGGTAATTAATCAATTAAGGTTAATTAATTAAATAAAATTAATTATTTAATTAATTAAATAAAATTAATTATTTAATTAATTTTGGGAATTTGATTAGATGATTTGGGAATGAATTTAGAGGAAAATATATGATTAATTAATGATTAAAAAACCATTAATTAATAGATGAAAATTAGCGTTTTAATGTAAAGTCGCAAGCCTGTCCATTTTTGGGTCTCTACATTTTCTTCCACCACCTTTAACAAATTAGGCGCGTGTGTCTTGTTGAAATCATATAGAAGTTTAATTGCTTGATCAATGTCAACTCAATCTATAATCATTGTTGTCTTCTTTTTTATGCTACTTGAATGATCTTCACCATTTTCTTCCCTTAAAATATGGTGTTTATGGGAATTTATTTTCATATGTTTGTTTCTAATGTTATGAATTGTTTGCACCCCCATGGATACTTCCCCTGTTCGATAATCAATTCCACAAATTTCATAATGGATCTTTATTTTAGGTTCTCCCTTTTTTAAATATGCTTTGACAATAAGTTTCTCCTCCACAAATTCTTCAATTAAACTATTCACTCTCGGATTCAAGGATGACAATACATTAGGATCAACAACTATACTTTGGTCCACTAAATCAGATCCATCTCCAACTCTTGGTTGTTTATGAATACCTTCCTCCACAATCTCTCTATTTTTTTTATGGTTTGGTGTGCTTTCCACCATATTTGACTCCACCATTCTAACATCCACTTTCTCATATTTCTTCTTAACTCTTGTAAGTTGTGTTGTAGATTTCCTTTTTTGTTCTTTCTTTATATTTAAAGGATTCCCAAGGCCACTGATAAAATTGAATGGATATTCAATTAGTTCATCATCTACAATTTCATGATGGATGTCAATAAGTGTACAATCATTTTGACAAATGGTTGTGTCAACAATGGAATTTTCTTCACTGGTCATAATTCCATATTCCATATTCACTATTGGATCCATTTACATTTCAATCCACATGTATCTATCAGTTGGCTAAGTAATGGATAAAATTATAATAATAAAAATCAAAAGTATGGTTATAATATTGCTATGAAATGATTTATACTTTCTATTTGAACTTTAATCTTTGCAAAATTTAATATGCCCTGAAATAGAAATGGTGAAGAATCTTTGAAAAGTCACTACCCAAAATACTGTGCACAAGTCATAACCAAGATTTTATATTTTATCAACTAGAGAGAAATATTCCAAAGGTTGAGGCTACTGAAGTTTTCTTTGTTATTGCCAAGCCTTTCCATTTTAAGGATATAGGTTTCCTACTAACATTCATGAGTCACTTACTGGTCATTATTCCTATATGTCCCCCATTGCATATTTTAGAACATAAAGAATCTTGAAGTAAGATCATAACAACACATAATACCCATGATCACATTCATTTCTCTATTTCGCAAAATGAAAATTTTATTTAAACCAAGGGGTTGCAAAATAGAGAAGACATCCCTATTTCCTAGGATGTATGTTTAACTATAGTGGAAGATTTGTGAAATAATGAAGATGTCGCTATTTCACAAGAGAGCATATATAATATAATAAAAAGGTTTTGAAATGAAGATTTTTCTGGAAAATCATATACCACCAGTTCTCACAAAGTTAAAATAAAAGAGAAATGAGGGTTATGATGTGGCGGAAGGTGCATATCACCAATTCGCTATATTATGATTTGGTGAATAACTCACATTGGAAAATTAGCAAAGGTCCAATATAGAGAAAGTCAAATTTACACATTCGGGTCCAATAAAAAGGAAAAAAATATTTACACATTCAGGTTGCGTATAGGTCATAGCAAGAATAGATAAAGATGACAAAGAAGTGGCTAGTGATAATCCTAAAGTATAACCTAAACTAGTGAAGCTAATCGAGGAAGACACAGAAGTGATATAGAGAACGTGAAGGATTTGGTTAAAGAGTGACATAAAGGACTATTTGGGGAAGGGAAATAGTACTATTCTCTAAAAATTTAGGAAAGAACCCATATGCTATAGTGGGTTCCCATCCACATATCTAGACCATGCTCTAGAAATGCAGAGCATAGTTATCTGAACTAGACAGATTCAAATATGTTTTCAGCCTAAGATAGAATTTATAATACATATATTTCTGTTACGAGTGGACAATAACCAAATTATAATCATATTTTTTCCCTATGTTTTTGGGAAGGAGGATATTCAAATTTCCTTGATTAGAGAGGAGATAAGAGACGGTTTTGTCTATAAAAGGAGCGGGAAATGTGGAGTTTTATATAGAAAAGAATCATTTTATTAAGGGACAAGTATGGAAGGACAAGTTCACTTCGGTATATATTGCAACTATGGAGAGAACAACATTGATAATCAGCTAAGAATGTTGTTCAAGCTCCAACATGAATCCCTATTTCCTATGATCAAGTAGGTCATTGGGTCAATTTCATCCTGTCACTGCCACAATGGAGTCTTACTGGAAAGATTCCTTACCACGGTGGCTAAAGCCTTTGGAGTATGTTACCTGGATTCAAGGATGATGGATGCATTATTGTGTGATGAGTATAAACATGTTGTTTTAGTGGCTATGATGCAAATGAAAATAGATCGTTAAAAAGCTTTATTGCTAGAGTTTTTGATGTTGAAGTTGTGGCCAAGAAGAAGAAAGTTTCTCAAGCTTTGACTTTGTTTTATGAAGGAATGGCCAATCTAGACATTACTCTATTTTCCAAATTTATGGAAAACAATGGTGATCTTTTCTCTACCTCTCATCTTGAGAGGACCAATGTACTAGATGATGGTTACCTTACCATAGAAAAATGGATGTAATCACCTCAACCATAAATTGATACTATTTTTACAAATTTGGATATTAGACAACTAGAAGAAACCTCACACATAGAGGAAGGGGAATATGATCTAGAGTTTAAGTCTCCTTATGGAAGCTATTTATGAGGTTTGTTCATCAAACCAGTAAGGGATCTTGGTCAACAGAGCTACCCACTTTGGTACTTATCTATATAAATAAATAAATAATTACCCAAATTATCATCAAGAGTAGATAATATTCCTTCTAAAACCCCTTTTAATGCATTGAGTGTAATAAAAAAAAGTCCATGATCCATGTTCAGAAGATAAAGTATGGCATAAGAGTCGTCTTATATTGAATAAGGAAATAAGTTACATATGAAAATGAGTCTTCTACAAACTCTATCAGGGTATACATATAAAAATGAGTTGAATGATATGAAAGGTTGGGGTTTAGAGCTTTAATAAAAAAATGACTGTCACAATAATCTAAAAACTAAAAACTAGAAGTGGAAAAGGAATAGATACAATGTTGTGCACCTGTGATTGAAATCTATGTGTGGCTCACAAAACTATAAATGACTTGAAGTTGCAGCTCCTTCTACTTCACTAATGGTTTCCTTCCACTTCACTACTCATTTCCATGTGTTTTCAAAATTTCGAAAATCAAAATAGTTTTTCAAATTCATTTCTTAGCCATTTCCCTAGAAAATTATTTTCAAATTTCAAAGTCACTGATTTTTCTTGCTACTTCTTACATGCTTTTGGATATTGTTGAATAAAAAATACCTCTGAATATTCGTATTCCTCTATCAAATTTATAAAGCCTCGATGTCCCTATTATATTCACAATATATTGCATTATATTTTTGGGATATTAATGTTGGTTTACCCTACTAAAGATGGTTCATTGAGAGGGGGAGTGAATCAGAAACTATTAAACATTAATACTTTAAATCTAAACCTTTGATTCAACTCGGTGATTCAAACAATAGCAGCAATCGAAACTTGTAAACTCTTCACAAACTTGATAAAAGCATATAACTTAAGCAAATAACATTCATAGTTATCAAGCATCACATGTAACACAAGATTTAATGAGGAAACCCAATTGGGGAAAAAACTTTGTGGGAATTGTCACCCACAAAAAGAAATACTCTTCTGAAGTATGTTCGGTTAAGAGCCAATCTTGTTAAAGATTACAATGCACATTTGTTAGATATGACCTTGTTAGGGGATTTACCTTAGACCTATTAAGATCTTCACTCTGTTAGGAGTGGCCTGGTTAGAGGGCTTAAAAATTCATCCTATAATGTTACCTTTCTCAAGGGTTTACAAAAGGACTTGTTAGATCCACTCAATTAAGAGATTTTCTGTTACAAATGTTAGTAAGCAACACTGTACTAATGTGGCCCATGATTTTGCAACAATACTTTGCTTGATCAGATCCTTTGTTTTCTCTCTGAAACTTACTAGCACCAACAACTCATCAACTCATCAGTCTCTCCTCTGGACTGGTTATCCAACTCTTTCACTACTCTACTCAGTAGCTCTTCAACTTATCACTTCACCAACAACTTTCTATAGACATACAGTCTCATCAATATATAGGCCTTTATTTTTCCTCTTAATCCTATTGATTAGGTTTTCCCTCAATTGCGATCGACCGTCTAATCTTCTCAAATGAACTGATTCAATGCATCTGCAACTTGGTTAAGGATTTAATCATGCCTCGTGAATTGCACTTTTCTTGGAACTCACAACTTTATTTTTCCGCTTAATATACATTACTAATTTTGAACTTTACTTTTCATGACCGTAGATCTTGCAATAGACTTTATCTTCATTCTTGGAAACTTCTTGATATGTGTACCTTTGCATTAAATTCAATCTACTCCTTGTATTCAATATTTGTTCATTCTATGTTCTATCCTTGGTGAATTCAGTGAATATATTCACTCGGTATGTGAATTCGCTCGGTTACCAACCTTTCTCGGTAACTAACCTTGCTCGGTTTTCAACTTCACTCGGTCACAAGCTTTGCTTTGCTTGACCAAAAAACACTTCATTGCTTGGTAACTAGGTTGTTCCCTTTACCAACTTGACCTTTCTACTATTACTGACTTAACAACATCAAATTTTAAGTAAGAAACAATTATATCAATAGTTCCTTATCAATGTCTAATTTTTATTATCTTTCCAATTAGGTTCCTCTCTGATTGATATGGCATATTAATATATACTAGAAATCAATTGATTGACATCAATGATAAACTAACAACTGATCTAACCATTCTACTTGCTTGTATTCTTCTGAAACTTGGTCTTCATCACCATTACCATCAATTGGTTAAAAATCTCCCTCTTTGGAATTGATGGCAACACTTATCAATTGATGATGGTATACTCTAATCTCTCTGTACTATATTTTCTCCCTTGTATCTTGTTCTTCATCTTTGCCTTTTGTTACATTATCCATCTTTCATGTAGTCTCCTCTACTTGTATTCATCACTTGCTTCTTCTTTGTACTTACTTCTCCCTATTTATCCCTTGTGGAGTCATCAATTACATACTTCTCCCTCTTTGACAAAAATGATAAAGATCCATACTCCTGAAATCTTGTTCAGGTAGTGAATCATACTTTTCATGTACTCCTTTCTCTTTGCATACATAATTCCTTTCACATCTTCAAGCATCACATAAAATGCTATTTCCCACCAAAACACAACTAGTCGTTAATATTCAAATATTTGAATTATTAACTTGTGTATTTAGTATTTTTATTGCTTAAAACTTATTCCAACTTCTTGGAATCAATTCCTAATTACTTCTAGGACCTAATTGACCCAAAATAATCAACTTAGATCCCTTTTGGCACTATTGGCCACCCTTACATCAATTTTGGTCCTAAGTCCTTTATTAGGACTTCTAGGACTTATCAACACTTTATTACATTCTTGATTACAAATTTCTATTAAAGGCTTAAGAACATCACAATTCACATTTAGGGATGCTTTAGATACTCTATCTTCATTAGGATCCATGGTGACCCTAGGTGTTTGCAGAGGTGCACCTACACCAGTGATCACTCAGCATCAACTCAAAATTTAGATATTCTAATGTGTTATAGATTTGATGCAACATGCCTTTTGCATTTAATGAATGTTGGATAGGGGTAGGACCCCTAATTTACCTCTGAGATGCTCAAAATAATCCTTCAGTAGTGGCTTGGTGAATATATCAGCAAGCAGCTATTTTGAATTCACATACTCCAACATTACAAGCTTGTCATGTACTTGTTCTCTCAAGCAATGATACTTGATATACACGTGCTTGGTATTTAAGTGCATTACCAAATTATTTGATATGTTTATAGCACTTTTATTGTCACTATAGATAGTGACTGGATTGGTGATCTCTTTTTGCATACCTTCTAGTAGATGTTTGATCCACACAATATTTTCATAATTCATAGTTGCAGCAACATACTCAGCCTCGATAGTAGATTGTGATATACAACTTTGTTTCTTTCTTAGCCATGTAACTAGTCTTTCTCCTAAAAAGAATTCTCCTCCACTTGTACTCTTTTTTTCATCAATTTTTCCAGCCCAATCAACATCAGTATAGACTTTCAAGTCAAATTTTCCTCCTTTATTGTATAGTAGGCTGAAATCTTCAGTGCCTTTCAGATAGCTAAAAATTCTCTTAACTACTGACATATGTGTTTCCTTCAGATTGGAAGAAAACCTTGCAACAATTCCTACTGTATGAGCAATATTAGGTCTGTTGTGCCCTACATATTGTAACTTACCAATCATGGATCGGTAGAGTGTCTCATTGACTTCTTGTGACTCGTCCTCTTTAGATAACTTCCAGCCAGTGACCATTGGTATTCCAACTGGTTTGAGTCATCCATACCAAATTGTTTTAGGATCTCCTCTTCTTTTTGTGTAATATAGATCTCATCCTTTACCTGTTGAATTTGAAGTCCAAGAAAGAACTAAATCTCTCCAATCATAGACTTTTCAAACTCCTTTCTCATCTCCTCAGCAAAAGATCTGCACAATGTTTCATTGCCTCCAAAGATAATTTCATCAACAAATATCTCAACAATTAAAACCTTGTTATAACTATCACATTTTAGATACACATTGTTGTTGTCACTAGTTCTTTAAAATCCTATTTTGATTAGATATTAATGCAGTCTCTCATACCATGCTCGGGGTTCTTGTTTCAAGCCATACAGTGCTTTGTGTAATTTGCATACCATGTCTCGGTTAGTATTCTCAGAAAATCCTTCAGCTTGTTCAATATATACTTCCTCTTCAAGAATACTGTTGAGAACTGAAGACTTAACATCCATTTGATAAACTTTGAATCCTTTATAAGCCGCATATTCTAATAGAATCCTTACTCCTTCCAATCTAGCACAGGTTCAAAATTTTCACCACAGTCAATTCCTTCTTCTTGTGCATACCCCTTGCAAACTAATCTTTCCTTATTTCTGATTACATTACCATGCTCATTCAACTTATTTCTAAAAATCCATTTAGTACTGATTACATTCTTATCTTTTGGTCTCAATACTAAAGTCCATTTATTATACTTTTGAATTTGATCTATCTCTTCCTTCATTACTTTCATCCAATCTTCACTTTCTACATCATCTTTTACTTTTATCAGTTCAAGTTCAGATATTAGACATGTGTTTTTATCTTACCTTGCTTCTTGTTTGAACTCCAGTTGTCTTATCCCCAATGATTTTACTCAGTGAGTGGTGTCTCTTTACATACTTTTCCAATATTGGTTCTATAGTCATTGGTATTTCTTCATTTCTATCATTCGGTGGAAGCTCTCTCTGCTCATCTTCTTCGTCAGTTTGTTCTTTCAGTGGGGTGTCAGGAATCTCAGTTTGTACATAAATAAATCTCTGATAATCCTCAGGTTCCTTCTTCTTGTCTTCATCATTCTTCTCTGCAAATTCATCAATCCTCACATCTGTACTTTCTACAATTTTTTTAGTACTATTATTCAAACATTTGTTGGCTTTTCTCTTAGTAGAATATCCCAAATATATTCCTTCATCTCCTTTAGAGTCAAACTTTCCATCTCTTGCATCTTTAAGAATATAACACCTACTTCCAAATATTTTGAAGTAACTTACATTTGGTTTGTGTCCATACTAGATCTCATAAGGTGTTTTGTTTGTTCCCTTCTTCAGTTGGACTTGGTTAAGTGTATAAGCACCAGTGTTGACTACTTCTCTCCAGAAGGTTTGAGAAACCCCATTATCAATCATCAATATTCTTTCACAATCCATAATGGATATGTTTCTTCTTTCAGCTATACTGTTCTGTTGTGGTTTTCTTGGTGCAGACATCTGCCTCTTTATACCAAGTTCATTGAAAAATAGTGTGAATTCATCAAATGTAAAATCCATGCCTCTGTTAGATCTCAGACATTTCATCTGTCTCCCTGTTTCTTTTTCAACTCTAACCTTGTACCACTTAAAAATTTGAAATGCATCAGATTTTTCTTTTAAAAACATAACCGACATCATTCTAGAATAATCATCAAAAAACAATATGAAGTATCTATCTCCATAGTAGCTCTATGTTCTCATGGGACCACATAGGTCAGTGTGTACCAATTCCAATATACCTCAAGTGTATTATAGGTTTTGCTTGTAAAGCTTGATTTAGTCATCTTACCTACTTGACATCCTTTACACATTACATTCTTAGGTTTGTCTAGACTTGGTAGACCTCTTACTCTGTTCTTTTTACTTACTTTGATTAAGTTGTCAAAATTAACATGACATAGCCTTTTGTGCCATAGCCATACATCTTTTGTCTTAGAAAACAGACGACTCTTTATAGATTTATCAAGGTAGAAAATGTTACCTTTAGATTGACCTCTGGTAGCAATCAGACTTCCCTTCTAATCAAATACTTTAACCTTCTTGTTTTAAAATTCCAGTCGGTGACCTTTTTTGTTTAACTGTGCCACACTTAACAAATTGTATTTCAGGCCTTCAACCCAATAGAAATCATCACACTTAGTATTGTTCAGTAGAATTATAGAACCTTTTCCTTTCACAGGATATGGGGCATCATTTCCAAATCTAACATTACCACCATTATGCTCTTTCAAATTAATAAAATTTTCAGTATCACTAGTCATATGATGTGAACAACTGTTGTCTATAATCCATGCATCATTTTTACTTACTTGTGATATTAGGGCATTTTCTTCAACGCACTTCTCTTCATTAGATTAATCTTTAATAGCAACATAAACAAATTCTTTTGCATCATCATCAGTGTCATCATTAGATGAACCTCCTTCAGCAATGTAGCATGTTTTATTTCCTTTGTTCTTGAAATCTCTAAATCTTCTAAATTTGTTCTCGGTCTTGTTGTTGTCTCTATTATCTCTTTTCTCATTATTGTCAAGACAATTAGAAGTTATGCGACCAATCTTGCTGCATGAAAAACATTTCAGAGGTAGATTTCCTCTTTACTTTCCTTTACCTCTCGGTAGTCTCCTAGCCAATAATGCTTCAAATTCAACTTCATTCTTTTCATCTTTAGCACATAGATCTTCAAGCTCACTCTTACAACTATGAAACCTTTCACTAGCACTACTTTCATATTCATCACTAGATCTAGAATCTCTAGACTTCCCAATATTCAAGGTTGATTTGAATGCAAATTCAATCTTAGAAGTAGTAGGTAAACTATTATCAAAATTATTTAGCTCAAAAGAAGTTATCTTTCCAATTGTGACATCCAAAGTAACAACCATCTGTGGAATGGATCTTAGCTCTTGAATAGCAAACACACGGATGACATAGATAGGTAGCAATATTATAAGCATCTTGGTTGTAACATCTTCTTCACTAATGGTTCCACCAGCACCTCTAATTGCAATACCAATCTCCTTTAGCCCTGTGCTATATGTAGTAATGTTTTCTCCTTCTTTCATTTTCATTGACTCAAAATTTCCTCTTAAGCTTTCAACCTTAGCTTTCTAAAAATGTTGATCTCCGCCAAAAACTAGTGTAAGCCTATCCCACATCTTCTTAGCAGTAGTACAACCTTCTAAATCATTGAGCTCTAGGTCAGTGGCGGTAGAATTTATCTCTATCATCACCTGTGTATGTTCTTATCTTTCTCTTATCTTCTCAAGTGTTAGAGGACCAAATAGTAGAGGCGAGTACTCATTGTCAGTATGATCCAGTGAATAATCTCTAATACCAGATATGTGAAGCCTCATTCTATTCTTCCATGTAGAAAATTTATTCCTATTCAACTTTGGTGCTTCCCTCTTATTCATCTTTGGACCTTTAGCTCAAGTGCCTTTAAAATTTTCTTTTCAGAGCACTAGCTCTGATACCCATTGTTGGTTTACCCTACTAAAGATGGTTCACTAAGGGGGGGGGGTGAATCAAAAAATATTAAACCTTAATACTTTAAATCTAAACCTCTGATTCAAATCGGTGATTCAAACAACAGAAACAACCAAAACTTGAAAAATCTTCACAAACTTGATAAAAGCATATAACTTAAGCAAATACCATTCAAATTTATCAAGCATCACATGTAACACAAGATTTAACGAGGAAACCAAATTGGGGAAAACCCTCTGTGGGAATTGTCACCCACAAAAAGGAATACTCTTCTGAAGTATGCTCGATTAAGAGCCTATCATGTTAAAGATTAGAATGCACATTTGTTAGATGTGACCCTGTTATGGGATTTACATTAGACCTATTAAGAGTGGCCTAGTTAGAGGGCTTAAACATTCATCCTAGAATATTACCTTTATCAAGGGTATACAAAAGGACTTGTTAGATTCACTCAGTTAATAGATTTTTTGTTACAAATGTTAGTAAGCAACACTGTACTAATGTGACCTATGATTTTGAAACTAAACTTTGCTTGATCAGATCCTTTGTTTTCTCTCTAAAACTTACTAGCACCACCAACTCATCAACTCATCAGTCTCTCCTTTGGACTAGTTATCCAACTCTGTCACTACTCTTCTTGGTAGCTCTTCAACTTATCACTTCGCCAACAACTTTGTATAGACATGCAGTCTCATCAATATATAGGCCTTTGTTTTGCCTCTTAATCATATTGATTAGGTTTTCCCTCAATTGCACTGAGTTGTCTAATCTTCTCAAATGAATTGATTCAATGTATTTTCAACTCGGTTAAGCGATTAACCGTGCCTCGTGACTTACACTTTTTCTTGGAACTCGCAACTTTATTTTGCTGCTTAATCTATATCACTGATTTTGAAATTTACTTTTCATGACCGTAGATCTTGCAATAGAATTTATCTTCATTCTTGGAAACTTCTTGATCTATGTGCCTTTGCATTAAATTCATTCTGCTCCTTGTATTCAATCTCTATTCATGCTCATTATGTTCTCGGTGACTTCGGTGAATATCTTCACTCAGTATCTGAATTCGCTCGCTTAACAACCTTTCTCAATAACTAACCTTGCTTGGTTGTCAACTTCACTCGATGACTGTCTTTGCTTTTCTCGACCGACAAACACTTCACTGCTCGGTAGCTAGGTTGTTCCCTTTACCGACATGACCTTTCTACTTTTACCGACTTAACACCATCAAATGTTAAGTAAGAAACAATTATATCAATAGTTCCTTATCATTGTTTGATATTTATTATCTTCCCAATTAAGTTCCTCTCTGATTGATATGACATCTTAATATAAACCATAAATCAATTTCTTGACATCAATGACAAACTAACAACTGATCTAACCATTCTACTTGCATGTATTCTTCTGAAACTCGGTCTTCATCACCATTACTATCAGTTGGTTAACAATTAAACTCCCAATACAAATGCACATGATATAATATTTCCTAGCTAGTGAAGACACCGTTTTGTCATCATGCCCCACCAAGGTTGTTTAATAGAAACCTAATAACAAGTAGTGTATTCAACTACTAATCTTAATAAACCATAATTTTTAATCAACAAATTAATAAACAATCAAATATAGTAATCATGTTGAATACCTTTCCAAGCTCGAAACAACAACAATGTTATCGATTTCCATGAAAATTGTTTGCATAATCACCACACTATCATATTTCCACACAACCTCTTGGTCCTTGAACT
Organism: Thuja plicata; assembly: GCA_018584345.1. Taxonomy (NCBI): domain Eukaryota; kingdom Viridiplantae; phylum Streptophyta; class Pinopsida; order Cupressales; family Cupressaceae; genus Thuja; species Thuja plicata. The sequence continues at coordinate 1,859,423 of MU225838.1, forward strand.
CCAAAGACCAAAAACCACTCTCAAACTGCCTTCATTCTATGTTGTGTGATGGGGACAATTTATAGATTCCCAACCAACTCTTCCCTCTAGGACTCTACCCTCAAGGGTTATAGAAACTCAAAATGCATTTGAAAGACATGAATTCAATACACAACAACTTTAATGGTAAGAGCAGACAAAAATTTGCAGAGAGATGACAAAAAAATGATAGCAATTTCCATTAACTGAAGATCTTAAACACACATACAATCTTCTTATCCTTCTAAACAAAATAACCAGAACTATGGTTTACAGTAAGCATTAACAAAATCAAAGGAAACAGTAATATTTATGGAGGCCCATTACTAGGGTGACTACAATTGTTCTTAATTCCAAAGGAAATCAAACTACCCACACATAGTGACAAAGAATCAGAGACTACTGAACTCCTCACAGCATATTACATGAACATTAGCATCAACTTGTTCCTCTTTCTTCTACGTTCTATAGATTTCCTCTCCACACACACTCTTCCCCCTTTGTCACTACTAAGAACAAGACCCTTCTAGATAACAGATGGATGTCTATCTTTAACCCGCATGCCACAGTTTCCTATTATTTATTGCAGTCCCTTTCAAAATCATATTTCTATCTTTTTCCTTCAACATCATCTCTCTTCCCCCTTCAATCCTTATGAAGAATTTGGTTTTGTTGATAACCAATCAATGTGGTCAGTTTGCAACCATCACAATTGTCTTGCAACCAACGACAAGAGATCTACAAACAAGTGACAGGAGATCTGAAGAAATGAACATGATTGAAAACAAACTAAACTAACCAAAATTAACAAATGAAACAAACAAATGCTGACTTAAGCTAGCCAGGATGATAAGCAAGGAAAAAAAGAAAATCATAATTTGAGAGCATTATGTGATGCTCTTGCATCGGACTCCCTGGATGGGTTGTTTGTGAGCATAGCTCGCAAATTTTTTCTAGTGCAAATACATTTGGCCTTCTATTTCCTCAGTAGAACCAATATTTACTGTTATTCCAACATGTGCATCTAGCTCATCTTTTGTAAAATAGTTATTATCTTCATCTATTCATTGCTCTGCACACAAAACACTACCATCCATATTCTCACAACACCCTAAAAAATGAAGAAACAACCCCTCGGTTGTTTCTGTAACTTCCCCTTTCTCCCTATCCTTCACAAATGATTTCCCATTTATCAAGATCACCATACCATTGCCACTATGAATGTACTTTTTTGGCTCCTTCATATGTAGCAAAATATGTTTAACACCATTTTTCTCAATAGTGTAGGTGTTATCTCTTCCATCATGCACCACCGTCCTGTCAAATTGCCATGGTCTTCCAAGAAACACATGACACACATCCATATGCATTACATCACATAATACACTATCCTTATAGCTACCAATCTAAATTTTAACAAGGGCCTCATCATCTACCAATAATTGGTGTCATTTTTGTAACCAAGAAACTCTATATGGTGCAGGATGCTTAGTTTTCTTGAGGCCTAACTTATCTACCATGTCCATTGCTACAAGATTATCTGTACTACTACTATCAATAATTAATTTGCAACACTTACCTTGTGCGTTGTATTTGGTTCGAAACAGAGATCTCTGAATTGGTTCTTGACTTCCTGCCGGTGGCTTCATCAGCATTCTTTTGAACAAAAAGAACTCTCTCGACTCGGGTTCCTCAATGTGTTGTATAGGTGATCCCATACTTTCTTGATCCTCTTGCACAATGTGATTTCTCCTTATGGGCCTTGTACGTTCTTCTTGTAGAAATTTAGGGCACTCCTAACTCTTATGACTAGCATACTAATTACACTTAATACATTTACTAGGGAAAACTTTTTCTGCTACTTCCATTTCCATTCCCTGATATATATTTCCCTTTTGTGATTTTTCTCATTTCTTTACTCCATGCGGGCTTGATTTCTTATTCTTCAATCTACTTCCCTTTGTTGCTGCTCATTTGTCCCTTTTTAGTTGCACATCTTCCTCGACCTTTGGAGTTGTTTAATTGTCTTCTCGCTAATTTCTCCTCAGCCTTTAATACATATTGATATACTTCCTTCACCATAGTAATCTGAATCATGCTCATATCAATGTAGATGTTGAACCATAAGCCATTTATATACCTTGCTACCTTTTCTTTATCACTTTCCTTCTTTCCTGAACAAATGACGACCTTGAAGAATTCACCCATTTATTCCTTTACACTCATATCCTTTTGTTTCAAATGTTTTAACTTCTTAAATAATTTCATTTCATAATCACCCAAATAAATTTTATTTTCAATTCGAGCACCATTTGACTCTACCTTATTATCCTTGGTTCTCCACCCACTATCCAATCCCTTTGAAATTATTTCCACTATAGTGAAACATGTCCTTTTAGATTCATTTGGGCTATTGGACTCTTTTTGGATCTTTGATTTCCTCCATCCCAAAATATTCTTCCAACTCTCCTATCCAATCAATCAACTCATATAGGTTAATTCTTCTAGAAAAGTAGGGTACATCTATTTTGTTTCTCTTTTGTGAAAAACACCTCAAGAATCGATCTTTGTCCGCTACTTCTAGTTCTTCTTCTTCTCTTTCATACTCTTCTACATCACTTTCTTCCCCACTCACAAATTTTCTTGTACTTCTTGTAACCAATCACACCTCATTTCATACCTCATTTCGTATGTCTTATCTGAGATCACTTCTGATCAGTTTTACAAATCTCTCCAATACTTCCTCTATCCTCGGTATTCCTCTTTGAGGTGATATCTTTAGGCCCCGTTTGTTTGCAGGAATTGGAATTGAGTGAAAACCTTATTATCACAAAACCAGGTTTTGAAATCCTGGTTTTGCATCTTGGGGAATTGGAATTTGACTCAAAACCTTATTATATCA
>MU225838.1:1862408-1884414 GCA_018584345.1 Thuja plicata
GTTTTACTTGACAAATCCAGAATTGCAATTTAGAGAAACAAACAGCGGATTTGCAAAAACGAGAAGTGTCACTCCCAAAACCGGGAAGTGTCACTTCCAATTCCTGCAAACAAACGGGGCCTTAATGCTATGTTGATTTCAACCTCTCTCTCCACCCACCGGTCCTGGTGCAAACTTCCTCCCTCCGATGAATCTACATGCACACTCAATAACAAATGCTCTAATACCAATTGATGGGGACAATTTATGGATTCCCAAACAAATTTTCCCTCTAGGACTCTGCCCTCAAGGGTTATAGAAACTCAAAATGCATTCGAAAGATATGAATTCCATACATAACTTTACTGGTAAGAATAGACAGAAATTCACAGAGAGGTGAACAAAAAAAACAATGATAGCAATTTCCATTAATCGAAGATCTTAAACACATACAATCTTCTTATCCTTTAGAGCAAAATAGACAGAAATATGCTTTACAGTAAGCATAAACAAAATCAGAGGAAACAATAATCTTTATGGAGACCTGTTACCAGGGCGATTACAATTTTTGTTAATTCCAAAGGAACTCAAACTAACACACACAGTGACAAAGACTCAGAGACTACCGAAACTCTTACAACATATTACCCTGCACATTAGCATCAACATGTCCCTCTCTCTTCTCTGTTCAATGGATTTCCTCTCCACAAACACACTTCCCCCTTTGTCGTTGCCAGAAACATGACCCTTCTAGATAACAAAGGGGCATTTGTCTTTAACCCTCGTGCCACCATTTCCTATTCTCTTTTGCAGTCCCTTTCTCAATTGTATCTCTGTCTTTTCCCTCCAACCTCAGATTTCTTCCCTCTTTGATCCTTGTGAAGAATATGGTTTTGCTGATAACAAACCAATGTGGTCAGTTTGCAACCATCACATTTTTCTAAATAAACTGTCTTGTAACCAGCGATGGGAGATCTACAAACTGACGATAAGAGATTTGAAGAAATGAACATGATTAAAAATAAACTAAACCAACCAAAATTAACGAATGAAACAAGAGAATTCCGACTTAATCCAACCAGAATGATGAAAAAGGGAAAAAAATCAGAATTTGAGAGCATTATACGATGCTCCTGCATCACTATGAGCGACCGATACACAAAATGCCCATGCCCTAGCATATATAGGGTTTGAATATCAAAACAAACCAAACAACCTTCATTTATGCCCTTAAAAAAACATAATATCTTTGGTGCCTTATGTCTATTTTTTATCAAAACCTTTGATGAAATAATGCAGACCAAATTCAATAACAGTAATGCCTTTACATAGTATAATGCATTCAAATGTAGACCTTTCAATAACAGTGTTGTCTACTCATACTCATAATGAGTATTTAGATTCATGCTTAAGGTTAAAAAATTATTACCACTCATCGTACCATGATACCTTTTGCACTATGGTTATAAGTTTATACCAAAAAAAAAAAAAAAAATTGACATCACCAAAGTCAAGTATATGACTTTACCTTGTAACAAAGTAAATATAGAGGCAATGACACTTTTTTTATCATTTAAATGCCATATTCACTGTAATGTGATATCAAACGCCAAGCATACTAACTATGATGTATTCGGTTATCCAAATGCTTCCAAGATCACTATCACATATAACAATAACCATTGTCAACTATCAACTGTTATGTTAGCATTTAATATATGTCATAGTGTCTTTTGTGCATATTGTAGTTGTAAGGTCAAACTATTTTTGCATATTACGCCAAGATCAAAATGCCAAATCTTTTGCAAATAGGTCATTGATTAATTAATACTTCTTGTGTTACATAAGTTGTCATTAACACCTTATTACCTAATACATACAAACCTTGTAGACAATAGACTATTAATAACTTAGACAACTTGTTTGCAATAAGATGTTAAGATCTTATCAACGAAATATTGATATGATATTAATTCCTTATCAGAGACAAAGATATATAAGGCATTGATATCTAATGTGTAACAAGACACATAATGTATCAACTAATAAGAATGCATATCAACCATGTAAACGTCAAGGATGTAATGTATCAATTATATCCATCCTATATACTTGTCCATAATCTACTAAAAAGAATGTCATCATTGAGAGGTTATCCAATTTGTATACTTGTCCACAACCTTTATACTTGAATGTCAAAACTGATTACTATTTATCACTCATATGTATGCATGGTATGTACATTAAAAATAACATCAATTCCTTGTTAACAAGAAATAAACTATAATCAAAGTGTATCAACATCAAGAATGAACCATAAGTTCAACAAGGAACAAAAATTATGTGATATTATCAACAATAGATTGAGATGATACCAAAACCAAACAAATGTCATGTATATAAATGCCATGTATATGTCAGTCAATTATGTGTCATTGCCAATCATGTATGTTACTGGCAATCAAGTATACCTAATCAAGTATACATCATTGCCAATCAAGTATAGTTGTTTAGATGCAACACTATGAATATGCCAAGAGGTTTTTGTATTTTGTCATCAAGGAAAAAAACTAAGAGGGTAACAAACTCCCCCTTTGTTCGTGATGGAAAAACATAAATCTCTCTCCCCCTTTTTGCATCAAAGACAAAGGGAAGAAAAAGATGTGAAATGACCCAAATAGATGTTGCAAGAGACATTAGATAAACTTGTCCAAGTTTAGAAAATAAGCACCAAGAAAATATAGAACCACTTTTAAATGTAACAACACTGAACCATTAGATCAAGCCAAGTATATGTTCATCAATGCAATGAAGGGAAACAACTAAAATCTGCACCAAAGAACTGATGAAAAACAAAGAGTTGAACCACGATAAAAAAAAATTTCAAAGTTTACAATAAAATCAATAGTATGTCAACCAAAGTATAACCATGGTGTAAGAAAACACCAAGAATCTCATATTCCAGGGATATAGTATAATCTAGGAAACTCCCACTGAAATTGTGTTGCTTTGTTTATCAATACCTGCCAACCATTACAAGATTTAAAAGAGTTAACCTTGCAAAATCAATTCCATCTCCAAACCTATCTACTATAGAACAACCACATTTATGGAGCTTAGACTGATGAATGTCCCCAAATCTTAGACTGTTCTATCACTGTGAATAACATTCAATAGCCTGAAAATCTGCTTGATAATTTTTAAAATCATTTTAATAGAATCCATTTTCTATATTTCATGGTAACATGAGAGACTATAAGACCACATTTTTCATGCATGTATACCTAAATAGGAGTGGTGTTGGAAGTATTCAACTCATATTCATATATGATCTTCATTCACAAATATAAATATCACAGTATTAGGATGTGTTCCAAAGTGCTTCATTGATTAAAGTATTTGAAAGCTCCCTTACACAAGCCATTTTGTGCATCTTTCATGTTGAATACATTTTATTGAGAGTTTCTATCACTGTTAAATCAAGGATTTTGATATTTTCCTTGAAAATTTGATCTTTGGCATCTACGTTGTCTATTCAAATTCATTGCACTGATCTTGAATTCTTGTTGTTCTATGCATACAAATCTTCTATAACTCCCTTAAAATCACTATTTTCTTCAACATTAGATGATCTTTTGTATCTTCCACATGTTTTCCTTTGGAAAATATATGGCTCCAATTTGTTAAGTGATCCCTCCAGCCTCACCTTCCCTATTCCAATATCCCATCGTGCAAAGAAAAAGATAACTTTGGTAAAGTTTATGCGACCGGGATTTACTTCTGCCAATTGAACTTTCTTAAGAGTCCAGATCCTTTTCACATTTTGTCAATGAATAACTCTTTTGCATGATCTATGTTCTAATAGGGTTATTGCATTCATTATGAAACCCTCATATCTAAATCAATGTCTTCAGACTACTTGTTCCTCACTAAAGGATACCATTTTGACATTTTCAATCTTCTTTCTTAATCACTACCTTTTGCAAAATCCTTAACTCTATTTCACTAGTTATATAAAAGCATATACCAATACATCAGAAGACTAATCATCTCCCATCATATGCATTCTATCCTTCTTGTGGTCTGACTTTGTTGGTGTTGCAAAAATCAACATTGCATGTACACATTCGGAATTATGGTTGCACATTCTGATCCTACAGATCAAAATCTTGAAGGCTACATTTATAAACATTAAATCTTGCTTCTTCCAGTTGACTAGTCATAAGGATGTTTATTCCAAACATTTTTTATAGCATACATCCTACATTCTCTTTATTTATGAACAAATTCATAACATGAAAAGCAACAACTGTAATTATAATCTTCAAACCTAGACACTTGATGTTATTATGATTGAGAAGATATTTTGAACTTGTTGTTATCTTGTGCTTGGATACCTTCCTGTGCCTTTGTCACGACTCGAACTTAGCGACTCCTATATTTTAGGCTTGTATGCGACACTTTTTGACCTTGTTGACCTAGCTGATATGTTAGATTATGTCACTATTTTGGTCATTCTGGTTTTTAGTATTTAATCATTGTCAAAGTTTTGTGTTGAGCATATTACGAACTTTCTATGAAAAGATGACATTATATGAAGTTAATTTAATGCTTTATTGTTATAAGGTGACATTATATGATGTTTTAATTATACTTTGTTTTGTAGCATGCGTCATGATGAGATGTATGATATGATGGCAAGATTACTATAAGATATGTTGATTTTATTGAATATGGCATTAATGAAATATGTTGGAATTATTGATTTCATGTTAATCAGATACTGATAAGTTGGTTGGCTCCGAGAATGTCAGAATGGATGCAGGAATGAACGCAGGGTGTGGCTGAGGTAGAGAAGGCTAGCCCTCAGCTAAGAAGGGTACGATGGTCTGGGTTGCACACACACACCACTTAGATATATTGTGATTTCATAATGTTATTACATTTTTAGTCTATGTACGCTCTTGAAATTTGATAAGAACTACGTGTATGTGAAAGGAATAAATGACGAATTTTAATACTGCGCATGTTTAGATAATTTCGTGTGATTGTGTTTATGTTAGTTTTGAATTTCTTCTTGATCCGCTATATGAAAATGTGGGAATGAATATGAGGAATGATTATTCTTTTCTTTTTCCACATCTATTAAATATTTGATGGTTTTGTATAAAAAAAGAATGTCATATCTTTAAAAAAGAAAAACAGCTGCGAGCAAGACCCAGCTACGCCGCTCTATTGCTTCTAAGAATAACTTCCATGTTTTCAAAGAAAGTCAATCAACTAAATCTATGAGAAAAATGAATTACTCCCACAGTTCAATGAAAGACTAAACAACTTTATCTAGCAGCCAAAAAAGATGCATATCTTATTTAATGCCTACGCAGCTGAAGACAAATAGCATATAACATATTTTATAATCTTCAAACCTAGACACTTGATGTTATTATGATTGAGAAGATATTTTGAACTTCTTGTTATCTTGTGCTTGGATACCTTCCTGTGCCTTCTTCTTATCCTTAGCCTTAGGAGGAGTAGAACAATAATTAAGATCTATTTTATTCCTTGGAGTATTAATGACTTTAAAACTTTTTCCCTTTTCCATTAGCTGATACAAAAATGATTTTATCTTTTTGACTCTTTTCCACTTGAAGAGGTTTTACCTATCTCATATCGTAAACCAAAATGATCCTTGTGGCTTTTCTGACTACTCAACATGTCATCTAATGCATTTGTGCCTTTCACAAATTTATGCATCTTGATGTTTTCAAGATCTTTTCTCAAGGTAACTACTTCTCCTTCAAGTTTTTGGCATTCAACTACTCTGACTTCTAAATCGAACCTAGTCACTTCTTCTATTCTCTTACTTTTAGAAAAATGATTGACTTGTTTAATTTTTCAAGCCTTTCTTTCAAATAAATAATTTCATTTTCTACATTTTTGCAATCTTCTTCCTTTTTCTCTAACTGAAACCTTACTTCCCGATTCACCTTTCTAAGACTCTTAATCACATATAGAGTAGAAATAAGTTTTGCCTCAAGATCAATTACTCCTCCTTCAGAATCTGTATCACATTCATCTCACCTGGCTCATTCATATATGCAATAAATGCAACAAGGTTTATATTAGGCATATTTTCTTCTACAGGTTGTGGTTTTTCCTTAGACATTTATATTTTTGTAGGCTGTGATTTTTCCTTCTTATTTCTATTCCTCTTTCGCATGACAACCAGTACTCCACCACCAGGAATCCCCTAAGTTGGTTAGACTTAATATGAAAGGGTATGGCTCTGATACCACTTGTTGGAGTACCAAGAACACTGAGAAGGGGGGGTGAATCAGTGTTCTTATTTTCAACTTCAAATCGATTTTTTTTTTAAACAATTAATTTGACAGATCAATTTATATCAAATATGGCTATCCATGAACATTATAAACATTATGAATCATATCAACATGAAAATAAAAAATAGCATAGAGGAATTATAACTCAATGTTTTTACTGAGTGGAAAACCCTTTTAAGAATGAAAAACCACTCGTAAAATACCTTACTGGCTACATAAAATGCTTCACTGCCAAATAAAAGTGCCTCACTGGAAAAACAACATCACAATTCAAAAAATATATATATAGAGTATCATCTTTGTTTCAATTTGAAACATTTCCTGAATATCTCATTATCCTTGAGATTCAGGAACAATAATAATATGTATGCAACGCTATACAGTTCTTTGTTTTAAATAATATAATTAGCCAATGTGTTCATATCACAGTATTAACATCAATGCAATATAACCCAAGAAACCTTCGTTCATAATATACAATATAAAATCCTTTTTACAAGAATATGTTTTCCAAAACCAATCTATTTTCTTCACACAGACCAAATTAAATCTCAACATTGTATGAAACCCTTATTATATATTTTTCAAAAGACTTTGTTACTAAGTGGTTTCAAGAAACTAAAATTGAAAACAATCAAAATAGAGTATACAAAGAACCTTTTTAACTGTCAGCATGCCCCCACTAAGGGTGTTTAACAAAAACCCGATAACAAGTACTGTATTCAACTACTAATCACAGTAAACCACACTTTTTAATCAACAAATTAGCCAACAAACAAATATAGCAACCATGTTAATTACCTTTCCAAGATCAAAATCAAAACAATGTTATCTATTGCGATGAAAACTGTTTGCATAACCACCACACTCTCATCTTTCTACACAACCGCTTACTAGACCAAAAACCAAAAACCAAAGACCAAAAACCACTGTTAAACCAACTTCATTCTATGTTTTCAATGGCCAATACACAAAATGATCATGCCCTCGCATATCTAGGATTTGAAGAGAAAAACAAACCAAACAACCTTCGTTTATGCATTTGAAACAAACATAATATCGTTGATGCCTTATATGTCTATATTTTATAAAAACCTTCGATGAAATAATGCCGACCAAAGTCAATAACAATAACAATAATGCCTTTACATAGTATAATATATTCAAATGTATACCTTTCAATAGGGCCGTGTCTATGGGGCAGAAAATTTGCACCTTTGTTAACACAATATGTTGTTAAGAAAATATGTTAACAACATGTATGTTAGCCTATTGTGTTAACATGTGTTAGTAATTTGCAAATAATCACAATAGGCTAGCATATGTGTTGTTAACATATATTGTTAACAACATATTGTGTTAACAAAGGTGCAAATATTCTACCCCATAGACACGGCCTTTCAATAGTAGTGTTGTTTGTCGATACTCATAATGAGTATTTAGATTCATGCTTAAGGTCAAAAAATATTATTATTACCACTCATCGTACCATTGTACCTTTTGCACTATGGTTATAAGTTTATACCAAAATTTTGGCATTACCAAAGTCAAGGATATGACTTTACTTGTAACAAAGTAAATACCAATGCAAGTGCCAAAGTTTTTATCAATTAAATAATATATTCACTACAATGTGATATCAAATGCCAAGCATAGTAACTATGTCATACTCAGTTATCGAAATGCTTCCAAGCTCACTATCACATATAACAATAACCACTGCCAACTATCAATTGTTTAGTCATCATGAATATATTTCATAGTGTCTTTTGTGTATATTGTAGTTGCAAGCTCAATTCTTTTCGCATATTATGCCAAGATCAAAATGCCAAATCTTTTCTAAATAGGTCATTGATAAATTAACCATCCTTGTTTTCCATAAGTTGTCAATAACACCTTATCACCTAATAAATACAAACCTTGTAGACAATAGAATATTAATAACTCATACAACTTGTTTGTAATCAAATGTTAATAGCTTATCAATAAAATGATGATAACACATTAATTCCTTATTAGAGACAAAGACATATAAGGAATTAATATATAATGTGTAACAAGATACATAATATCAACTAATAAGAATGCATATCAACCATGTAAACATCAAGGATGTAATGTATGAATTATATTCATCATGTATACATGTCCACAAACTACTAAAAATAATATGTCATCATTGGGAGATTATCCAATCTGTATACTTGTCCACAACTTGTATACCTCAATGTCAACATTGATCGATGTTTATCATTGTCATACGTATGTGCATTAAAAATAGAACCAACTCCTTGTCAATAAGAAATGAACTATAATAAAAGTGTATTAGCGTTAAGAATGAACCATAAAAAATAAGGAACACCGATGATGTGATGCTATCAACAATATATTAAGATGATACCAAAGCCAAACAAATGTCAATTATATGCCAATCAAGTATGTGTCACTACCAATCAAGTATATGTCACTGCCAATCAAGTACACCTAATCAAGTATACCTGTTTAGATGCATCAGTGTGAATATGCCAAGAGGTTTTTGTATTTTTCATCAAGGGGAACAACTGAGAGGGCAACATGTATGTCAAACAAGTAGACTTCTTGGTGAACAAAATGACAAGTATGAATATGTTGAAAAGTATTTAATGAATATTGTATAGAAGAAATTGGAAAACTAATACAATTTTACGCAACAAGTTTCTTTAGGACTATGTTATATAGGAATACAATTGTGACTCTTCAAAACCCCTAGGAACCCTACAAGACCAAAATAACTTCCAAAAAAGAGAATGCCCAAAATAGCTTGTTTCAACAATGAAAGATTGAATAATGGTTGACTAAAACAATGGACATGGAAATTTACTTGAGAGGCCTTGCTCATAAAGGCAAGGTGAGAGGTGGGATTAAAAATTATGTTGACATGTGTCATAATCTTATAACATGAGAACTTAAAAGGGGCAATACAATATCACGTGCATTCATATTGGGGGATTTAAAATGGGCAAAAAAAATGGGGTAATATATTGCCTAAATAGGGGGAGGGGGGTTTTTAAGGGTGGGGTGGGGGTTTATATAGGAAAATGAGTGTGGGTGTATTGGGTGGGGTGGCAAAAAAGGAGTTTGGGACATTGTTTTTTGAAAATAGGGGGATTCTTTAGTATGCCACGAACAAACATGCTATTATTCAGGCTCACTAAGTGAATCCATCATGTGAATAAATGAGGTATGATCATGCAGAAACTAATCAATATTCTAGAAGGATACCTTATACCTAAGTAAATTTAATTCATGTGAATAAGTACCCTACTAGGAGTTAGTGAAAACACTAGGTACAAGACCTTATTCACACCAACAAGTTCACTATGATTTTCTTCTAGTCATAAGAACATATGATCCTACATGATTTAGAAGGCTTCAAAGAATAATCTTGATGAAGAGATACAACCCTACATGATAACATTTATTCAAATTAGACTTAAGAATTTTTTATGATATTGTGATCTATATAAATACAATAAAATAAGAAGTCTTGGAGATCTTACACATCGACCTTTTGTACTTAATGAATTAAATATAGAACTACATTAAAAATATCGGGGGAGGGGGGAGGGGTTCATCATGTCTCTTATTCCCTCTCCTTTCCATTTCACTATTCTTAACCCTACTCAATTAATACACTCTTGGAAATTATGTCACGCTAATTTTATAAATTAGTGTGATTATACAATGAAATTAATATTTTAGATTTTTGTAATGTTAAATGTAAATGAAAAGGCTAAAAATACAATTAAATATTAGAATACAAATAAATACCCAACATTAATGTATAGTGCTTAGAAAATCTCTAAAAAGACAAGCAAGACTTGAATCTAAGTCCATTTACGAAAGTTATGAAGTCTAGAAGTTAAAAACACAATGATTATGCAAGAAAGAATGCTCTTGCCTTCAAACCTCAAGACTCAAAATAAAAACACATGTAGATATTATATTTCTAAATAATCAATTAGATTGTAACAACATTTTAAAAAAAAATCATTCTCACTAATTTCCGCAAGCAAATTATCAATTAAGGTCTCTCAACAATCTCTACCTCTCTTCACATTCTCTTATCACAATGAATCAAATTTGCTCAAATACCTCTGTAAAAATTCCTCCCATTCCTCTGGTTCAAGTCAGAATCCATGTCTCTATTTTCAAACTTAATCCAAGTCTCTATTTTCAAACTAAATTCTTCATTAACTCTCTCTATTTTAACACCTGTTATCTCTACTTTCTATGTAGAATTTCTCTACCTCTTGCGCAATCAATAACCTTCTATTTGCAATGATATTGATTCATGAATCAACTTTGTGTTCTTTTGTTTCTCTTCCATTCATTATCTGTAAATTATTTAATTTAATTCTCTTATGTTATGTGCATTCCCTCTTTGTTGCATATTTTCCCCTACGTCTCTTCTCACGTGGTCCACAACCACACCTACAAGAATCCTCTCCCTCCCCAGTCACTTCCCTCTCACACAACTAACTTAATTGCATTTGTAGTCTTCCTAACTTTTTCAAAATATCTAACTACATTTGATGGAATGTCTTTTTCCATCCCATCATCCGAACTCCTCACTACTCTTCACATTCTTCAATTTCATTTCACCTTATCTTCTTGGGTGCTGGCTTTCGTTACTCTTTTTGTACCCTTTCTTGACCACACCTCTGACAACTAATACCTTAGGCATTTCTTTTATTATTGTCCCAAATTGGAAGGCATTACACCTGCCATTTGGTTTGTTCCAAGTTTTATCAAGCCTTTCCAACATATCCATTTTGTACATAGCCATTGATCATGAATTTCCATGATACCACATTTCATGTAGGTATTTTGTCAAATATTTCATATGCCTTGTTTGTGAGTCCATATTTTGTGGACATATTTTCTAGGGAAGAGGCAACTACTTCTCACAAAACTTTCATACTATTTATAATTTGATGGATGTTCAAACTGATTTCCAAAGTTCCCACTTTCGCACAGGCAAGGAGAATGTTGTATAGAGGTTTAAATTTGAATTAAAACAAAGTAAAAGAAGAGATGTTAGACCCCTGAAAAAATCAAAATTAAAACAAAAAAAATGGAAAATATTTTAGGTTGATGTCAATCACCGATTCAATCATGATGCACCTACATCGGAGACACTAGGTAGGAAAACATTTGTGAGTAGAGATCACAATATGGAGTTAGGTAGTTGGACTAAAACAACCTATAGTAAACTCCATCAATAATGAAGACAAAGATAACTTCTCCTGCCACTTCCATCACTTATCTAGAATTCATGTTGACCTCCTCCACCAAGTGTTTCATCTTCTCCTCTTCCCTCTCATGGACTCATGCCCACCATAGTCTAGCCTCCTCCACTTATTATTCTCCTCCAAATACTCTCTAGTCTCCTCTCCTTTGTGGAATCTTTTCCACTACAAACTGACCACCTCCACCAATATCCTACAACATCCTCAAAATGCTCTACACACAAACACTCAAAACCCATTTTGCAAATATGCAATTGTAATCTCTCCTATGCTCAATTTTGTAAAAAATAAAAACTAAACATCTTCATATTTTACCTCATTCTCTTTTGCTACCTAAACATCCTCAAGTCATTCTCATCTTTATCATTTGTAACCTTTTCGCATTCCACTACTGCAATCAAATCTTCTCCATCCTCTTTAGTCACTGCAGCCACAACTTTATCCATTGTTGCATTGAACAAGTGTTCAATCTTCCCAATCTCTTCCTCAAGAAACTCTCACTTTTTATCAAGTTCCTCATCAAGCATTGGACCTTTATCTCGTGCTTTATCTCCTCCAAATCATCTCACACCTCTTGCCTCAATTTTTGTGCTTCCTTCTCAAACATAGTCATCCATCTCTTCTTTCTCCCCTTCTCCAGCATGGGGATTATCGAAACCCAAACAATAAAAAACCCATGTTTCTTATTTCTTTACTCCATCAATCGTTTCAAGTCTCTCAAACTTTCACTATTGCAAGACTCCTCCACACCTGCACCAGTCTCTTGAGCTCCTCTCAAGCTCTCATTAAATAACTTTCTTCATGGATTCAAGCATGATTTTACACACTTGAAATGATCCTTTTGAGCCCTCCCAAACTACCTCACACTCTCAAGTGTGAACTGCCTCTTGGTCGTTTGTTTACACAACTCAAATCTTTCACTCACAAGTCCTCAGATAAGATGCCTCAGATTTGGTGCTTTTCTTATGTGCAACTCCAATCTTCACCCTTAGGTCTTGGTATAGACTTCCTAACATTTTGTGATCTATCCACACACTTAGGAACCTTGTTAAATAGGTCGAATAACTGAGGGAGGGAGGGGAGGTGAATAAGTTATTCCCACACAACTTATAAAACTTTTCTTTTGTCAGTTAACTCATAGTCAACTATATTAACCACTTTAGATTTGTTGGTTAAGCACATCAAACATCCACACAAATATAAGTATTTAGAACATAGAAAATCCACCATAGAGAACACCAAGATTTTACGTGGAAACCCAAGATGGGAAAAACCACAGAGAAACTAATTCTCATGAAATATAAAACACTTGTTAATGTGTCACTGGTATGGTGATTTTTACAACGACTCACTATCGGTACTGCTCACTGCAAGTACAATAAGGCTCACTGCCATAATATTAAGGCTCTCTACAAATAGGGCTCACTACTGATACAATAAGGCTCATTGCTGATACATAGGGGTTTAGTACCAAAAGATATGAAGAGAGATATAATCCACCACTAAGATCAACATACTACTCTACACAAACATAGATCTCCTTCGCATGGATTAAAGTCACTTCACATACAACCCACATAAGACACACACACTCTCACACCCTTAGATATAAGAGGTTCTTTTCTATTTATACTAGTATCCAATCTTACATATGTCAGCTTCACACCAAACGTGTGACAACCCCAATGCTAAAAGATTAAAATTAAATTAATACATAACATCAACACATAGACCCATTACACACTACACTACGACCCATAGATAGGTCACACTTGAGATGTTACAATGTGTATTGCCTTTTTGTAGAGATACCACAACCAAGACCAAAAAGGCATGGCCATCGATAGACCATGATATGCTATAGTCGATAGACCAAAAATATTTGATGAGCTTGCACAACTATCTAGATACTTGTAGAAACTCTGTAGCCAATGCAAGCACTAGAAACTGATAGAATTGTCCATGTAAAATAGGACACCAAAAGTATGTCAGTGGACCAAAACAAATAGATCATGAGTAGGATAGTGTACACTTCCAATGAGTACTAGGAACACCAAAGATGTTCACGTTGAACCTGTCCTGAGTATAACCAAAAATCATGTTGCATAATCGATAACTTAGGTACATAACCAAAATTCACAATAACCAACCCATAACTATAGAGTGTCAATATGAAGGTTTTAACATCAGTGAAAACCAATTCCAACAACAACTCAATAATTCTAACAATCTCCCCCTTTAGCATTGATGGAAAAACACTGAAAAAACAAAAGCTTCATAACAAAAATCCCCCCCTGAGTAAATATGTACCTCCTTTTCTCTCCCCTTTTTTCCATAATGGAAAAGGGCCAAAAAAGTAAAATCAAAGTAATACAACAGTCTTCCCGGTAAATACCCTTTTATACCTTTCCTTTAGAATAGGAAACTCCTTTCATTCAACAATCCCAGCTTCCATCCGAGCACACAAACTGGCACAATCTACTAGCCTGTCAAATGACTTCGTCCAATCCAAGGACTGAAACCTCTGCACAAAATTCTCTACATCAGTTAGGATGCAAAAATAAATCCCCAACCGAGCCTCAATCATGCCTCTTACTAGCCAATTTTTTTTATTAAATATTCTCTCTATCTCTGCAGTAGAAACCACTTTGTTTGAAGTTCACCAAATCTGATTCTTTGTTTTCCATCATGATCCTTGAAAACATCATACGTCTTGCCAAGATCATTCAATTCCTTCTCAATTACTTCACTCTATCCTCTAAAATTGTCTACTGCAGTAGGCCATCAAAGATAATACCTGTAAATAACTTCAATCTCCTTCACACATTTCTTCATTTCACCGATAACTCCAGAAAGTCTTTGTTTTGTATTGTCACACTTATTTACTATTGATTTCTCCACCATCAGATAATCTTCTCTAGGTTGCAACAACTCAATCTCAATATTCATGATTAACTTTTTCGGTAACATACCCGACACATTGGAAACAACAATATTTATACTGATTAGAAAATCAGTCAACAACTTTGTCATCATATTCTTATCATACAAAGAATATTTGGTCCATCAACCCACAAGATTTTTATACTCATCATTTTACAACATGGTTCTCACAGAAATGGAATCCATACGCACAAATGTTTCCGGATAGGGCACAAAAATCTCCATATTTTCTTCCTCCTTTTCAAATGTCATCCGTTCTGCAACATTTTCTTCATCTTCTAAAATTATGACTATTTCTTTTCCTTTCTCATCCATCTTCAACTTCTTTGGTTCAGGAGATGAACCACCGACAAATTCTTCTAGATACTTTTGACTAGAGGAGGAATCCTCCTCATAGTGGCTTACAAGAATAGTACTAGAAACAACCAACCAAGAACAAATATTCATTTGTAATGTAGAAAAGTATGTCTTACATGCATTCACATTGTCCTCCAAGAAATTCAGATATCTGCAAATCCGCTTACCAACATGAATATCGAAAAAGATTTCATAAAGTAGAACACCAAGCACATCAACAAAAAACCAAATTTAAATGCATATCCATCCTCAACTGTCATTTTCACATTCTCAAGGAAGTTGTCCAACAACAACAAGTCTATTTTAATATTTTCCTTCACTAACTTGCATGCAATGTACACAGCTGATGCAAAATTTGAACCTTCATGATTCTAAAATTGAATTTTGTGGGAAACACCGTAAGCAAAATACCTTATAATCAGATCTTCAATGGTGTCTATAAGGAATGTGCATTGATCATGAATGATTTCTATAAGATCTTCTACCTCCTGATAACTAACAGACTTATTCCTGGGTAATTCGCCAATGTTGCACAGACCAGTAATTTCCTCAATTACTTCCTTCATCACATTATAAGGTTTGTCCAATACCAAGGTTTTGTCTTGAAACTGACTCAACACAAACTGTATGAATCCTCTATCACCGCACCATGGAAATTATCCCCTAATGTTGAGCCCTATATTTCTCACTTGTTGCATTCTATCCTTTGGCAATCCAAATTCCAATTGTCTTATTCACTCCTAATTAAATTCCTTCAATTCAATCTCTTTCTTCTCCTTTCTTTTCGCATCGACTCGAGCAGCTAGTTTAGGTGCCATGATTCTTCATATTTTTTCTCTCTCTCTCTCGAGCCTTCTGCAAATTTCCAAAATGAAATCCTTCATGCTACAGTACCAAGTGATTTAAAAATTTCACCTTTTAAAGAGCCATGAATGTCCATAATTTTGAATCCCACTCAAATTGATTATTGTTGATGCAACCAATGTACTTCACACATCAATCACTTGAAACCATCTTGTTATCATTAATGCAACTTCATATATGCCAAAAACAACTTAGTTGCAACCAACACATCTTTGGAACAGGGGAGGTGTATGATTTTAGGTTGTTCAAGACTCCCCCTGAGCCACAGATCTTGACTCAATTGTCAGTGGGGCTAGTACCAGGATCTAGTACCACCAAAACATCTACACCATCATATTTCTTTCTCCATTCCATATTCTTCTTCTGAGGTCCACTAGATTTAGTAATAAGATTATCATCCAGTGCTTGTCGGTACACTATCAAACTTGCACGATTTAACATAATGAATTGTCTAACCACACTTGAAACAACTCAATTTGATTTTGCTAGATATTATTGATTTAGCTCTATGAATGAAGTTATGACATACATAACAACTCACATGAAAATATTGATCTTTGCATTCTCCTAATCTGAGACTTGACTCTTACACTGACTTGCTTCGTAACCAACCTTATGACAGATAAAGAATTTTTTTTATTTCTCATTCTACAATAAACTGTCTTATGAGCAAATTTTTTGTAAATATAAAAATAACCATTAAAAGTTTGATTCTTTTGAGCATTTGGTTGTCTTACCGGAGGCCTTCTTGTAGACATGTTCTTATTTGTTACCTCAATATTTGCATCATCTTCATTTGTCTTTTCCTTTCCTTTATCCATCTACTTTGAACATTCATCAATAAATCATAATCCTTCTTTATCATTATGACCTTTCTAAGAGGATAATAATTGATCCAAGATGGTACTGCTCTCACATGTCTTTGTTTCTACCTTTAGCCTTTCCAATTCTTGTTTTAACTTCTCATTTTGTTCTGAACTCTTTCTTATCATCTCCTCAAAATTTTCTCCACTCTCTTTGTAGTCCTCCAATTCCTTCTCAAGCTCAAATCTTGTTATCTAGGTATTATTTGACTTGTAATTTGATCCAGCTCCGATGAGATCTCCATCCATCTTTGATTTATGATCTAGATCTACTAACACCTCTTTCAATTTTCTCAGGTCAAACAACTCACATTCCAGCTTTGAAATTATATCCTTTGATTTCTTTAGTTCTTGATTGACCTCCTTCTGTCTAGATTTAAACTTCTTAATCTGATCTCTTAATTTTGCAATGCATGTATTTGCTTCCTTCAAGTTTTTCTTTAGCTCCTCATTTTCTGATTTAGTACCTTCAATGTCACTCAACATGATCTGCCAATCTTCCTCGGTGTAGAAACCTCCTTCCATTTATTCAAGCAAGCAAGATCTCCCTCAAACGGTTAAGATTTATCTTCAAGGGACCGAGCTCTGATAAAATTTGTTGAACATGCTGAATAACTGAGAGGGGTTGTGAATCAATTATTCCCACACAACCTATAAAGCTTTTCTTTTGTTGGTTAACTCATAATCAACAGTATTAACCACTTTAGATCTGTCGATTAAGTACATCAAACATCCACATAAATATAATCATTTAGAACAAAGGAACACTGACACAGACAACACCATGATTTTATGTGGAAACCCAAGATGGGAAAAACCACAGAGAAACTAATTCTCATGAAATATAAAACACTTGTTAAGGTGAAACCGGTATGGTGATTTTTACAATGGTTCGCTGCTTGTACTGCTCACTGCAGGTACAATAAGGCTCACTGCCAATAGGGCTCACTACCAATACAATAAGGCTCACTGATGATACATAAGGGCTTACTGCCAGAAGATATGAAGAGAGATAGAATCCACCACTAAAATCAAATATGAACTTTAATTAAATGTTCAGTTGTGCAAACTTAAGTGAATTTTAAATTAAATAAAGTTACTTTTATTAATTTTTAAAGTCATTTCAATTTCTTTTAGGGTTTTTTCCTTTTCAAACCCTAGTTTTATTGTTTTCTCCTAAATTGGTCGAATATGGAAAATTATGCATACATTCGATTTTGGAGGAAATTTCTAGCAAGTTTTTTAGGTCATTTTATATAGAGGTTTTCAGGGTTAAAGGTTTGATTTCAAAGCTTGGGAGTTGCCTGGGATTGAGTTTCATCCTTTATTCTTCAAATTTGATTAATTTCTTTTAAGGTAGGGATTCGAACCTTCGTAGTTGAAATTTTGATTTCCTATCTTCATCATGCCAATAAAGGTCATGTTTTAATTTTAATAATTTTGGATGATTTAAGATTATTTTATTTAGAAAATTCATGATTTTGGGTAATTGGTGTTTGTAGAAAAGTAAAATAAAATAAACATTCCTGTCTTTGTTTTAAAGAAAAATAACTTAAAAGTTTGTGCTAGGTTAATAAACCTTTTTCCTTTGAGTTTTTAGAAATGACCTCCTAGAAGAAAAGGACCTCACTATTGAGTCGAGGTTGGCCTTCCAATGAATTTTGATATAGGAAATTTTTTATATCAAAATGTACCTATATTTGCAGTATGTTCTCACTTATCTAAAACATTAATTCAAAATATTTTCAAAAATCTCTTTCTAATCTTATAATAAACACAACTCACTAAATATTTTTTGAATTTATTAAAAATAATGTATACTAGTACCTGGTTGCTTGAAATACTCCCCGACACTCCTTGTCTGTGAAACAAAAACATCCAAGAAAGCACCCCATTTTCTGCTTCCTACACCAAATCTTATCACTCTGCGATTCCTGCCAACTTGCTTCATAAAATTGGCATTCAATCTGTCAGGCCTTGGTGGAAGGATTGGAAATGGTATCCTGCCATGCCTTTCAGCAATTTTAAGCCACTGCTGGGCTATAGGTGGTTATCTCCTCATCTTCCGATGGTGGATACCCTTAATCAGAGATGGCATCTTCATTCCTCCACATCTCACTGGAGCGCTCGCTTTCAAACCATCTGGGCTGCCATTACGGAGCCTAAGATGGCTCTTTTTGCATGGTGCCTTCTTTTTCAAGGGCTCCTAGTTGGCCCTAGGCTCAAACATCTAGGTGTTCCAGACCCTCACTGTCCATTCTGTGGTCACCCTGAATCTTTTTTGCACATCTTCTGGTTTTTTAGGAGAGCTCAACAGTATTGGTAGTGGATTCATGATTTCTTCAAACCTTTTTGGCCTGAGCCTTTCTCTTGGCACATGATTGTCTTAGGAGATTCCCCTAGACTTCCCTCCAAGTTTACCCAGATTTGGCATACTTTCAGGATGGAGATTTTGTTCCCTCCAAGGTTACCTCCTCAAAGTTTCCCCACCTGGCTTTGGCCATTTCGCCACCCAGGGCGGAAGAGAAAGAAAAAGAAGAAGCTGAAGATGATGGGTGGTCGCTTCCCGACCCTCCTGTTAACCCCAATAGTGTGTGGGGTTCTGATGATAAAGATCCTCCTCCTTCTGCCACTGCTCTTATTGCATAATGGCTATATGCCTATTTTTTTGATGAATAGTTGTGCTTTGTTTCCGGCTTGGCCGTGTGAACTTTGCGGGGTGATTCTTATGTCCCCCGACCCCTTTTTTGTGGATATGTAACTTTGATATTTTATTAATTGAAAAGGCACTATTCATAAAAAAAAGAAAGAAAGAAAACAGAAGATCACAATGTTTTTATCACTTCCTTCTTTCGTGCTAAACCAACATAAATCAAAATGAATCCAATCCCCCAACTTTTGATCTACAATACCATGCTGCAACAATGACATGAAATATAACTAAAATAACCAAAATAACCAGGGGTAAAAATGGAGAAACACAATAACAATAACATAATATGAAGAAGCAAATTAAAATGAAAAACAAAGAAATCCAAATTAATGATGGTCGCATAAAAACTGAGGTATGAGCTCAATGACTACATTTAGGGCGCTCGATGGAAGGGTGAGTTTCTGGTTCCATTTGTACATGGTGTCGAAGATTGAGCCTTCGGTTCTATCGATTAAACAGTTGATGAGCTTGAAATGGAAGAAGCGCCACTAGATTTCGGCTAGGTGTCTGGGTCAAGCCTCCATTGTTGCCAGTCTTATTCATGGACATACACATTATGAACAAACTATGCATCGTGTATGATCTGCTTCCAACCTGAAGAAAGGGGGTAAACATTATTCTTAAGGATTGTTGTTAAAATTGGGGGGAAATTTCATGAATTTCTGTTAAAATTGGGGGAAATTCTCATGAATTGAAAGATTGTATGCAAGATTTTGTACTTACCAATTGGGATTGAGAGATGGCGAGGCGTAGAAAGTTGCTGCATTTTTTGTATTTTTTTTTATCTTCCATTTTCATGCAAATGTAACTGTTTCTTTTGTCTTTCATTTTTACGCCGAGAGGCGTAAACCTACAGTGGCATCCTACCCCCTCTATAGGAGGTCATTCAAAAAAATGGTGTAAGAAAAAAGAAACCTTTCAGATTCTAATGCAGCTCAAAAATTTGCATATTAAAAAACCAAAAATCATGGCAAACTAAAAAATTCGCATGTAAAAATAAGTTGAAAATCAGTTTTATAAATAGGAATACGAATGGTTTCTTTTTTAACTTTCTTATTTACACCCTGAGTACAGCCTGACACGTACACTGCGAATCTTTCCTACAATTTTTTTCTCATGAAAGTTATTTAAAACAAATATTTCTCACCGTTTCAGGTTGCTGTTTGAAGTAATGTATAGTAATATATGCATTTCAGTTTGCTACACGTCTGCATAAAGACCGAAATTGGCGGAGGCGGAAGATAAAAAATGGCAGAGGTTGTTTAACGAGGGAATATGGATGTTCGTTAAAAAACTGAAGCGGTAGCGTACCCTATTTTCTCTTATTCAAGCATATTAATAAATGCATTAACAAATTCAAGCAGAAGCATATCTCATATATCTCTTAAAAACAAAATCACATTTCTATTCAACTCACAATCACATAATCTCTTGATGTATGCAGTTTATACTTTTGTGAATCCTTTGTTTTGGTTGTCACAATTTATGCTTTTATGGGTAGAAATATTAACATTATTGAATTTTTTTTGGAGCAGTTCGAGCCAACATTGAAGCAGGTACTTTATATCAACAAATATTCTATCATTTATAGAGCAATTTGAGCAAAGATTCTAATTTGATCTGGTGTTTGAAAAAGTACAATAACCGAATTTTGAATTTGAAAAATATTTTTTTTGGGAAGATTTGTGTTTTTAAAGGAATACATCAATTTAGGAAGATCAAAGTTTTTAGGAAAGATTTAAGTTTTTTTGGGGGAAGATTTGTGTTTCTTGGGGGAATTAAGCATTTTTCATATACAAAAAATAGAAAACGTGTGAATCGGATGAATCTAATAGAATAGTAGAATTAGAAATGTCCTTAACATAAACATCAATACAAGTTTTCCAATTTTATTATTCAATTGTTAATTCAATCTAGCTTTCATTTAATTTTCTTTATTTATTTATCGTCACACAATCCAGTAAAAATCCCTCCAAATTACTTTTTATCACCTCAATTCATGGTGCGATTAAAGATTGAAAAAAAATTGTAGGATGATTTGGGCAACTCTACTCAGTTGCTAACGCTTTGCTTGATCTTTCACTCTTTATCCATCTAACCATAATTCTCCTTGTAACCATAACCTTAAACCTAACCTTAACACTAATCCCTAACCCTAATCATAATAATAAATCTAAACAAAACTCTAACCCTAATGCTAACCCGAACCATGATATAAATTGTAATGCTAAATGCTAACCCTAATCAAATTAATTAATTGAATTTGTTACACGTGTTGCGGTTGCTACTAGCTAATATAGACTCTATATTTAAAATACACCGAGATGCATCGAGGCGTTGAATTTTTTCATCATTCACCTTTAATAGAAAAAAATCAAGTTCAAAAAATTCAACGCCTCGATGCATCTCGGCGTATCTTAAATATAGAGTCTATATTAGCTAGTCGGTATGCCTTTTGTATTGAGTGTAACAATCATTTTTTTTCCCAAAATCTTAAATATAATTATGGTGCAAAGGGTGATTGGGTTCAAATAAGAAAAAAAGAAAAGAAACTCTTTTTATTGGATTATATGTATATTTAAAACTTTTCTTTTACATTTTAATTAAATTCAAAGGGGATTTTATAGTAATAATAGAATAAAAGTGCTTATATAT
>MU225838.1:1888400-1920921 GCA_018584345.1 Thuja plicata
AATATACTTATAATTATTTGGCATACTTAAACACGAACGAAGCTATATTTCAACACTCCCTCTTAGTAAGAGAGAGTTTAAGATGTATTGTAGAAAGTCATAGTATGTCATGATTACCGACACAATTTGGGACAACATAAAGAAGTCATAGTCATTCAATATATACTTAAACATTTCAATATCATGATATCCGGCACAATCCAGGATAACCCGTTACGGTGTCAATCATGATATATGAGTTATTACATCATACAATAATAACATCCCAGCATCAAGATATCTGGCATAGTCTAGGAGAACCCGTTAGAGTGTCAATCTTGAAGTTTGGTTAACTATTTTCAAGATCGTCACCTTGTAATAGTAACCTCAATTTATATAGAAGATCGTCATCTTCTTGAACAAAAATAAAATATTTCAAAATAACTTTATTTATATATTCATGAATACAAAGTACAAGAGTAGGAATTTGATCCCAACAAGTTTAAAGTCTAGTCATACCAATTTTTCTCTTGAAATAATCTATCTTCAATTTTGCAAGAGGTTTGGTAAAGATGTCAACATTTTGTACCTCAGTGCTGATATAAACTAGTTTAATGATGTTCCTGTCAACCATGTCTCTTATGTAATGGTAAGGAATCTCTATGTGTTTTGATTGATTATGGAAGATTGGATTTACTGAGAGTTTGATGCAGCTTTGATTATCACGATGAATAATGGTAGGTACCAGAGGTTTTCCAAAGAGATCAAACAATAGCTTCCTTAACTAGACTACTTCTCTAGCTCCCATAGAGGCAGCCATGTATTCTGCTTCAGTAGAACTCTGAGCAACAACCGATTGTTTTCTGTTGAATCAAGATATCATTGTTGATCCTAAATTGAAACAACATCTTGTAGTGGTCTTGTGATCTGTGGAACTGCCTACCCAATCTGAATCAGAATAACCTTAAAGTTGGATCTCAACCTTTTCATATTTTAAACTAAGTCCAATGGTTCCTCGTAAAATATCTCAGAATGTGCTTAGCGGCCATCAAGTGTATTTGCTTAGGTTCACACATGAAGGGACTTAGTACATTTGTTGCATAACAGATGTCGGGACGTGTGTTTACCAGATACATGAGGGATCCAACAATTTGTCTGTATGGTGAGGGATCTGTAGGTTCAGAATCTTCGGCTTCACTTTTTAGCTTGTGTAGATTTGTTTCCATTGGGGTAGCCAATGGTTTACAATCCATCATTCTAAATCTGGTTAGGATGTCAGTGGTATACTTTTCCTGATTTAAGAAAATGTGATCTTCCTTTTGACAAATTTCTAGACCTAGAAAGTAGTGTAGTAGGCCCATATCCTTCATATCAAATTCAGCTACTCGGTCTTGTTTGCATTTTGCAATTAGGTGATCTTCTCCTATTATAAGCAAGTCATCAACATACATAACTAGAATTATCATGCCACTATTTACTACCTTGAAGTGGATGTTAGGGTCTGCTATTTTCTTAGAGTACCCTAGTTTGGTGAGATAGTTGTCTATCCTTTCATACCATGCTCTAGGGGCTTGTTTAAGGCCATAAAGAGATTTCTTTAACTTACAAACATAGTGGTTTTTATCATGTGTGACAAATCCTTCTAGTTTCTCTATGTATACTTCTTCCTCAATTTTCCCATTCAGAAAAGTTGTCTTGACATCCATTTGGTGTACTTTCCATCCTTTAGATGCTTCGATTGCAAGAATGGTTCTTATAGAGGTATATCAAGCTACGAGAGAAAAGGTTTCTTCATAGTCAATCCCAGCCTTTTGTGAGAATCCTCTGGCAACAAATCGGGCTTTGTATTTTTAAATGCTACCATTTGAAGCATATTTGATCTTGAATAACCATTTTGAAGAGACAACTGATTTGTTTTTGGGTCTGGGCACAATGTCCCAAACATCATTTTTCATAATGGACTGATACTCTTCAATCATGGCTTCTCTCCAAGCTTGTTTTGTTAATGCTTTTTCAACACTGTCAGGTTCGAATTCTGCAAGCTCAGTTAGAAGGGAAGCATAACATTTGTTGTGTTCTTGTTCTCTTGTTTTCTCTGAATATTTGATCTGGCTCTACATTATTTTCTTCAAACATCTTTCTTTCTCATAAAGGTCTCTTGGTGTTATTTGATATACCATTATTCTCAACATTTGGACATGTAGGTTCAGTATTTGAAGATGTAGGTTCTAAAACTATTGTTTTATTCTCCCTCTCATTCTCAGTTGTAAGATCTTTATCTAGATCTGTTATGGAATTATCCTCAATATCTATGGATATGAAGTTTTCTTCAAACTTAACATCTTTGTTGATTTCAACTGATCTCTGGCCTGGGACATAGATTCGATATCCCTTAGTATCCTCACTATATCCTATGAATATACCCTTCTTCCCAGAGGGTTCTAGTTTAGTTCTCTTTTCTTTTGGAACATGAATGTAAACAGGACAACCAAACACTCTTAGATGGATTAAGTCAGGTTTGTTTCCTATGAATACTTCTTCTGGTTTAGTATTTCTAGGATAGCATGAGGACACCTATTTTGTATGTATACTGTTATGTTTGCAGCTTCCGTCCAAAAGGAGATGTGAATATTTTGGTCATGTATCATGGATTTTTCTGCTTCGATAATGGTTCTATTTTTCCTTTATGCTACTTCATTCTGTTGAGGATTATATGGTACAGTATACTCCCTCTTAATCCCAACAGATTTGCAAAATTATTTAAAACTATCAGAAGTATACTCACCTCCATTTTCAGACCTTAGGGCTTTTATTTTCTTGCCGGTTTGATTTTCAACTAGTGCTTTGAATTCTTTGAACTTAGATAAAACTTCATTGGATTCTTTTAGTTTTAGGAAGTATATCCAGGTTTTTCTAGAGTAATCATCAACATAGATTACATAGTATAAGGCACCTGACAGGGAGTGTGTTAACATAGGGCCCACATAGATCTGTGTGAATAAGTTCTAATACATTTTTAGATTTGTGTTCACTTTTTGGGAAGGACCCTTTTGTATTTTTTCCTAAGGCACAACCTTTGCATATACCTGAGTGTTCAAGTTTAAGATGAGGTACCCCTAAAGTGATTCTTTTTAGGGTTGGAAGAGCACTATATCTAATATGGCCTAACCTTTTGTGCCATATCTCATTATTTTTTTGAGCTTCATGGCTTAAGGCAATTTTTTGTTCACCGCATAATTTATATAGACCGCCTTCCCTAGATCCTATAGTAATGACATTCTTGATATTGAAATTTTTAGTTCAGAGAAGAACTTTATCTTCATTGAATGTGACTCTATATCCTTGATCAACTATTCTTGATATGGAGATTAAGTTTCTTTTTATTCCAGGTACATATAGTACTTCCTTTAACTGTAAGGTCACTCCTCTTATCTTGATTGAACAGGTCCCAATTCCTTTCACGGGATAAGTAGAGTTATCACCAATTGTAACTTCTTTCGAGGAGTTCCCTTTAAAGGTTTCAAATTGATCCCTAAATCCAGTGATATGTCTGGAGGCTCCACTATCAATTATCCAGGTGCTTTTATTTGAGTTTAGTTCACTTGACAGAGCTAGGAAGAAGAGTGGGTTTTCCATTTCTTTGACTTCAGCTAGTGCAGCTTGAATTTTCCTCCTTTCTGGATAATATTTGTGAATATGTTTGTATTTCTCACACTTGTATCATTGTACTTTTGAAAGATCCTTTTTATTGAAGGTTTTAGTGCTCCTTTTCCTTTTGGTTAATTTCTTCTTTTTGTTAGACATGTGAAGTGCCAGAACTTCACTTTCTTTGCTAGGTCCTATTTGTCTCAAGATTAATCTCGATTCTTCTTGAGTGCAATCATTTTTTAGTTGTTCAAGTTTTGGTAATGGAGGTCTTGCACTTATGCACTGAATGAAGGATTCCCAGGAGATAGGTAATCCTCTTAGAGCAATTAAGGATAGTTCCAGATCATCCATATTATTTCCAATAGTAAGGAGTTGATCCCTTAATTTTGAAATTTTCATAAAGTAAGAGGTGATTGTTTCCCCTTTGTTCATTTTTATATTCATAAGTTGTTGTTTCAGAGTCAACAATCTACTAGCATTATTGATTTCAAATGTATCTTGAATGGTTTTGAATATTTCAAAGGTAGTGGTTAATCTTGAAATGCTAGGAAGTATAGGGTCTTTGATAGAGTCAGCAATCAACTTCCTGGCTTTGTTATTTTGCCTTTTCCAAGTGGATTTTTCTACTTCATCTTCAGGTATTTTGGGTTCTTTCTCTATATAGTCCTCCATTTCAAGTTCTAAAAGAAGAGAAGTAATTCTAGTTTTCCAAGATATAAAGTTGGATGCACCTTCAAGTCTATCTTCCATTCTCATACCTTGAGCCATTTCTTTTGTTATAATAAACACAAATTTTATTATGTTTATATGAAATATCAAAAAAATAAAATATATCTTCTTTAATAAATTTGCTCTGATACCATGTTAAGGAATATAAGATCAGAAGATTTAATATATAATACTTAGAATTTATATGTTGTTGTAGAATACAATTGCCTTGGTGATTGATTGATTCCACAAATATCTTTTAGTATATATACACACACACACACACACACACACACACACACACATAAAGTCATGACCATACATGGTAGTTGCCATGTAGGGTCATGACCCTACGTTAAGTTAATTATAATAAACCAAATTAATTGCAGAAGGGCACGTTTACCGTAAACGACTTTATGTCGTTTCTTAACAAAAGTATGTTACATGATAATATCGTGTACTGTAATGCTATTACAGATACACGATAATCATTGTGGCTGTAATAACATTACAGTCCACGATGCTATCGTGCACTGTAATGTGATTACAGTGACACAATAACTATCGATACTTATTGTGTCTACAATGTAATATATACCGTAACAGTGTTTTACACATTCAATAATGTTTTCGATCGGCTTCTACAGTATGCCAATTAATAACAATACTAATGTATATATATACTTATAATTATTTGGCATACTTAAACACGAACGAAGCTATATTTCAACAGATAATTGTTACCATGTAGAGCCAAAAAGAACCAAGTGAGCAAAAAAGAACCAAGATAGTTTTGATCCTAGATAACTGTTACCAAGTGATCCAAAAAGAACCAAGTGAGCCAATCCCACACTAAGCCCCAAGAACAAAACTTTGGCCCCCTTGACATCAGTGGCAGGACTTAGACATCCACACGAGGTGATCGACTTAGTAGGATACATGTCTTGCTTCCTTATCTATGTCTCATCCCTAATAGTTGATTAGCTCATCATGGGACAAACAGTAGTGAGAACATAGTGGAGTGCTCTTGTCCATTCTAAGCCCAAGAGCAAAACTTTGACCCTCTTGGCTTTGGTGGCAGGACTTTGACATCCACCAAGATGGCAAGACTTTGACATCCACCAAGATGGCCTACTTGGATGGCGGCCTTATACCCTCTTAGCTACACCTCCTCCTCCTATCCATGATGAGGTTCAACATTGACTCACTCCTAAAATATATTGAAAGTAGTCATACAAATTAATAATGTTGTGATCAATCATGGAGTAGAATATGCATATCAGTGATTGCAAGTGATATTAATAAGACAAAGATATCCATATTTCATGATTGATTGTACTGAATTCTGACTGGTACTTACTTGATAATGAATGGTCAAAAGGAATAACACTTGCTAAAGGTTTTGCAAATGAGATTGCAAGCAAAGTGGGCTTAAAGTTGGAGGAAACTCTATGGTTAAATGCACTTGAGTTGGAGTAGTACTAGGATGGGTGACCTCTTGAGAAGTCCTGGTGCTTCACCTATGCGAGCATCGCCTAGATGCAATGAGTGCTAAGTGTTCCATTCATTTGCATGAGAGTTGGGTTCTTGTGAACCACTACTCATGAAACATGGGTCAATGAGTTTGACTCAAAAACTACACAGTTGAATCCTGATATCAATATCACAATGAGACTTACTTGCCAACCTCTATTACTAACCATATACTTGATGTTAACAAAGCAGTGGAAGGATGAATGAAATGATGAGACTATATTATTGAATTATTTCTTTTAATCCAACGTGGTGATGGCAGCCATGTTCAATTAAGGATTATACACAATATTAGTGTAGCAGACGCCATCATCATGAATTTACATCAATTATAATGTTTAATCATGTTGTGTAGCAACGACCATGATAATCAGAGAGACCGGTTATCCTACACACCTTATGGCTTTATGTTCATTGCGATATCTTGGGGTTTACCTTTCCCATCTTCCTTTCTCTTCTACCCATTTGCTGATAATGATATTTCCAGGCTTGTGCGTAAATACATGTCTTTCTTTTTGTCTGAGACTTTTTTATCCGATGATGCGTTGTTTGAATGATTGTAAATGTTTTCTTATATCTTGTGATGAGTCACGTTACAAAGACATGCACTTCTTCACTTCAGATCTCTCCTCAAGCGATCGGACCCTTCCACAACACTATTACCACTTCATAACATCATCTTTAATGATAATTTGTTTGATTATAGATTTAACAGTTGTCATTGATCTTTACTAAAGTCATTGTTTAGGAGAGACTTAATTAGTTTCCCAATCAATGTCTGCCTCCTTCGTCTTCATAGATTTTTTATGTACTCTGCTCTTCATTAAGATAGCGAAGTGGCCTACATTCTTCTCTTTTATCATTCCTTGCTTGGAGCATAGTTATGCCTTTCTAATCGCGATATATATCATCACTTAAGATCATATTATAATTCATCGATCTCAATCTTCATTTTAACGACACTTGGATCTCCTTCATATGTCGTGGAAGATATACTTGATCGAACAATTCTCATATAATCGCTAATATCGATTCCATCAATGATACACTTCCAATATTGCATTGATGACAACTCATTTCTTTGATGGATCAATATAATAATCCCCTGTAGCAGTTTTCGACGTGAAAGCCAATGTTATCGATACTTAGCTTCTATAACTTGATTACTCAATCCTTGCGAACTAAAATGTTGACCTAGATAACTAAAAGAAAATTTTAAGAGATGATATAAGATCATGTGACAACTAATCAACCTTCTAGAAGGATGCCTCGGAACTAAGTAAACTTAAGTCGTGTGAATAAGTCTTTGAGTAGGAGCCAATGAAAACATTAGGTACAACACCTTTATAAAGCCCAAAACCCCATTCACACCAACATGTTCACCATGCTTTTCTTCTGACAATAAGCACATATGACCTTACATGATTTACAAGGCTTTAAAGAATAGTCTTGATGAAGAGAGACAACCTTGAACAATAGCATTTGCCCAAATTAGACATAAGAAATTTTTTATGATGTTATGATCTCAATAAAGACAACAAAAGGAGAGGTGTTGGAAGTCTTACACATCGGCATTTTGTACTTATGAACTAAAATAAAGTTACATTACAAATCTTTGGGGGTTCATCACGTCTCTTAATCCTTCTCCTTTCCATTTCACTATTCTTAACATAGCTCAATTAATACACTCTTAGAAATTATGTCACACCTAGTTTATGTATTAGTGTGATTATAAAGTTGAAACTATTTTTTCATAGTTTTGTAATGTTGAGTGTAAATGAAAAAGCTAAAAACAATATTGAATAGTAGAATAAAAATAAATTTCAACATTGATATATAGTCCTTAGAAAATCTCTTAAAAAACAAGTAAGACTTGAATCCAAGTTCGTTTATGAAAGTTATGAAGTCTAGAAGTTCAAAACACTATGATTATGCATTAAAATTTGTGAGAAAATTAATTTTCTAAAAAAGCTTGATAATTGTGACCAAATATATCGACTAAAACTACTTGATAAACTAGCAAATTACTAAAAAAATTGCTTAAAATACTTTAATATCAGCGAGTTAGAAACCTCTAAAATGAATTTCCATATTGAAAATGTAGATGGTGTGGGGGTCCTTGCCCTTGATGGCATTCTAGTTGCTAGAAGGTAATACCACTAGTTGAGGTGGCATGTCGGTGACAAGAGACTGGTAGGGCTACTCAAGTAGCATAATGGGTAGATCTTGCGGATTGCAAAATGGTGTTGAATTTCTTTAAATATTCAAAATATTTATGAATTGGTCATGATGTTTTATATTAGCCTATGGCTACTTGCATTAGTCATTGTGATTTGTGCTAGCTGGTGGGTGCATATGTAGGTGGTCAAGGGTTGTATTCTATAGTGTTACGGTTTAGGGATACCCTGTCCCTATGCCCAAACAATTATAATATAAAAGTACACAGGACTTAAAATTTTCTTTTTTTTAATGAAAAAAAAATTTACAAATGAAAAAATTGTATTTTCTCGGACAAGTTGTAAAATTGTATTTAATCCAAGAATCATCAAAACAAAGCTTTCAATGTGAATTCCTAGAGGAAATATTGACTCAAAGGATATGAACAAATTCCACACATCAACAATGGGAATCCAATCACAAGAGAAGCTAGGTGAATGAAAAAAGATACAATAAGAAAAAGCTCAAAGACATCTAGGCTTCCAATATGCATTATGAAATTACTATTCAAAATAAAGGATTACAATAACCAAAATCAACTATATCAATCACCAATTTATGCATGAAGTACATATAAATAGGCCTCTTGAATGCATGACTCGAGAAGATGCCAATCTAGATGTCATGAATTTAACTGTTAAATTAAAAGGTGAATTAACTCAGTCTAAGTAAGAGGTCGATAGTTGAACTGCTAATTAGTAGATAATTAACTCATTTTGAATAAGATTGAGGTGGCCATGATTGAACAAAGGTGGTACCTAACTACTACCTATCAAAGATTGATGAGGCAGTAGGGACACGTGTACCTCAAGCCAAAATGAAAATGCCATTATTAGATACCTTGGTAAGGATAATTAAATATCATATGTTACGAAAAAATAATAAATAGGTGCAATACCACAAGATAGAGACATATCCAAGGTGAAATATGAATATCACATCAATAAAACTCATTTGGTCCATATTAGAATTACTCTTCAAATGTCAAAACCAACTAAAATACGTTGGAAAAAAAAGCAAACACTCCGAACTTTGTTTTGTAATCTAAGACGTGGTTGACTTGCAGATATAAGCAATACACCTCTATGATGGGATGCACATTAGGTGTTTTTTGTCCTTGCAAAAAATATCTGTATCATAATTTATAGCAAGTGAAAAAAAATTGGACTATTACTATTTACATGCAATTTGTTTCATCAAATTTGGCCTCATGCATTTACTGCAATTAAGAGAGTGCACACAGGGAACGCAGTGTCCCAATGATGGGATTGATTTGGTCAGCTGGGTATTTGGTACCAGTTAATGGTAAGTGTTTTGGAGCCTCAGTACGGTCAAAGTAGAATTGTCCTTGTTTTAGTTTATCCTTAGGCTGCAAAGCTAGCCAAACTACAGTGTCTGCACCCTCTTCAGGAGTACGGAGCTTTCCTCTCAATCTGCAACAGCCCTAGAAGATGTCAGCTTATGCAAACAATGAAAACATCCTAAAAACAATAACAGATACCTTATGAGCTCGAGCGTGTAAAATTGATCATGATTTTCTTACCTATTTGAAAAATCGGGTAAACTGTTGTCAACACCAGGTGTGGATGCCCACCCTGGATGCATCGAGTAAAAACCAATGCCTCTATCCCCATAAAGCTCGGCCCATTTTTCTGTCAATGCCACCTACAATGAAACAAGAAGCCTTAGAATGACCATTGTCAAAATAGAAAATGACATCTACATAACAATGAAATGTCATGTTTGCATCATAGCCTAAACTGAAAACATAAATTAATCAGCATGGAAACTTCCTCAATTCTATTTAGAGGCATTAAAGCTCAATTTGAAGTAAAACTATTTACTACACATCCCAATTATTTTGAATGGAGCAATGAAATTAACTTTTGTGGCATATTGCACAAGAAGTAGATTGACTACGAAGTGCTGACATACAATCCGCCTACCACTTGAATCAAGCTATTTGCATCTAAAAACCTCAACTTCGTGATAACAAGACTACTATAAGTGCTGACATGCAATCTGCCTACCACTTGAATGTATGAATGTCACAGTTGAAGACAACTTGGAATTTTTACAAGAAAAGGATGGAAATACAATATAATTATGGCCAAATATTTACAATCTGATATAATAGATATTACCATAGATGGAGAAAGATAGTCAGTCCTAAACCATAATCATAAAATGCAGCAAAGAAAAAAAGGCTTGCTCAATCTCAAGAATAGACCTGTTATTCATTAATCTCAGGACATATACTTCCCCATTGTTTTCCACGAGAGGGATTCCTTTACATAGAAGGCAATACGTAGACTTAAGATTATGTTGTATGGAGGAGAATAGCAAGATTAGATTGAAGACAAAAAACACAAGAAGAGGCATGAAAGCAAGAGAAAAAGAGACTGCAAGAGCAGGAGGTTTTCAAGAGACCACACATGGAAAATGATGAAATGAAGTTTAAAAGGTAAATGTAGATAATATCTACCACAGCTCCATGAGCAGCCCTAAAGCAGAGTTCGAGTGAGGTGCAGGAGGAGAGATGGATCGAGCGGCAGGAAATAAATTAGCCGAGTCCCATGATTGCATAAAAGCCGATGAATTCATACATTAGTTCGTCACATGTCAGCACCTCGCATCTCCTGCCCAGCTTCAAGCAACGACATTCTAAGAGCTCCCGCTCACGTGAAACGTGTCCTGGATTCAGTCGCACTGGTCATTACTTCTGTGGGGCCCATATCCTTCACGAGAAGATGGTACTTTTCCGTCCGTTTGGGCGCTTCGAGGTTTTTCATTTTCTAAAAAGGTGCTTCTCCTTTCTCAGTCTGCAGCTGCCTTGACAGAGGCCTTGTCAGAGCACCACTTTTATGCAGATGCCGAATTCATAGAAGACTTTTTCAGACGCATTTATGAGGCCTACTCAGAGGATTTTCTATAACCCCAGGGGCCCATTGTAAAAGGGAGAAGTTTTGGAGAGTTCCATCAGAGCTTCCTTAGGGAGGGGTTTTTCTTTAGAGTTTATTGCTCGTTTTTTGAAGAACGCTGAAAATAGTTGTATCATTCTTTGACCTTAGCATAATCAATAGATAAGACATATTGGACTATGCCCAGTTTACTTTTACTTTGTGTTTTTCTCTGATTTTGTGGATAATCTTAGGCTTTGTGTCTTTATAGAGGGACATAGCTATCATTTGTTATTTCGGGCTTTTATAATTCTATCATAGATGCGCAAGTCATCGAACCATGTCGTGTACTCTTTCGAAATTTGTAATCTGAGTTATACTATGTCATCTTAGAGGGCAAAACTCTCTCGAATAACTGTTTTTGGTAGACATAAGAACAACTCTTGCAGGCCTTGACGGGTAGGAATTGGAACATTCTGCACTGCGTCTATGTGTGTTTGACTTTTGCATTTTGTTCTCTCTTCAGCAATGAAGAGTTTATGGCATTCTGTACCTAAAGTAGTGGGGTTCCTAGTTTTCTATTAGCTCTGATGGAAAGCTCGAAGGGATTTTGAATGTTCTGGTGAATCGTCTTGGATCGGTTGTTTCTTTGCTTTCTCTCCCTCTCTTTCCATAAAGCAAAACTCGAAGAGCCAACTTCTAAAATCTTGGAGGTCGCTCTGCATAGTGCATCAGGTCTCCCATATACAGAGCTTCCTGACTACCCTTATTTATGCAGGAGCGTATTAGGGATCAATAGTTTTTCTGGCACGCCCAATGGGACAAAACTTCGAAGCTGATGATTAGGTGTTGTCTTAATTAAGCATTTCAGGAACCTGGCAACTCTATAAAGAAGGGAATTTTCATGACTCTGCTGACATGTACCTAGTACTCCATCTTGGGGAGGTCTTATGCCTGCATTTGAAGCATCATCTAGAGATACTTCAATTTTTCCTGCTTCTTTAGCATGGAAGGGTACTATTGTGAGCTCATCACACCATCGCCCCATTGCAAATGGGGACCCCCTCTTTTTGCTTTAGCAGTAGTAGGTGGTCTTAGGTAGTCGTAGTTGGTGGCAATCTTCAAACCTCCAAGTCCGAGAGTAAGTTTGGGCAACTTTGGGTTAAGTTAGGGGAGTTTGTAAGATCAAATCATTGAGATGTGCAAATTAGTCAAGTTTTAGGCTTCATTTTGAGCATGAGGGTGAGTAGATTGAGGATGTTAGCATTCAAATTGACCAACTTCAACCAATAGAGAAGCCCCCTTAACAAATTCACTTTGAGAAAGCCTGGGAGAAAGAGAAGAAAAATGACTAAGTATGGCAGCAAGTGCAAAGAGGAGATTCCTCTGGGCATGGCAGATTCTGCCTGCCCCAGAGGTATCCAAATTCCTCTGGCACCCTGATTTCCTCCCCCCTCTTATGGCTCAGAATCTAGCAATGCCCCTTAAGTCCGCCTATGGGCAGGTCATTAAGGAAATTAGATGGATTAATGACATTGCTTTGAGGTGGAAAAGTGAAAATCAGAGCGAAAGATGAGGACTAGAGCATGAAATCAGGCCTGATTAAACCCAAATCTGAATGCATTTGTACGAAAACCCACTTTAAGGGGCAAATTAGGGGCTTGTTTGCATCTGAAGAAATGAGAAATCACTAAGTAAAAGGAGTTTAGGGAGTGGAGTGAGAAAATTTGAGGTCATAAAGGCTGAAGTGATGAAGGTGCAGGTTAAGAGGGATTTCCTCTAGGCATGGTGAATTCCACCAGCCCTAGAGGAATCCAAATTCCTCTCTACCCCCTAATTTCCGCCCTCAAGCCTAGGTGAGAAAAGGGCATCATAAGGTTAGACAAACTTATTTCTCCTGCAAGTTGGAATGAAAATGCAAGTTTTGGATGCTCAAAGGCTAGATGGTTGGGCAAAACTGACTAAGTGAAAAGAGAAAAGAGAAAATTCCTCTCCTACCCCTTATTTCTGCCATTATGATAAAGACAATAGGAGGCAAGGATTGAAGGCATGATAGAAGAGAATCGTGATAAGAAGCGGCCATGAGTTTATGGGATGAAGTGGAAGGTGTAAGGTGGTTTTAAAGATGAGAGGGGCAGATGATTCAAAAGATCAAGAGGAAATTCCTCAAGGCAGGGTGGAATCCGCCTACCCTTGAGGAATCTATAATCCTCTCCTACCTTAGATTTCTGCCCTCTATCTATATGGAGATTAAAGCACAAGTTGACTTATAAATGAAGTAAAATGATGAACAAGAGCATGAAAATGATAAGGGAGATCAAACATTGGTGAGGTCTTATGAGGAAGTTGTAAGTTTGAAAAGTTTGGAGTGAAGGATAAAATCCTCTTGACCCCCTCATTTCCGCCTTGCATCTATGACAATGGAAACATGAGTCCACTCCTTAAAATTTGCATTATGATCAACAAGAATGAAGGAATCGAGTGATTGGCCAAATTCAATGAAAGATGATGAGTTTGAGGAAAATGAAAGTGGAGAAAAATTCCTCTAGGAGTGGCAGATTCTGCCACCCCTAGAAGAATCTGAAATCCTCTAACATGCTCAAAATCCAGCTTGCATTATTAGGCCTAAAATATCAATCCTTGATCTGCAAGAGGCATGAAAATGGAAGAGGATGATGAGAAGGATGTGAAGAGCCTGACTGGCTACTTCTTTATAATTCAACTGCAAAATCTATTCTGACTCTGAAAGTAATTGTTTTGGTATTTTCACTCAAACAAATATCCAATTTTTTTTTGTATTTTCGAATATAAAGGAAAAGACACCATACATGAAATCAACAATTTCAATAGTTTAAAAAAGACGGTAAATTCTAATTGCATGTATATATAACTTCATACGCCAAACAGCACTTCAAGCAAATGTGACGGGTACCAACCAAATTCCTAGATCATGGCGTTTGGACAGATTGATCCTCACACCCGTTATATGTAAGTCACGGCAGCCAATATGAAAACGGCATACAAGTCAAGTCCTTTCGCTGCTGGTAATGAAGGAACAACTCTCACCACAATTTATATTCACTGTCTCCAGCCACGTACAGAATTACTACCTCAAACGATGACGTTTCCACCATTCACCAACTTAACTTACAAGCCTTTAATCAGCACGGCAGCACAGTTCACCAACATCAACGTTGATTCATAGTGCAATACAATTTTGAGAATGTATCGTTCCCAGCCAAAGCAATTCTCCAAACCCTCATACGACTCAAGCAAATAAATTCATAAGTTTTGTAAAATCTATAATGATAGCCTCCTTCAGAGAATTCGATCCTTTTTAGAACACTGGAGCTTCTTCAAGAAGCCATGGATTAGCTTCTCCCTTACTCATTTCATAACATAAAAAATGAGTGCCATCAACTTAGTTTGAATATGTCAATTCAAATTTCCTTATAACTCCATATTAAAATATATCTTCACTAAAAGACTTCCAAGACAAAGCATATAATAACATTTTATGAATTGACTTATTAAATGGCTCCAAAGTCAATATTAATTAAGACAAGCTTAATTAATAAAATATACCATTAAAATGGAATTATGTCCTAAATACCATTATACCAAATCAACTACTCTGCTCTAACCAAGCTGAACAACACCCTGCCAAGAATAGAACTGACAGGTGAAGACTTACTATAAATAGTAAGCTCATACCAAGAGACCTCCAAAGCAAGACATTAGCCCACAGAGGTCGCAGTGATGAGCTAATAACGATGTCCTCCAACAACTACTAGAACGGGGACATCACAAAGGATGGAATGTTGAAATGAAAATTAACTAGCATGGAGATGAGAATTTGAGAGCACAAATCCTCTCCACCTATCAATTTCTACCTTGTCCTTATGATGCTGAAAACACAAATTTAGCCCTTCAAATTCATAAAATGGTGACCAAACTCGAAGATTACAAAAGAAACCAAGCATTAGCTTATGAGGAAATTAAGAAAGAATTCTATCAAGGAAAATTGTAATGTCCCTTTTTTTGTGAGCATCAGAGTTCAAGGGATTAGCATATTTCTTGACCCTCATAGGCTAATCAGTTGGATAGAGGGTCTCAGTTGGTCGAGCCACAGGCTAGTTTCCCACTCTAGTGGTTTGGGATGTTTAGGATTGCTCTTCGTTTGAGTTGGATTGGCACATTTGCTATTTATAGTAAGTGACTATTTTGGAAAAAGTCAAGGTTTCTATCTTTAGTAGGGCGCCTGAATAGCTTAGTGGCAGAGTTGAGATTTAGTATTGTTGTCTAGAGAATTGTTCAGAGACTTACTATTTATAGTAAGTCATTGTTGAGGGATTGCTATGTCTGACAGGGGCACCTAGGGGCTTGGTATGCACAGTCATTGACTCATTCGTCAGTTGGCTCAGTTTGAGGGACTTACTATTTATAGTAAGTCAATTTGCCCAGTTACTATTCTTGGTAGGGCACTTGGATGTCTGGCCTTGGCAGGGAATATCTAGATTTTGAGTTGATCATGTGGAGGACTTAATAAACTATTTATTTGATTGTTAATTATTAATTAAGTTATACTTAATTAATAATTAAATTAAAGCTTATTATAAAGTATACCAAGCGCTTTTATTTATTAATTCATTAAAGTGACTTTGGCACCTAAGTTTTGAAGGAATTATAATTTGAATTGCAACAAAAGAAAATATATTAAAAAGGCTAAGTTATCATTTAAGTTATGCGAGGTGTGAGTTTGAAGCTACTAGTTCGTTCTTCAATTGAGAAATATAAAAGGGCTTCATTGGTAAAAAGGAATTCATTCATGACTTGTGCATTTTGGCTTTTTATTGATTTGGTTGAGAGCCGGAGACTAGGGTTTGAGTCTCAGGTTTGAAGAATTGTAAATTCTTCCAAGTTTATCAACACAGTGAATTGGTGAAATATCCTACTAATTGTGTCAGGCATTGGTCTTATTCAGAGGCCAAAAACGGATTAACTGTTTGCAGTAGTTGAGGTTTGAATGCTTTATATTTTCAAAGAATAATTTGCAAAGGTTGAAGATCATATTCAATGCACAGCACAGCCTTCATTAAAGCCAGTGATTGAAGTTTCATGGTGGTCGCAAGTCATTTAGAGGCCACGAGAGTGCAGTTAATGAGTGGTGTCAAGGCCCAAGAAGGCACGTTTGGACTGTTTGTGCCTGTCTTCAACAAAATCCATCTTGGCATCAATGTATTAATCAGTCCAGGTTTGCTGCAATTTCATATGGGGTGTTCATTATTCCCAGTGTTGGAATTCCAAGTTCTTGTATTTAGTATTTAATAAATTCAGAAGGTCTGAAATGTGCATCGTAAATACTATCTTTTGGGTGATTAATAGATAAAGGTTGTTCGGTGCATAGCTGGCATTGTTATTTGAATTTCAAGTATTGTTATTTATTATTTCATATCTTGTCAAAAATAACAAAGAGCATATATTTCAAAAACCGAAAAAGTGTTTAAACATTGCAAAGACCAAACAAGAATCAGAACTTGCGTGCAAAGTGTTTGACAAAATGTCAAACTACAAGGAATTGAAACAATTCAGTGTTTGTCAAAGTTAGAACCGGTTGGGGTTCTTCCAAAAATTCCTTGAAGGGTGGCGGGTTCTGCCACCCTCCAAGGAGTCATTTATCTTCTCTCATGCTCAAATTCTGCCCCTAAAAGAGGAGACTCGATGTGTAATGAGCCTGACTTGGCTCCTCTCGCAAATGACTCAATTCCACTTCACAAATAAGATAAGCAAGATTTCTCTTTGAAAATAAACAATTATATAATCCTTTTATAATTCTCAAATACATAAATGTAGAACATTATCCATGAAATAACAATGCTTCTGATTTCTTTAACAATTTTATTGTTTTTGCCAGTCGGATAGAATAATGTTTGCCTGGATATCTTCCACTAAATTACAAGACAATTCAGCCAGCATTTATATAGTTGCTTCCATTTAATCAATAACAACACTTCTCCAACATGAGAGTTACATTTCATATGCAACCATGTACATTCTCAGAATTCTGGAAAATACTATTCAACTGACAAAAAAACCAAATTACAATT
Organism: Thuja plicata; assembly: GCA_018584345.1. NCBI lineage: Eukaryota > Viridiplantae > Streptophyta > Pinopsida > Cupressales > Cupressaceae > Thuja > Thuja plicata. Next base: position 1,905,493 of record MU225838.1, read on the forward strand.
TCTACGGAGCAAGCTCACATACCAAATTTAATCTTATTGGTAACCCGCAGCAAGGTAGAGTTTGTATCGGCACCCCAATGAAGTCTGACGCTTGGGTTTTAACCCAACTCCTTCCCACGTAGCAGCATCAATAGAGTGGCTACACCACTACTCCACGCGGCAGAAGTCTGCAGTGGCTAACGCCACTATCAACCTTCAATGAGACCCTACCCGTGGCCAATGAAGACACCCGCAGCTGTATAACTCCTGCGGCTACTGTAGGTGGCATTTTATGCTACCCGCCATGTTCTTTATCATCCCACGCGATGAAAGCTACCAGACTTTAAATTGCAGCAGCAGCAACTAATGTCACCACTCGAAACATTACCAATTCTTCTCAGCCATGGTGATGGTCAACACCATTCACTGGATCCACTCCAATGTTAAACCCTTCAAATTGAATTTATAGTTCGATTGAACATAAATCTGCAGATTTTTCCGTATGATTTCGCATCCTCAGTGTGCATAAACATATTCAGAAATACTTCTTTCCTTCAGCAACAGGCGGCCAGTAAGAAGGAAACTCGATCGATTATACAACAACAATCGATTGAAGAATAGTTCAGGAAGAATCAGTCTTCGAGAAACTAATTTGACCCTTTAGCTAGGGCTCAGATAATTAGGAACAATTCCCAAGAAAAATTTCAATAATCAATATTCGATGCCCAGCATTAAGAATGCCTCCATATTTATAACTCTTCGGACGCCATAGTTTCCAAAAGGATATATCAGTTAACCACTCTCTGGAATAGCAACTTCAAAATTATTATTATAATAATATAACTTTATTATTAATTAATAACATATCGTTATTAATTAATATTAATTAATTAATCAATACGCACTCCAATGATAAAACCTACATCTACTGCTGATCCTGCCAGACTGACGAAGTCATCCACTGTATTGCCAAAATTAGCAACTGCCAAAAATAGACTTACTATAAATAGTAAGTCCCCAACCAAGGAACTGTACTGACTGAGCATTGTCTAGGAACTGATCACTGCCGATACTACCCTACCAGAAAGGGAAACTGACCAAACTGAATTACTAAAAATAGTAAGTCCAGACTTACTAAACATAGTAAATCTGCCAACTAGGACCCTCAAAACCAGGCATGAGCTCACGAGGGTCACGATGATGAGCTGACTACGCCACTGCCAACACCTGCTAAAAAGGGGGTCATCACAGTCCGCCCTCCCCAAGATTGCTTGTCCCCAAGCAATCCCTAAGCAAATGCACATCACAATCCACCTGGATCCCAAGGGTGAGCCTGTGTAATATCACTGTCGCGCACAACTGGCCCCTGTAGCACCAACACCGAAATTACTCACATCAAGGACAACGTTGTCCGCAGACTAATTGTAGGTGCTAATGGGAGAAACAACTCAACGGAACTCCGCCAAACTGAATCCCCTTCACCGAAACTAACCTTAGTAAATTGTCCTAGGTGTATCGATACTGCAAGTGGTCCCACCTCCAATTGCCAACTCCATCTGCGAAGGATGGTACTAGCCCATCCCATAATGGATGGTATGAAACTGGAGCTAACCCACATCGAAGTAAATCCTCCACCTGTGGGTCGAAAGTAAAATGATGAGCATACCTCACAGTATATTGCTGATAGAAAGCCCTAACCTCTGTCAAAGGCTCATCACCGCCAAACTGGGAATCAAAAGACGGCTCCAAAATTGAACTCTGCAAAACTGGTCGGACAGGGACCTGGGTGACCCTCTCAACAAACCCGATCTCAAAATCTCTGTGAGGGAGTATCGTACTCAAGGTACCTACAATCTCTCTCACCAAACGCCGAATCGCGCCAGCACCCCGAATGAGAACACCCTCAGAAGCTCGGTAAGATCCCTCATGAAATTCTGAACTCTTAAGAAGGTGATCCAAGAATGACTCTGTGCAGTAAAAATCATATGTGGAAGCATCAACCTGCTTCCCTGCAACCCACAGTTGATCCTCCCTCAAATGTGGCGCTGCCAACTGTCTACTGTCATCAGTTGTATGTAATGTGGTAATAGAGCCGCTTCCCACAGCCGGAAGCAATTCACTGTGAGAGCTCGTCCCTACTGAGGCTCTCGCCTCCTCTGTACCTACTGCCCCGATATCTCGGACAGATGTGTCAACCACATCATCACATCCCATATCTCCAACCCTGGGCATCATCAGATCACCAGACACCACAATATGTAACTACACTGGATTTGGTGCTGGTGTAGACTGAAGCTGCTCCAGTTCCACAGTCGCCTCAGCTAACTGAGCCTATGACTCCTGGAGAACCATCTGAGTGCTCTCTAACACCTCAGAAGTCGTCATGAGCTCCCAAGTAAGCTCACTCACCTCCTCCTCTCTATCCAAGAGTGCCTCATATGCTGTGCTCCCCCACTCAACTAGGTGATCTCAGTCAGCTACCAACTGAAAATAATCTTGTCTCAAAATCCTGACAGCCTCCCGTAATGAATGAATCTCTATGAGGGACAAGTAACAACTACCATGCTCCTCGTCCATAGGAGAACCCCATCCGTCAACAACTAGCAGCTATCGAGCAGCATCAAAATGCTCAAATGTTGTACCAAAATCCCGCTCACTGACTCTCAACTGACTAGTCACATGATAACTCTGAATAGCCGGTCTCCTATGCAACACCTCTGACATGCTGTCAATACTGCAAATAGAAGTGGTACCCAACGCACTCCTTTCCGCAACACTATTCTCTAGTGTATTGTCAACTGAGCTCTGTGAACTGACAACTGAACTCACGTCCTCAAATGGAGTACCACCATCTGACACATCTCTGTTAGACTCCTCTGTACATGAGGAAGCCTCTATAGAATCTACCTCAACACTATTAGTTGTCCCATCCTCTGTATCCTCTGAGTAATCCAACTCCTGGGACCCATCCGCACTCTTCAACAACTCAGAGTCCTCTCCCAGGGTCTGATATAGACATGACTCGCTACTGGAGTCATCCTCAGGAGTCACATAAGAAGTATCGGAAGCAACCTAAGATGCTAGTATAGGCTCTATCTCCTTAGGTGTCCCGTAATGAACCTCATCTGGCTCCATACTAACCAATGAATCTGGGTCATGCCGGCATGAGTCTGTGTCTACTGTCTCTAACTCAACACTAGCATCACCACACGCGGACTCCATGCAAAAATCCTCGATACAGGAGAATACTGGCATATCCTGTACTAACTTCATCGTGGGACTACGGCTATCTAGATCTGTACAATCTAACTCCATCTCCTCAAGGCAGTCCTTAAAAGTGGTATCCTCCTCTAGTGATCTAGAGTCCACCGTCATATCCTCCAACACTACATTACTTCTATTATCAACAACTCCCTCAATATTAACCATATAACTATCCAACTAGCAATCTGAACTGGAGTCACTGTCTAACTCGATAATACAATCAGGTGTGGATCTGACATCTACAGTAGTCGTCAACTCCTGCTGTATCACCGGATCATCAACACCACAACAAGATAGCTCCATGTTCTCGCCTATTCCATCCGAGAGGTGTGCTGCATCTCGCTCCGGAGCTACACTACGACAGCTAATATATAAATCTCCGATAACAAGTCCATCCTCGAGAGAAACTAGACCATTAGAGGCGACTACTGTATCAACTATATCTGCACTAACTACAGCAACTACTCGGGAAGCCTCAACCTGCTGAAGCTCTGCACTGCAGTCTACCACTGGTGCTGGCACGTCCACCTGTCTATGTGTGGAGTGCCTATCATCAGATCCATGAGTGGGTTTTTTATTATATACTAGTGGATCTACATCTCGGACACCTGTCGGAGAAAACTCAAGTCTCCTACACTGTGATCTCGATGCCGGCCTACTAAAGGCAGAACCATATATCTCACTGCCCTATCTACTGTCTCAGGATCCGACAGTCTTTCCGCCATCCTCTGCTGATGAAGCCTAAGTCTCTCCATACTCTCCATTAATCTATTTATTTTATTTCTATTCCCCGCACTGCTGTGCCGGCTCCCAGAGCTAAGCCGCCTGTATCTGTCCTCAAAAGTGTTGATCACTCTAAATATAACAGCAAATCTGTATTCATAAATGTTTTCCTACCCTACAGGATGGCAAGAAAATAACTCTGATAGCACTGTAATGAGCCTGACTTTGCTCCTCTCGCAAATGACTCAATTCCAGTTCACAAATAAGATAAGGTAGATTTCTCTTTGAAAATAAACAATTATATAATCCTTTTGAAATTCTCAAATACATAAATGTAGAACATTATCCATGAAATAATAATGCTTCTCAAATTCTTTAACAATTTTATTGTTTTTGCCAGTCGGATAGAATAATGTTTGCCTGGATATCTTCCACTAAATTACAAGACAATTCAGCCAGCATGTATATAGTAGCTTCCATTTAATCAATAACAACACTTCTCCAACAGGAGAGTTACATTTTATATGCAACCTTGTCAATTCTCAGAATTCTGGAAAATACTATTCAACTGTCAAAAAAACCAAATTACAATTTCTACAGAGCAAGCTCACATACCAAATTTAATCTTATTGGTGACCTGCAGCAAGGTAGAGTTTGTATCGGCACCCCAATGAAGTCTGCAGCCTGGGTTTTAACCCAACTCCTTCCCACGCGGCAGCATCAACAGAGTGGCTACGCCACTACTCCACGCGGCAGAAGTCTGCAGTGGCTAACGTCACTATCAACCTTCTATGAGACCTCGCCCGCAGCCAATGAAGACACCCGCAGCTGTATAACTCCTGCGGCTCCTGTAGGTGGCATTTTATGCTACCCGCCATGTTCTTTATCACCCCACGCAATGAAAGCTACCAGACTTTAAATCGCCGCAGCAACAACTAATGTCACCAGTTGAAACATTACCAATTCTTCTCAGCCATGGTGATGGTCAACTCCATTCGCTAGATCCACTCCAATGTTAAACCCTTCAAATCGAATTTATAATTCGATTGAACATAACTCTGCAGATTTTTCCGTATGATTTAGCACCCTCAGTGTGCATAAACATATTCAGAAATACTTCTTTCCTTCAGCAACAGGCGGACAGTAAGAAGGAAACTTGATCGATTATACAACAACAATCGATTGAAGATTAGTTCAGGAAGAATTAGTCTTCGAGAAACTAATTTGATTGTTCAGCTAGGGCTCAGATAATTAGGAACAATTCCCAAGAACAATTTCAATAATCAATATTTGATGCCCAGCATTAAGAATGCCTCTGTATTTATAACTCTTTGGATGCCATAGTTTCCAAAAGGATATATCAGTTAACCAGTCTCTGGAATAGCAACTTCCAAATTATTATAATAATAAAGTATTATTATAATAATATAACTTTATTATTAATTAATAACATATCGTTATTAATTAATTAATCAATATGCACTGTAGTGATAAAACCTACATCCACTGCTGATCCTGCCAAACTGACAGAGTCATCCACTGTATTGCCAAAATTAGCAACTGCCAAAAATAGACTTACTATAAATAGTAAGTCCCCAACCAAGGAACTGTACATACTGAGCATTGTTTGGGAACTGATCACTGCCGATAATGCCCTGCCAGAAATGGAAAATGACCGAACTGACTTACTAAAAATAGTAAGTCCAGACTTAATAAAAATAGTAAATTTGCCAACTGGGACCCTCAAAACCAGGCATCAGCTCACGAGGGTCACGATGATGAGCTGACTACGCCACTGCCAACACCTGCTAAAAAGGGGGTCATCACAGTCTGCCCTCCCCAAGATTGCTTGTCCCCAAGCAAGCCCTAAGCAAATGTACATCACAATCCACCTGGGTCCCAAGGGTGAGCCTGTGTAATATCACTGTCGCGCACAACTTGCCCCTGTAGCACCAAATTACTGACATCAAGGACAACATTGTCCACAAACTAACTGTAGGTGCTAATGGGAGAAACAACTCAATAGAACTCCGCCCAACTGAATCCCCTTCACCGAAACTAACCTCTAGTAAACTGTCCCAGGTGTATCGATACTGCAAGTGGTCCCACCGGCAATTGCCAACTCCATATGCGAAGGATGGTACTAGCCCATCCCATAATGGATGGTATGAAACTGGAGCTAACCCACATCGATGTAAATCCTCCATCTGTGGGTCAAAAGTAAAATGATGAGCATACCTCACAGTATATTGCTGATAGAAAGCCCTAACCTCCGTCAAAGGCTCATCACCACCAAACTGGGAATCAAAAGACGGCTCCAAAATCGAACTCTGCAAAACTGGTTGGACAGGGTCCAGGGTGACCCTCTCAGCAAACTCAACCTCAAAATCTCTGTGAGGGAGTATCGTAGTCAAGGTACCTACAATCTCTCACCAAACGCCGGATCGCTCCAGCACCCCGAATGAGAACACCCTCAGAAGCTCGGTAAGATCCCTCATGAAATTCTGAACTCTCAAGAAGGTGATCCAAGAATGACTCTGTGCAGTAAAAATTATGTGGAAGCATCAACCTACTTCCCTGCAACCCACAACTGATCCTCCCGCAAATGTGGCGCTGCCAACTGTCTACTGTCATTAGCTGTATGTAATGTGGTAATAGAGTCGCTTCCCACAGCTGGAAGCAATTCACCGTGAGAGCTCGTCCCTATTGAGGCTCTCGCCTCCTTTGTACCTACTACCCCGGTATCTCAAACAGATGTGTCAACCACATCATCACATCCCATATCTCCAACCATGGGCATCATCAGATCATCAGACACCACAATATGTAACTGCACTGGATCTGGTGCTGGTGTAGACTGAAGCTGCTCCAGTTCCACAGTCGCCTCAGCTAACTGAGCCTGTGACTCCCGAAGAGCCATCTGAGTGCTCTCTAACACCTCAGAAGTCGTCATGAGCTCCCAAGTAAGCTCACTCACCTCCTCCTCTCTATCCAAGAGTGCCTCATATGCTGTGCTCCCTTACTCAACTAGGTGATCTCGGTTAGCTACCAACTGAAAATAATCTTGTCTCAAAATCCTAACAGCCTCCCGTAATGAATGAATCTCTGTGAGGGACAAGTAACAACTACCATGCTCCTCGTCCATAGGAGAATCCCATTCGTGAATAGCTAGCAGCATCAAAATGCTCAAAAGCTGTACCAAAATCCCGCTCACTGACTCTCAACTGACTAGTCACATGATGACTCTGAATAGCCGGTCTCCTATGCAACACCTCTGACATGCTATCCATACTGCAAACAGAAGTGGTACCCAACGCACTCCTTTCTGCAACACTATTCCCCAGTGTACTGTCAACTGAGCTCTGTGAATTGACAACTGAACTCACATCCTCAAACGGAGTACCACCATCTGACACGTCTGTCAGACTCCTCTGTACAAGGGGAAGCCTCTATAGAATCTACCTCCTCAACACTATCAGTTGTCCCATCCTCTGTATCCTCTGAGTAATCCAACTCCTGGGACCCATCCGCACTCTTCAACAACTCAGAGTCCTCTCCCAGGGTCTGATACAGACATGACTCACTATTGGAGTCACCCTCAGGAGTCACATAAGAAGTATCGGAAGCAACCCAAGATGCTAGTATAGGCTCTATCTCGTCAGGTGTCCTGTACTGAACATCACCTGACTCCATACTGACCAATGAATCTGGGTCATGCCGGCATGAGTCCGTGTCTACTGTCTCTATCTCAACACTAGCATCATCACACGCGGACTCCATGCTAAAATCCTCGATACAGGAGAATACTGGCATATCCTATACTAACTCCATTGCGGGACTGCCACTATCTAGATCCGTACGATTTGACTCCATCTCTTCAAGGCAGTCCTTAAAAGTGGTATCCTCCTCTGGTGATCCAGAGTCCACCGTCATATCCTCCAACACTACATTACTTCCATTATCAGCAACTCCCTCAATATTGACCATATACCTATCCAACTGGCAATCTGAACTGGAGTCACTGTCTAACTCGATAATACAATCAGGTGTGGATCTGACATCTACGGTAGTCGTCATCTCCTGCTGTATCACCGCATCATCAACACCACAACAAGATAGCTCCATGCTCTCACCTATTCCATTCGAGAGGTGTGTTGCCTCTCGCTCCGAAGCTACACTACGACAGCTTATATATAAATCTCCGATAACAAGTCCATCCTTGAGAGAAACTGGACCATCAGAGGCAACTACTGTATCAACTGTATCTGCACTAATTGCAGCAACTACTCGGGAAGCCTCAACCTGCTGAAGCTCCGCACTGCAGTCTACCACTGGTGCTGGCACGTCCACCTGTCTATGTGTGGAGTGTCTATCATCAGATCCATGAGTGGGTGTCGCATTATATACTGGTGGATCTACATCTCGGACACCTGTCGGAGAAAACTCAAGTCTCCTACCCTGCGATCTCGATGCCGGCCTACTAAAGGCAGAAACCATATATCCCGCTGCCCTATCTACTGTTTCAGGATCCGACAGTCTTTCCGCCATCCTCTGCTGATGAAGCCTAAGTCTCTCCATACTCTCCATTAATGTATTTATTTTATTTCTATTCCCCGCACTGCTGTGCTGGCTCCCAGAGCTAAGCCGCCTGTATCTATCCATCTCAAGAGTGCTGATCACTCTAAATATAACAACAAATCTGTATTCATAAATATTTTCCTACCCCACAGGATGGCAAGAAAATAGCTCTGATACCACTGTAATGAGCCTGACTTGCCTCCTCTCTAAAATGACTCAATTCCACTTCACAAATAAGATAAGCTAGATTTCTCTTTGAAAATAAACAATTATATAATCCTTTTGAAATTCTCAAATACATAAATGTAGAACATTATCCATGAAATAACAATGCTTCTCAAATTCTTTAACAATTTTATTGTTTTTGCCAGTCGGATAGAATAATGTTTGCCTGGATATCTTCCACTAAATTACAAAACAAATTCAGCCAGCATGTATATAGTTGCTTCCATTTAATCAATAACAACACTTCTCCAACAGGAGAGTTACATTTTATATGCAAACTTGTCAATTCTCATAATTCTGGAAAATACTATTCAACTGATGAAAAAACCAAATTACAATTTCTACGAAGCAAGCTCACATACCAAATTTAATCTTATTGGTGACCCGCAGCAAGGTAGAGTTTGTATCGGCACCCCAATGAAGTCTACAGCCTGGGTTTTAACCCAACTCCTTCCCACACGGCAGCATCAACAGAGTGGCTACGCCACTACTCCACGCGGCAGAAGTCTGCAGTGGCTAACGCCATTATCAACCTTCTATGAGACCCTGCCCACGGCCAATGAAGACACCCGCAGCTGTATAACTCCTGCGGTTACTGTAGGTGGCATTTTATGCTACCCACCATGTTCTTTATCTCCCGACGCGATGAAAGCTACCAGACTTTAAATCGCAGCAGCAGTAACGAATGTCACCACTCGAAACATTACCAATTCTTCTCAGCCATGGTGATGGTCAACTCCATTCGCTGGATCCACTCCAATGTTAAACCCTTCAAATCGAATTTATAATTCGATTGAACATAACTCTGCAGATTTTTCCGTATGATTTCGCGCCCTCAGTGTGCATAAACATATTCAAAAATACTTCTTTCCTTCAGCAACAGGCGGACAGTAAGAAGGAAACTCGATCGATTATACAACAGCAATCGATTGAAGATTAGTTGAGGAAGAATCAGTCTTCGAGAAACTAATTTGACCCTTCAGCTAGGGCTCAGATAATTAGGAACAATTCCCAAGAACAATTTCAATAATCAATATTCGATGCCCAGCATTAAGAATGCCTCCGTATTTATAACTCTTTGGATGCCATAGTTTCCAAAAGGATATATCAGTTAACCAGTCTCCGGAATAACAACTTCCAAACTATTATAATAATAAAGTATTATTATAATAATATAACTTTATTATTAATTAATAACATATCATTATTAATTAATATTAATTAATTAATCAATATGCACTCCAGTGATAAAACCTGCATCCACTGCTGATCCTGCCAGACTGACGGAGGCATCCACTGTATTGCCAAAATTAGCAACTACCAAAAATAGACTTACTATAAATAGTAAGTCCCCAACCAAGGAACTGTACAGAGTGAGCATTGTCTGAGAACTTATCGCTGCCAATACTGCCCTGCCAGAAAGGGAAACTGACCGAACTGACTTACTAAAAATAGTATGTCCAGACTTACTAAAAATAGTAAATCTGCCAACTGGGACCCTCAAAACCAGGCATCAGCTCACGAGGGTCACGATGATGAGTTGACTACGCCACTGCCAACACCTGCTAAAAAGGGGGTCATCACACGATGGAGATAGCAAAGATGTGATTCAAGGAGTGATTTAACAAAGAAAACATGTCTCTAATAACCCCTAAACATGTCGGCCTAGAAAGGTAAAAAAATGATTAAATCAATGTTTTTATTGGCCTAAAAAGGCCAAGCCGGCCTTCATAAGAGACATACCCCTTCAAGATGTTCATTGCCTATATAAGGGAGGCAAGGTAAGATCATTTTAATGTCAAATCAAAACAAGTTCTCACCTCTTCTCAAGGCAGCGAACTCCTCTCATAGAGGCAGCGAAATCTTCTAAATTGACAACATCTTCTCTACTTTTGGCAGCGAATTATCCCCATAAGGCACCAATCTCCTCATAAAGACAACAAATTATCATAATGAGAAGTGGATTGTCTAGGAGGAGAAAGTGAATTTGCTTGAAGGTGCAACGATTTTGGACAACTAAAGGCAGATTTCTTCCAAAAATCTGAGATTAAAAGGGTGGTGAAGTAATAAAATCCGGGTATACTATATTGCAAAATTCATTTAGTTTTCCAGTTTTTTTTATAATTTCATTTCAAAATTTGCAGAAGATAGAGGAATTTGGTTTTAGACATGAAAGAATCCATGAGAAAATCCATTTTGCCCCTTTGTTTTGATTCTGATTCTATTTCATGAAAATTTTAAGATTTTCCTCCTTTTCATTTATACTTGTCATTTTATGAGCTTAATGCAATTTCCTTTTTTGCTTTTGCGAGGTGAAAAGAAAGAAGCTGGGAAGGCAAGGAGATGATTGCAAGATCAAGCTCGAGGACTTCAAATGAGAAGGAGATTCAAAATCAGAATATCAAAAGGCTAATTCAAGGTCAAGAGTAAGAACAAGGAAAAGGAAAAATCAGAATTTACAAGTGGAGGAAATTTACACAAACTTGAATTTCCCCCAGAAATCCAAGTTCATTTTGAAGAATCCATCTACATGAAAATTTCATCACCTCAAGAAGATCAAGGTCAAAACATCGAAAGAGATATCGAATTTACAATTACAAGCAAGTTCAAATTATGGCAATGAGAAAATTTTCAAGAACGAGGATGAAGAAAATTTGAGAAGATGAAGCAATTTGGGAATATGTCATCACAATTGGAGACTTGGTAATATTGAGTATCAAGAGATATTTCCTCATCACCAAAGGATTGATCAAGTCTATGAAATAAGGATGCTAAGGTGGTGCCCACCTATCTTCTACCAATCAGAAAATTCTAGTTACACGTGTTCAAGCACACTCAATCATATTATGCCAAGTGTACAATTTTCTTATTGGTTCTCAAAAGCATTGTAATTTTCTTATTGGTGCACAGGGTGGTGCCTTCATGTAATTGGATGATAGTGTGGCAATCCTAATTAGGGTTTGTAGAGATAAATCTTGGCCCTTGATCTTGAGCTGATCTTGGCCCTTCATTGTAATTGAGCAACTATAAAAGGCCAAGGCCTTCTCATTTGTAGGAGTTAGCATTAGATTAGTTAGAGAGTAGAGTAGGAGGAGACTTGTTGAAATTGTTTCCATAGTGCTATCAAAGTAATTGTTGAAATTGTCTTCATGGTGGATTACTTAATGTTGCTTTGAAGTATTGCATGGTTTCTTCAATTCCTCACTTAGAGTAGATTATAAGTAGTGTTTAGTTGAATGGAAGTGATTTTGGATGTATCTTTGGTGAACTTGTTTAGACCAAACCACTAGCTACTTGATGATTGTAAGTTTGCCTTGCACGGTCGAATGACATTTTTATGAACTTCGATTATTGCTTGCACATTGACATGCATCGATGGATGGTGTTAATGGGATTGTGGTTGTTTGAACATCTTACATTTACCTTAGGAGATTGCACTAGTTCTGTTGATGTTGATGGCTAAACTAAGTCTAGTATAGTCACAAAGACATCCACAGGTTCTTGCATTCGAGGAGTAGATTAGCTCTCTAAACCCTTTCCCTTGCGGTTTTTTTAGTTGGAAATAGTTGGAAGAAGTTGAAGTCAAGTTGATATGCATTGAATGAACAGCATAAGTCCATTTGTGATAACCATCATATCACATCATTATAACTGAGCGAAAGTCCACAATAAAGAAGGAACCTTGAGGTTGTCTTGTTTGATCACACAATCCAGATACATTGTTTAGCATATGAGCATCCTTATTCAAGAGAGAGTTGGAGATTTGGTGTTATATCATGGAATACTAAGTATTTGATTCTCTATGTTGTAGTGGAACAAAACTCACATCAACAGAAATTGGCGCTAGAAGAAGGGCTGAACAAAGTTCGTTCATAAAGATATCAACAAGAGTGAGCTTTCAAGTTATATTTGAGATAGAAGATCTCTTGAAAAAGTCGAAAATCCAAAAAAAAGTGAAAGTTGAAAAGACCAAAAAAGGGAAAAAGTGAAAAATCCAAAAAAGTAAAAAACTTGAAGAATCCAAAAAATTGAAAAATCAAAAATAAAAAAAAAGGGAGGAAAAGGTTTCTCAATGGATAGGCAGGTTGATGTTCTTCCAATTTGGTTTAATTTGAACAAATGGTTACATCCACTAGGGTTATCTCAACTTGTAGCATCAGGGCAGTGTAGAATATATGGCACCACTAAGCATGAGGAGATGTATTGTTTGGTGTTGCTTTTAAGGGTGGAGTTAGCATTGCAACAAAGAATTTCTTTTTCAGAAGTGCATAAGGCTGTGATATTTGTGAGATCAGAATCAGAGTTCCATGGATTTAAAGAGAAGATTCAAAGGAAACCAAGAAACAGATTTGAAGGAAACACTTGGTGCCAACATAGGTGTGCCACACATGACTTGTCATATTCAAAATCTACTTGTCCATCATGTCAAGATACCATCGACTTAGTCATGTTTCAAATGGGGTGGTATGAAGAATCATCAAAGGAAGAAAACGAGGATAACATTCAACTTTCAACTTGGACATCAAACGAGGGGCATGTAATATTACCATCCAAGGACAACAAGTTGGCATGGTTGAGCTTAATGACCAAGGTATCCAGGTAGAAGATGAACTTTCATGTGTCACATTGCAAGAAGATGTTGAGAAGAAAATCAAGGAAGCAATTGGTTTCATCCAAGGAAGAGAAAGGATAGCAGGCAAAGATCAACATTTGAAAACACTTAAAGAACTACACCACAGATGTGAAGAAGAAGAAATCCTTGGTGAAATTTCATCCATGACTCAGGAGGAAGTTCTTGAAGGTGAATTGCAATCAATTTCAAACATCCTTGGAGGTGAAGACAACCAAGTGGAAAAGTTGAACAAGGAATTACAAATTATCACAGGTGAATCCAAGTATGAAGAACAATTTGACAAGGCACTACAAGACATCATTACCACCATATTCTTTGGGGGGGTGCTAAAAGATCTCAAGGAAGAAATACAAACAGAATCATGGCCAACGACATTTCAAGATAGAGGAGTTGTTGCAAGTGGCATGATTCACCATCAACTCAGACCTCCAGAGATGTTGCCACTTGGGATTGAATTTGATGATCAATTCATGAAGATGTTTGATGATTCTCCTATTAGCTTTAAACATACCATGCTTGATGAAATTTCACATGAAGAATTGCAAGATGTTCCTAGAGAAAATTCAATTGAAAATTTCATGTTAGATTATGAGGTTTCAAATGCATTTGATTAGAATATGCAAGATTTGTTGAGAGATGAACAAGTTGCTCCCATGGAAGAAGAAAATGAAGAACATTTTTTTTTTTTTTTTTTTGGGGGGGGGGGGTTCTACAGTTTGATATTGCATTTGAACAACTTGAAGAAATATTTGAGGAAGAAATCATCAAAGAATCCTTGATTTTTGAGGATATGCTCGAGGAAACTCACAAGGATGCATGGTTCATGTTATACAAGGACAAGCCCCCAAAAGCGATATTCGATGGGCTTGATTTCAAGACTGATCTTGCCTTGTTCACACACGAGTTTAAGGCTGGTGCTAGTGGGAGGATTCACCACCAACTTCGACCTCTTGAAGCTATGGATGATCAGCAACAAGTTCCATTCAAGAGTGAAAAACATCAGGTTGTTTCTTTCCCTACTTTTAACGTTGAAAGTCATGAAACTTACTATTTTGATTATGGTGATCTAGGAAGGAAAACTTGCATTTGGATTAATCACGGTCCTAACAAATTACCTCAATTGTTGATTTTACATGATAAATTTTCTGAGTTTGAATTTGAGGTGATAAAAAAAAAATCGGAGTACAAGGATAAATTTGCAAGATTGAGAACCATCACCCAAGCCTTGTTGCTCTTGAACAAGTTGATAAATCACGTTAGGTCATGTGTATATATTGGTCTTTTGAGTATTGTCTGCTTGGGCTTTTTGTGCATAGTTAGAGTAGGTTTGTCTTGAACCATTTGGTTCAAGAGGGCTAGAATAGGTTTCCTTCGTGTCAATTAGTTTACTTGTCTTAGGAGCCAGGAAGCTAATTTGACTTGAGTCAGTTGACTTGAGATCTATTTAGTGGCTCAGTCAATTGTTTAGTTCGCTATAGAGAGTCAGTTCGTAGGTTTGCCTTGAGTCATTTGACCGAAGTAGTTTAGATGTTTAGTTGTTTAGTTTTCTTTAGTTGTCTAGGTGTCTGCTTTGTTTAGTTTGAGGAATCCTAATTTGTGAGAAGGGCGAGGTATCATTCAACACTTTGTTATTTTCCCAGTGGATTTGTTTGGTTTATATCCTGGATATCTCTCTGTGAGGTTCTCGAATTGGAGATGGATTCATAATAATCCTAGTTGGAAAAATCGGACTCGACAATAACTCAGCTGGCTCAAAAATTTAAAAATTCGGGACTCGCTATAAACTCGGCAAAAAAATCGACAATAAATCAGCACATTTATCTAACATTTAAAAATATATAATTTTTAAAAATCTTTTTAAAAGCCACACATTTAAACCACTTTAAAAATAATTTACTACTGTTTATTATAAATTTTTAATATTGTTTATTCATTATTGAGATTCAAGAATACTATTGTTTATTGATATTCAATATTACTATCATAATATCACAATGTTGTAAATTTTATATACTATTGTTTATATA
>MU225838.1:1928482-1940996 GCA_018584345.1 Thuja plicata
TTCTTCTCATCTCTCAAATTAAAGTAGGATTTCATTTCATGTTGTTAGAGTAGAAGTAGATGGTTAATTGTATGGTGATATTAGTGAATGTTTGATAGGGATCTATATACTAGGCCACTAGCATCCTAGCGGCTTGTTAGGAAGCCTTGTGTGGTAATCTAGTCCAATTGCTCCCAAGTTCTACTTGCATTTCATCTTTCCGCTTGTACTTCAAGTTGGGTTGGAAGATAGGTGTTAGTGTGAAAATTCTAAGAATTTCCCTTGAATCATTGCATCTATGGAGGTAGTGCCGCTGGCAAGCTTTCATTAGATTTGATCCCCGTCCATTTGCTAATCTTTCCATTCCATAGGAGTAGTAGCAAAGCAGTGAGTAGTTTAGTAGTGAGAGTTTTTGATGAGTGAAGTTGGAAGTGATATAAATTAAGGAGATAGATCCATTGAGTATACATTGAAAAGCTAAGTCCCATCATCATCATGGCAAGAATCTGATATCCTTGAATGAACAAAGTAAGCCCGCCTATGTAATTAACCAGCAAATCACATCAATAACTGAGTTAGTATCCACAGGTGTAAGGAACCTTGGAGTTTTCTCATGTCCTTCATGAGTATTTACTTTTCAAGAGAGGGTTGAGTGTTTGATATGCTGTATCAAGTATTCGATTCCTATATGTTATGTAGTGGTACAAAACTCACATCAATAAGAAGGAGATTCAAAATCAGAATATCAAAAGGTGAATTAAAGGATCAAGATCAAGAACAAGGACAAGGAAAAATCAGAATTTACAAGTGGAAGAAATTTTCACAAACTTGAATTTCCTCCGGAAATCCAAGTTCATTTTGAAGGATCCAACTACATGAAAATTTATCACGTCAAGAAGATCAAGGACAAAACAACGAAAGAGATATCAAGTTTACAAGTTCAAATCATGGCAATGAGAAAATTTCCAAGAACGAGGATGAAGAAAATTTGAGAAGATGAAGCAATTTGGGAATACGTCATCACAATTGGAGACTTGGTAATATTGAGTATCAAGAGATATTTTCTCATCACCAAAGGATTGATCAGGTCTATGAGATAAGGATGTTGAGGTGGCGTCCACCTATCTTCTACCAATTAGAAAATTCTAGTTACACGTGTTTGTAAAGAGCTTGCCTGGCTCTATCTCTAAATTTGCTTGCAACAATTGTATTTGTTTAGGAATTGTAGAATGATATGAATTTTTAACACAGTTTGCCAGGTAAAACAATGATTTCACCAATATTCTTTAACCAATCAATTACATTGAAAGACAAATAACCATGCATTCTATTTTATTTAATTTCAAAACCCCAGTTGCTGATAACAAATTATACATAACCAATGCTATCAAATAAATTACTCAAATAACCTGTGATTAGTTTCTATAGCCACCATACTAACCCTAAGTAAAGAGAAAGGGCGACTATCAATGTTTCTAGCACTAAACTCTGGCCGCAAGTGCTAAGAGAGGTGGCAGCTGCTTGAAGAGAAGCCCCACGTCAAATCTGAACCAAAAATCAGCACCATTCAAATTGGCGTCCAACACTCCAGCTCTCAACTCCCATTAATGGCATCCCAAATTCCTTCAGGCATCAACCAAGCTGGCTGCAATTCAACCACAATTCATTGGCAATTAAATCCAACTCAAAGTGAAAAGACTCATGAAGAATTTACAATTCTTCCTGCTGAAATTTCGAAACCCTCAACTCCAGAACTCAGAACCGTTTTAAAACCAATTTCAAAGAATGATAAGCATAATGAATAATTGAATTCTTGCAAGAGCCTTTATAAAGTCTTCCTTACAAATCCATCCCTAACTTCATCTTCACACTTTTCACTTACATAAAGACTATGCTTTATGTTCACATTTGAAATATAATAAACTATTATATTTATTTCCACTTTAATGAGGAAAAACAACCCTTTCATTAAAATAACAATATTCTGACACATAGGGTCCATGTTTTATGAGCTCATGATTTAAAACTTCTCAACCCAGTTCCGACGAGTTATAACACTAATATGCCCAAAATACAATCCCAATAAAAATAGCAACCTTAGTCGATTTAATTAAATAATAATAATAATTCAGCTGTCTTGCGAAAACAACTGAGGAAGTATCAGAATCAAAATCTGACAGCACAGGAGTGATCTTGATGATGAAATATGATGAATGAACTTGACGGGGTGACTTACTAAAAATAGATGCTCCCTCCGAGAATCTTGGAGCCCAAATTGGAAGTCGAAAATAAAATCTGAGAGCATCATATAACTCCTCTAAACCATCTAAACTTCGTGGAACCAACTGTTAACTTACTATAAATAGTAAGTCCCTCAAAATGGGGCCACAACCCACAACAGGGTCCTCTAATCACCAGTATTAGCCTACAAGGACCCAATGATAGGCTAAATCCACTAATCTCCAATGCTCACTCAAAACAGGGACATTACAGTCCTCCCTTCCCGAAATTGCTTGTCCTCAAGCAATCCCAAAAAACAAAACACAAAAGTCCACCCGGATCCCAAGGATAGAATGGAGTAATGTCCCTATGATCACCTACAAACTCTTGTGATGAAGTCACCATCCACTGAGCTAACCAAAACACACTATCATCATGCCAACCATGGCTGTCCACACAATCTGCAATGCCAAACCTGTCACTACCTGAATCCCAGTAGAGATGAAACTCACATCCATCCATACCAAGGAAGAATGGATATTCAATACCATCTAAAAGATCAGAGCTCCTTGCACACCCTGCCAATCTGCCATGTGTACTCTCATAATCCAGATATCCATCCACTGTAAAACCATCCCAGATGTACTGACCCTGCAAGTCACCTCCTGCTAACCTGCAGTAACCAACCCCATCAACTGCTGATGGAGTAAACCCATCCCCAGAAGAATGGTATAATCCTGGAGTCCCACACCGACGCGCAAACAAGTCCTCAACCGATGGGTCAAAAGAGAAACGATGAGCGCTCCTCACTATGTAATCATGGTTGGAAAACTCCAATCCCTATCAGAGGCTCATCAAAATCAAACTGCGAATCAAGAGATGGCTCTAATCTCTGACTCTGAAAAATTAGCTCGGCAGGATCCTGGGTAACCCTCTCAGGAAACCCAACCACAAAATCTCGATGAGGAAGCATTGTAGTCAAAGTATCTACAATTCTCCCCACCAAAAGCTGAATACTGCGAGAGCCCCGGATGAGTGTACCCTCGGAAGCTCTGAAAGGACCCTCCTGCAAAACCGGACTCTCCAGCAAGTACTTCATGAATGACTCTGTGCAGTAGAAATTATAAGAAGCAACATCAACCTGCTCCCCTGCAATCCACAGTCGATCCCTCTAAAAATGCGGCGCTACCAACTGCCTATCACTATCAGCTGTATAAAAAGGAGGAATAGATTTTCTTCCAACAAAAGAAAACAAATCATCATGAGAACCAGATGATACCCTGTCCGTGTCCTAGCAATCAAAGGGAGTGATGTCAGCAACTGGCACACAACTCTCAGAAAAATCCACACGGGCTACCACAATATTCCCCAAAACTTGCTTTGTATCATCTGTCATTGTGCTAACAACTAGAGAACCGGATACCACAAAACTCTCTCTACTGTCCTCCACTGATGCACTAACCTCCTCTGCATCTATTGCATCTGTCTCAAGGATGGATGTAACTATGTCCCCAACAAATCCATCACTGCCAACTGTGGAAGCTGACTCACCACCAACCACTACTATCTGCAACTGAACTGGATCTACGGCTGGTAAAGACTGATTCCACTCCAACTCCACAGTCACCTCTCCCAACTGCAACTGCGACCCCTGAAGAGCCAACTGAGTGCCCTCTAAAGCCTCAGAATTCGCTGTGAGCTTCTGAGTAAGCTCAGTCACCTCCTCTCTATCACCTCCTTCTCTATCCATCAGTGCCTCATATGTCGTACTCCCCCACCCAACTAGGTGATCTCGATCGGCTACCAACAATAAATAATCCTGTCTCAAAATCCTGACAGCCTACCGTAAGGAATGAATCTCTGTCAGGGAAAGGTAGCTACCACTGTGTTCATCTGTCATAGGAGCACCCCAACCATAAACAACCAACAACTAATGAGCAACTCCTGAGTTGCTCACCTCACACCCGCCCCTGCATAACCTCCTTGGCAACCCATGTACACTCATCAACAGCCGCAAGGAGCTTGTTATGTTCCCTACCCCTTTGCCTAGCATCAAAATGAAAGTTGCTTGGAAAACATTAGTGTCAGAGACATAATGTTGAATTTCCAATAGCAGTTATGAGCTATTGAGGAAGAGTGGGAACAATGCCAGAAGCAAGAGCCAGTTGTGTACCAAGCTCTGTTCCAACCATAGCGGCAAGCAGAGGTCTGGAGGAGACAACAAGAACAGTTTCTTGGAATTCAAGCTGTTGCTAAGGAGGCTGAAGGTGAAGAAGAGGAAGAGGTGGAGGGCGAAGGGGAGCTTGAGCATCAAGAAGAGCTGCAAGAGGATATTGAGAAGGTTGTATTCCATGAAACCTCTCCACAAACAGAGAACAAAGAAGAGGACCCAATCCTCTTATGCAAAGAGCTCCCCTCTTTTGTTGATGCTCAGAAGCAGGAGGAATATCTCAAGGACACTCCTGCACTTGATGATGAGAAGACCAATGTGCATCAGGTGTATCCTCAACCTGTGTTGATGCACGACCTTGAGAGAATCATGGAGGAGAACGACGAAGAAGGTAGATTCTTGGATGAGTTCGATACCATTTCCTCATCCATTGATTTCAAGTCGAAAGCTCCAGAATCCAAGGG
Organism: Thuja plicata; assembly: GCA_018584345.1. Lineage (NCBI taxonomy): Eukaryota > Viridiplantae > Streptophyta > Pinopsida > Cupressales > Cupressaceae > Thuja > Thuja plicata. The sequence goes on from MU225838.1 coordinate 1,933,316, forward strand.
TAGTGAGGAACAACATTTAGAAAGGGCCTTCGCATTGTCAGGAGAGTCATCGGTGCCAACCTCCACTTGCCAACACAAAATCCAAGCAGCAGAGCCATCAAGAGGGTGTCCTATCAGGTACTTATCTCAGAGCTACAAGTTGCCCCTAGTCATGCTTGCTTCTAAGCATGGAGGTGAACATCAATGAGGGCAAGCCCACCTTGACCAAGTGCAAGAGAGCTTCGTTTCTCCCTGCATTTGGAGGGCATTTCAACTTTCCACGGCATGCCTATCATACCTTCTCTCCTGGCTAGTGGACCACAAGCATGAAGAGCACAAAAAGATGGTCAGGAAGGGTAGCTATTTCCCAGTGAATGCTTTTGTTTAATATTTTCATTAACTGGTTAGTTTAGGGGTAGAGTAGGCTAGGTGAAGTGTTGTTGTACATGACGCATTCTCTTTAAGGGAATGTTTGTTGTAGTTTTCAATTTTCCTCCAAGTGCATGTAGACACATTTTAGCATGTCTTCTCTCTCTAAAAAGACGGTCCATGTCCGGTTATTCTCCTTAAGCTCTATGCCCAATGAATAAGGTCTCGTATGCGAGGCCAGAAAAGATAAGGTTTTGTCTGAGCAAGCGCTAAAGTGGAGTTCGAGTGAGATGCAGGAGGAGAGATGGATCGAGCAACAGGAAATAAATTAGCTGAGTCCCACGATGGCATAAAAGTGGATGAATTCATACATAAGTTCGCCATGTGTCAGCACCGTGCATCTCCTGGCCAGCTTCAAGCGACGACATTCTAAGAGCTCTTGCCCATGTGACACATGTCCCAGCTTCAGTCGCATTGGCCATTACATCTGTGTGGCCCATATCCTTCACGAGAAGATGATACTTTTCCTTCTGTTTGGGCGTTTCGAGGTTTTTCATTTTCTAGAAGGTGTGCTTCCCCTTTTTTAGTCTGCAGCCGCCTTGACAAAGGCCTTGTCAGAGCACCACTTTCTACAGATGCCAAATTTATAGAAGACTTTTTTAGTCGCATTTATGAGGTCTAGCCAGAGGATTTTTCTATAAAAACCCAGGGGGCCATTGTAAAAAGTAGAAGTTTTGGATGTAGGATTTGAGAGATACAAATCCACAGAACACCAAGAATACCTGCATGCAAATAACCTATTACAGGAGAGAAGCAGAAAGAGGAAAAAGCAAAACTCAGAAGTTACTCAAAATGTGAGAGCCAAATTATAATCCGAGTTAATGAAAAAAGAATTACAAGGTTCAACCTATAAAGGTGAACAAAACCCTAAAGCCTAAAAAAGCTAGGTTGCACATTAATAATTAATAAAAAAATTAATTATTAATGCACCTACGAGAAAGCTTAAGCACTAAAGAGTAATAACTTAACTAATTAAATCAACATGATTTAATTAATAAGAAAACTAAAGATTACTCTAACACCCCCCCTTAAGCTAAGCGTAGGGGGTAAGATAGCCTAGTACAGCTATGAAAGCAGGAAAAAAGGGTCCCAGCAACAAGGCCTGAACAGGTACCCAATACAAGGAAATCTCTGTAAACCCGAGACAAAGGAGAAAACCCAGTGGGAAAAACCCCTCACCAAAAAGAGATGGAAAGATGCAGAAAAGAAATGGCTCAAGAGGCTCTCTCAAAACCATAAGTACAACTAGCCCCCCATGAGAGAGGGATGAGACACCAAAGCCCCTCCAGAATGGTGGAACCCCTGTGGGAATGATCGAACCAATGGAACTCCAATGCGGAAGAAACAAAGGGACGGAACAACAAGGAAACCCTGGAATGAGAGGTGAAACTGGAAGGCCTAACTGATGCTCAAAGGAGAATGCATGAGACTCCTGTAATGGAATCTCCAATGAAGGTGGGCCAATAGATGGGTTGAATCTGACATCTGGGAGGAGATGAATGTCCTCGGATATGCCCTCAACAACTAGAGTAGGTGGCTCGATGCAGGGAGCAACCATAACAGGTATTGCTGAAGAGGAATCGTGCTGAATAGATGCAAACTCAACAGGAGGAGGTGTAGAAGCCATGACACTGATCTCAGGAACAACACATAAGTTCAGGTGACCCGACTTCTCAATAGGCAATCGAGAAGTAGGAGAGATATTCTCCGACAATGGAGATGGTGGACCAAAATGAGAGGAGTACAAGCGGGTAGCATGGTCAACTGTCCTTGTGGCAACAATAGCACCTGTCGCACTATCTCTGATGTGCACAGAATCTGCAGTGAACTCAACTGTCTTCCCTGTCCCACTGTGAGTAATCTGATAAATAGAGAGAAGGTTCAAGGATAAGGATGGAACATATAGTACATCATGGAATGTACCATCAGCAATGTCAATAGAACCCTTCCCACAAACAGTCATAACAGTGTTATTTCCCATCAGAATGTGAGGGGTAGGAGAGGTCTCAAAAGATGAGAATAAACCTCGAGAAGATACCATATGGTGTGAAGCACCTGAATCCAGTAGCCATCTAGAAGAGGGAGCAATAGCAGTTGCACATAATGCATGACCCTTTCCGTTGTCTGACCCATCTGCCTGAGAAGATGATGAAGACCAGTGAGAAGAGGAAGAAGGAATATCAATCTTGCTCTTGTGAAGAAGAGTTGTCAAATCAGCAATCTGTTGGGCATATCCATCTACCTTCTTTTGAAAGCACTAAGACTCATCACGATTGGGCTTATTACAATAAGCACACTTAGGTTTTTCGGTCTTCTATTTCCCCTTATGTGAAGGAGGTGGGCCAAAGGAATGCTGAGAAGGAGAATCCTTCCAAGACTCTGTGGTTGGTGATACCTGGTTCTGCTCCGATTTCCGTGAAGATGGATGAGCAACCAAAGCATGGCTCATGGAGCCAGAAGTATCATTCAACTATTGAATCTTTGACTGCTCTCAAGTCAACCGATCACAGAAGGCCGCAAAGGAAGGCATAATGTGCCTAGGACCCAAAGCATCCATAGTGGAATAGAAAGTGGAGGAGAAGATTTGGAACTGTCCTCGAAGCTTTGAGAGTATCAGGAAGATACACTCATTATCTGATTTGGTCTTCCCACAACCCTGTAAAAGTGAACGGAGAGCATTGAACTTCAACAAGAAGTCCTCAGTGGTGAAAAAACTGTCAGGAGACAAAGATGTCAACTCTGCATCAAGCTGTAGTGCCCGGAACTCATTTACTATGCCAAACAGATCTGCAAACTTTCCCCAGATGGCCTGAGGAGTGTGCAAATTCTCCAAATGAAACAGGAGACTGTCAGAGATATTCAGTGCAATTAAGCCCATGGCTTCAACCATCTTGTTTCGGTGATGAAGAATCTCAAAATAACACTGCAAAACAGGTTGGTTCTCATCCAGACAGGACCATAAGCCCCGTGACATGAGCAATCGTGTCATGTGCGCTTTCCAGGTATGGTAGTTATGTGGCGTCAACCGGTCAACTGAAGGGTCTGACATTGAGAGAAAGAAGACGGAAGCAGAAGGGTCTTTCTGAAGTGAATGACAGAAAGGAAAATGCACCCCCACACAATGTAGTAAACTATCCCTCGTACACCAAAAGATAACTTAGAGAGCACAAAAAACAAGAAGAAAACCCGGTGACCTGATGCAGTGAGGAGAGAAACAGAAGCCTCTACTTTGACGCTGAAAACAGAAACTCAAATTGTCAAATTTGCAGACAAAACCTACATGGTGGTCTCCGGCTTGGAAAGAGCTTTCCGGCGATATCTCATTTTCCGAAAAACGATACCATATGCTCAAGTTATGGCCAAAAAACCAACAGCACATCCAAAAACAAGCTCTCTGGAAAAAACCAGTCCTGGAAAAAAAATTGACATTCAAATGACCTTCGCACATCCACGGCAAAAAAATTGACGGCCGTATGCACGTCATCTAGCTGTCTCACCAGAAAAAAAGTCCGATGGTAGGAAAATTTGCAAAGTCGTCGGAAAAAAATGACCATGGAAAAAGACGTCACTTTTCAGCAGCTGACGTGTGGCGGTCTGGGCAGCATCGGGCAGCGACGGAGCTGCGGCAACTTCCTGGTGGCGCTATGGAGGCGGTCGGGCGGCGCTACTTCTGTGGCGGCTGCCGGGCGGTCGAGTGGTGGCGGGCCGGTTGAGGTCGGGCACGGGCCGGGCCAGGCGGCGCGCTGGCAGCGAGTGGGCGGCGCACTGGTGGCGCATCCTGCCTGCGCGCAAAAAAGCCCTAAAAAGGGTTTTTATTTTTTTTGCCTCGAAAAACATGTTGTACGGCCTAGGAGAGAGAAAAAATTTCCTAGAGGCTACTATTGCCAAATATGGCAAATTGATCTCCCGAGCCTTCTGAGCGCGATGGTGGCGTTCGTTTTCGTGCAAAGTGCTCCAGAAAAATGCGCCTCTTTTAGATTGAAGAGAAAACCCCAAAAAAACTGTGGTTTTCGCCCTCGAATCACTGCTCAAAAACACCAGACCAAGCAGCAGCAGGGCGACTCTGATACCATGTAGGATTTGAGAGATACAAATCCACAGAACGCCAAGAATACCTGCATGCAAATAACCTGTTACAGGAGAGAAGCAGAAAAAGGAAAAAGCAAAACTCAGAAGTTACTCAAAATGTGAGAGCCAAATTATAATCTGAGTTAATGAAAAAAGAATTACAAGGTTCAACCTATAAAGGTGAACAAAACCCTAAAGCATAAAAAAGTTAGGTTGCACATTAATAATTAATTATTAATGCACCTAAGAGAAAGCTTAAGCACTAAAGAGTAATACCTTAACTAATTAAATCAACATGATTTAATTAATAAGCAAACTAAAGATTACTCTAACATTGGAGAGTCTTATTAGAGCTTCCTTAGGGAGGGGTTTTTCTTTAGAGTTTATTGCTCATTGTTCTTTGAAGAACACTGAAAATAGTTGAATCATTCTTCGACCTTAGCTTTGTATTCAAGATAATCAATAGAGAAGACATATTGGACTATGCCCAGTTTGCTTTTACTTTGTGTTTTGCTTTGATTTTGTGGATAATCTTAGGCTCTGTCTTTATAGAGAGACATAGCTATCATTTGTTATTCCAGGCTTTTATAATTCTATCATAGATGTGCAAGGCATCAAACCATGTCATGTACTCTTTCAATATTTGTAATCTGAGTTATACTATGCCATCTTAGTGGGCAAAACTCTCTCAAATAACAGTTTTCAGTAGACATAGGAACAACTCTTGTGGGCCTTGATGGGTAGGAACTGGAACATTATGCATTACATTTATGTGTGTTTGACTTTTGCATTTTGTTCTCTCTTCAGCAATGAAGAGTCTGTGGCGTTTTGTGCCTAAAGTAATGGGGTTCCTAGTTTTCCGTTACCTCTGATGGAAAGCTCGAAGGGATTTTGAAAGTTCTAGCAAATCTCCCTGGATTGGTCATTTCTTTGCTTTCTCTCTCTCTCTCTCTTTCCAAAAAGCAAAACTTGAAGAGTCGGCTTATGAAGTCCCGAAGGTCACTTTGCATAGCGCATCAAGTCCCCCATATGCAGAGCTTCCCGACTGCCCTCATGTAGGCAGGAGCCTATTAGGGATCAACAATAAATAAACACAATACATTTATGTTGAGGACATCGTGACAACAAAATACAGGAGCTCGAATCCTGGGAGCAATACCAATTGAAGCAAATCACTTCACCAATCTGTATTTATTCAGCTGGTATTAATTATGTGTAATGAATGTTTGGTGATCACCATTTAAAATTAATGTAGTCAGATAACATGTCTTAATTGTTTATTTTATTGACAAATATATTTAAATATTAACATGGCAAACATCATGTAATAAATCTAGAAGCAACTCAAGCAGACATTCAATTTGTAAATTGAAAGGATCCAGCAGCTGATAAATTATCTCAATAATCTTAATTTTGGAATTTCAATATTTCTAGAGAGTGCAGCTGGAAAAAAGATGAATATCTTATTAATCTTTTTTTCCAAGGATGTAATCAAGACAAGGTTATGTTCCTTGAATATTATCAGTCTCCTTATGTGTTGAGGCCTGAGGCTCGCAAGGTTAATATCTTAGTTCATAACTTCATGGCAAGCTATTTACACTAAATATGTTTTACAATGTTAGTAAAATAGTTGCCTCTGATTTGCTGCATTGTGTTTGGGGAGTGTTGACAATGTTATGAGCTCTTTGAGTGCTTTTGCTGCGAGAGCTTATTTTATATTTTATGTATAACATCTGCACAGAATATATACTTCAATTACTTGAAACGGGTAAAAGTGGGATACAACATGTTTCTTTGTTCAACACATGCCCTAGAGGTTCCTTTATGGCCAACTGATTTGCTGGTTGTCATGCATCTAAGCCCATAGTAAGGGCCATAGTTCGCAGACTTGGACTCAGAGAGTACTTGGGAAGCTGAAAAGTTTCAGCTCAACAAATACTTGAAAAATCTCGGCAACTTAGAAAGTACCAAAGATTAAAATCTCTTAAAGAAACTTTTTTTTTCAAAATTCAATAGAAAATGTATTAAATTAAAAAATTAACATCTTGAAAGAGAAAATGCATACCTTTATAGCAAAAAATTGTGAAAAATGCATTTTAACCAGCATTTTACCCATGTCAGCATTTTCACCCATGTTTTTCCGTGTCTATAAAAAACTTGAGAGTTAAACTTGTAGAAATTCACCTATCGAAAAAAAAAAGAGCACTCAGTAGCACAGAGGGTACTTGCAAAGTTTGCAAACTATGACTAAGGGTTGGTCAAGAATTGAGATGATTAGAATCTTTCTTGTTAAGTTTTAGGATAGCTGCAAATGTAATAGCACTCTATGTTGTATGTGTTTTCCAAATGCAGCAATCTCTCTTTCATTTATATTGAGAATGAGGATAGGAGAGACATGTCCCTTCGTGGGACATGTCTATTCATTATTATCAGATTAATACAATGACAATTGATTATGTAACTACATAAAAATATATATATATATATACACACACACATATGTAATATCTCTAAATCATTATTATATTAATTTCTCCTAATACTATTTTAGATATATATTATATCTCACATAATAAAATATATATATATTCAATAGTCTCATAGGATTTATCCAACAAAAGCTACAAAACATCAACACTCCCTCTTAGCTAGGGAGGATAAAATCAATCCAAGAGAGCAACACAAAATTAATTGTGAAAGTTTTGTTTTGATACCACATTACTGTGATATCAGAGATATCTTCTGACCAGGAATATCAAGTCTCGTGATATTCACCAGAACTCATAGATTCATAAAAATATCATTTCATGATATTGAGAGCATGGCCTGCAGAATATCAACTCTCAAGATATTCACCAAGTGCTCAGAGTAATGGCCTACCAACATCAAATCTCATGATGTCCACCAAGTACTCAAGAGTTCATAAAGATATCATCTCATGATATCGAGAGCATTGGCCTACAGATTATCAACTCTCAAGATATTCACCAAGTGCTCAGAGTAACGGCCTACCAACATCAAATCTCATGATGTCCACCAAGTACTCAAGAGTTCATAAAGATATCATCTCATGATATTGAGAGCATTGGCCTGCAGAATATCAAGTCTCATGATATTCACCAAGTGCTCAGAGTAATGGCCTGCAGAATATCAAGTCTCATGATATCCACCAAGTACTCAACAAATGTTCATAGGTAATGTGCAC
>MU225838.1:1950751-1963647 GCA_018584345.1 Thuja plicata
GTCCATACTGCAAATAGACGTGGCATCCAAGGTACTCCTCTCAACAACACTATCTCCCAGTGAACTGTCCCTTGAGCTCTGTGAACTGATAGCTGAGCTCATGTCCTCCAACGGAGTATCAGCATCTAACACGTCTCCGTCGAACTCCTTTGTACATGAAGAAGCTGCTATAGAATCTATCTCCTCAACACTCTAAGCTGCCTCATCCTCTGTAACCTCTGGGTAATCCAAATCCTGGGACCGATCTGTACTCTCCAGTAACTCGAGGTCCTCTCCCAGGGTCTGCTGCCGACAAGGCTCACTACTGGAGTCATCCTCGGGAGTCATATAAGAAGTATCGGAAGCAACCCCAGATGCTAGCAACGACTCTACTTCTTCAGGTGTCCCTGAAGGAACCTCAACTGACTCCGGATTAACCCCTGAATCTGGGTCATGCTGGCATGAGTCCGTATCTACTGTCTTGGACTCAGTATTAGCATTATCACATGTGGCCTCCGTACTCACATCCCTCATACAGGAGGAAACTGGCATCTCCTGTACCAGCCCCATCACATGATTGCTGCTATCCTGATCTGTACAATCTGTCTCCATCCCCTCAAGGCAATCCTCAAAGCTGGTATCCTCCTGTAAAACTGAACTAGAGTCACTGTTTGACTCGATAATACAATCGGGTGTGGTAATGACATCCACAGCGGTCCTCATCTCCTGACGTATCACAATTTTATCCACACTACAACAAGATAGCTCCTGGCTCTCGCCTACCCTATCTGAGAGATGTGCTACCTCTCGCTCCGATGCTACACTATGACAGCTGATATATACATCTCCGATGACAAGTCCATCCCCAAGAGCAACTGGACCATCAGAGGCAACTACTGCATCAACTGTATCTGCATCCATTGCAACAACTACACGGGAAGCCTCAACCTACTGAAGCTCAGTCCTACGGTCTACCACCGGTACTGGCATGTCCACCTGTCTATCATCAGCTCCATGAATAGATGTCGTATTATATACGGGTGGGTCTACATCTCGGACACCTGTCAGTGAAAGCTCAAGCTTCCTGCCCTGTAATCTCGATGACGGCCTACGGAAAGCAGAAACCATGTACCTAGCTGCCCTATCCACCGTCTCTGGATCCGACAGACTGTTTGCCAGCCTCTGCTGATAGAGTCTAAGACTCTCCATCAATGTATCTATCCTGTCATTACTCTGTGTACTGCTGCGCCAGCTCTCAGAACTAAGCCGCCTGTATCTCTCCATAATTGACTTCTCAAATAATAATAAAATTAATGAACCCGATTTCCCTGCACGCTGGGAGGAAACCGCTCTGATACCAATGTAAGAACCCCTTGTGGCTCTAACTTTGACAAACACTGAACTGTGGTTTAATTCTGGATGTTTGACAATTTGTCAAACACTTTACAGGCAAGCTCTGATACCAATGTAAGAACCCCTTGTGGCTCTAACTTTGACAAACACTGAACTGTGGTTTAATTTTTTATGTTTGACAATTTGTCAAACACTTTATAGGCAAGCTCTAATACCAATGTAAGAACCTCTTGGTAGGCTCTATCCGCTGTGCCGTTTGAGTTGTTTTATTTTTGTTTAATATTCTGATTTTTTTGTGTTTTCAAGGGGTTTTGACAAAGCAAATACAATAATTGAAACTAATCTATCTGAACTAAAATTCAAATCTGATTGCAATACTGATCAAAGTCATTTATTCGCATATGACTGCTAATGTTTTGAACACAGTGTATTGCTGATAAAAAATACATTAAAAAAAATATTTGTACGAAATGATTAAAACCTGATTTTTTTGTCTCCAGAATGCAACCACGCTGCTGATTGTTGATTGTTGATGAAGCTGCAATTTTACTGTTCACGTGCACTGTTCATGCGCACTATTCACGGCTGCAACTTTCTCTCCCTTGTTCTGTAATTAGAAGAATACTGAAAATGTACTGTTGGAGCACAATCAGAACCTCTGTATGAGATTCTCTTTGAATTATCAAATTCACCAGGTATTTCACTGGCACAAATGATGAACACATAAAAGAACTACGTTCTTCAATGGCGAATACTGAAAACCCTTGTCCAGAGCTCAATGCAAGAAGCAATAATCAATAACAATAACAAATGGATGCTTTCTTCCTTCTTTTCCAAGCATAAATATGCCTTTCAAACCCTAAATCAAATTCTTCTAGAGAGCTGTGATTTTCCTCATAAAATCATTTAAAAATAAATCATTAAAACATTTAATGATTTTAGACTTAGGAAAATACATTTAATTTATCTCCTTCAATTAATTCAGTCAGTTGGCCCCATTCGATGAGAAATAGACCCTCAACATTAAGTCACTTAAATTATAATATAAAATTATATTATAACTTTATAATATAAGCTCAAACTATTAATATTTATTTTAGCCAAATAAATATTAATATCTCCATTATTACTCATCATTTTTGCACGCCGTCTGAACTAGGAGCTGACATAATGAATCTGCATACGATCATTCCCCTTTACTAAAAATAGCAAGGGTCCATCTCTAACTTCTCCGACTTACTATAAATAGTAAGTACTGCATACGGAGTCCTGGAGACCTCAAACGAAAGCCAAACCTGCAAAACCCCAACCACTGAAGAAGGTGCATCCCTCAAAGTACCCTCTAACCAACCTCATTAGCCTACGAGGGACAAAATAATAGGCTAATCCCTCAAACTCTGATGCTCATGAAAAAATGGGGACATTACAGGCGCCCTTCTTATTGCTGCTAATTCAACTAGAATCTAACAAGAAATTCAAATTTAATCTAAAATTGGGTGTTCCACGTATCACTTCCTCTTTCTTCAGGAAGGATTTCACTTTCGCAAATACGCACTCTATGAAATTGGAGACTTTTAACAATTTCACTAAATACTAGTTGAAGCAATAATACCGAAAGATTAATTGCTAAACGTACTAGTTGTCAATAGACTAAGGAATATATATAAGCCCACAGACTTTACACTATCCTGAAATAATTTCAAACTACAAAGCTGCAATAGAATAAGCACAAAGACTTAAAACACATGAAACTTCTTTTCTACTTCTAATATAACTATGAATCACAGCTAAAAGTCTATGCATTCACTTGTAACTAACTCAAATTGATAATTATAGCGCAAAGCCTATACAAAATCAGATTCAAAATTCTCCTTATAGCAATACAAATAATTCCACAAGCTTCCTCAACTTAAAGATTGAAAATACTCCCTTTTTATTCACTCCAAAGTTAACTTGCACAAATCTCACCGGAGTTTTCTTGCAATGCAAAAAGATAAACATTACAATGAGCACCCTCCTTTATTTATAGGTGAGGGGCTGAGAGCGAAAAAGTGGGAGAAACCCAACTAATCGAGACTTATTCAACAACTAACTACCTACAATTGACTTATTCAACAGTACAGTCCTATGTAATGTGATTACATGTAATGAGTTATGTAATTGCAAATTTTTGCTTTGCATGTTTGATTGCATATAACAATTACAATTTTATGCTTTACATGTAACCTATCAAAACTATATTACAGAATGCATGATGAAAAATAAACTAAGTATAAATGACAAGACACGACCCCTATTACATCAACCTCTTATCAAAGAGATTTTTCTGTCACCAGATTGCCAAGTGCTGGAAATCTTCAAATTTGAAAGTGGGTGGGAACATTTGCAGAAAATAACACTTTAACCTTTCCATTTGGTGGCATCACTGATTTTCGTTTTCACCCATGACTGGAAAGAAGGTCATCATTCCTCTTATTGGTCCGCTATCACCTGCTTGGAATCAGTCTTGAAAGCATTCTTAAATAGATGAAACTTGAATTTCATCTTTCCTTCGTGCCAGATCGTTGCTTCTTCTGACTTCGGATGAGCACCTGTAGCATTTGGTTTTGAAACTTGGTAGATTGTTGTGCAAACTAGGCTTCAAACAAGGCTGAAGTGAAAAGCTTTTGTGGGCTATGGATGCATTTTGCAGGTTTTGAGGTGTACTGCAAATGAAGGTGCAAGTGTAGTTCAACATGTAACAGTTTATGTAGTTGGAGTAAAAAATTCCTACTAAATAAGGGAAAAACATAAAACTTAAGTGAATCAGGCTTTTTGGACCCAACTGCACTTTAAGTTGCACGGGTAGTATACAAGTAACTCATCATGCAGTCGGGTCAAAAAGTTCCGACTTCACTTGGAAATGCTTTCTTATAAAAGGTATTGTTGGAGGTTTTTGATGCGACTGCGCATTCAACTACATGTAATTGAACATGTAGTTGAGGTAAAAACTTCCGGTTTGCAAATGGTACTAATGGAGGTTTTGGATGTGATTGCGTGTTTCACTACATGTAACTGAACATGTAGTTGGCGTAAAAACCTCCACCTTGGATATGACTACGATTAGGGAGCTTTTTGGGTAGTTACACTTTTAATTACATGTAGCAATACATGTAATAGGTACAAAAACCTCTGATTTTGGGAATAAGAAAGGACTTAAAACAAAATGAAATTGGAGATTTTGGGCAAGACTGCATCTTCCACTGCACGCAAAGTAACATGTAGTTACATATGCAAAGGGCCTAAAAACTTCCAAAATTTTGCAAAAGTGAAGACTTGTAAATGGAACATTTTGAGGGTATGGCACTTTGTACTATATGTAAGAAACCTAAATTTTCAACCACGGCTACATTTCACATAGGAAGTTTTGATTTGGAATTATGCATATGTTTTGGTCTACAAATAGCTCAGGAATTACAACAAGACATGTATTGGGAAGGAAGGCTTTGGTCAACGAGGATATTTTCTTTGTATACCCATGACCATCCATGACTCGGGATTTTGAACTTGATATTGCATTGTGTAACTGCAAAGAAATCCTCAATAATCACACAACTCAATGCTTTTCAAGACTTTCATGGCATTGTCAGAACATTGATCCTGTTAGTGATTTTTCTTGTATCCCTCGGTTCTAAAAGCGACAATGCAAACCAGACCTGGGGATTTTGTCTAGCTCACAAGAGTCAACTCATTCCTGCAAACTGAGGGGCAAGAAAAGACTAATTGATGAGGATTTGATCCTCCTTCTGCTTTGAGTTCCACACACTCAGGCGGTTGCACCTAAAACATGATAAAATCTGCATATACAATGACTTACTAGCTAAACCTCATTATGCAGATGTGACCGTGGATAGTTCTCAGACTTATAAAACATGGGAGTTCAACTCAACCAGTCTTATACAGGATCCCACCTGTATGATCTGCTAAGACCCAGGGAAATGGTCAAGACAACAACAAGGATATTCACCCTTCTTCTCTTCGAACCCGGAGGCTCAGGCAGGCTAACCTATCAGATTCACTTCTACAAGGAATCACCAAACATATTTGCACTATTCAATGCAACTTGTACACATTTTTGCTCTTAAACAGGAAAGGGAAAATGAATTGAATTTAATGATTTGATGATGAAACTGCATAACCAACAAAAGACCAGTGCCTTATCTATTGGGCAACAGAGTCAAACAAATATGTATTCCCAGAAAACCCTAACTCCAAACTCAAAGAACCCGAATGAAATGCCTTACAATCCATTCTTCTCATTTCAATATCTGAACATCAAATTCATGTGCTGACCCTAAACTCTCAGAACTTGCATTCCAGATTTAATCTCTCCTTGAAAGAAACTCAAAAAACAAGACCACAGTTACCTTGTAACTGGTGCATTAACATGCCTTATAGATTAATACACAAGAATTAAAACCAAGCATACAAAGACATCAGACAGATATTTGAACAGGGATTCCATCATTCTTCATTAAAATTCATCTGGATCTGTACATTTGCAAGACAGAGAACACAAAGAAATAAGGCTCCAAAGCCAGAATACTGCCCAACAGCATAAATTTCAACAACCTATTACAATCAGAGAAGAAACCAGATATAGGAGAAAGAAAAAACAAAATCAGTCACCGACACCTGTCTGCTCCTCAAAAATATATGCAACTGCTTCCAACTGAAACTGCAAGAATCTGATTTGATATGCCCTCAAATGATATGCAAAATCATAATCTTCATTCCGAGACCTTTCCGGTGATATATGATACTCCATATTTTGGATAAAATTTGCCCTCTGAAACATCAATCAAACTTTGTCTTCCCGTGCAGATTTCCTTTAACAGTTTGAAATATTTGCAATTTGAATTTAATTGCTTTTTCAATAGTTGGACTATTGAAATGAGATGAAATTTGACTTTAATATTTTCTATTTGCCCTAGATTTCATCTCATCCTGCCAAGTGTCAATCAGACTTAATGGCTTATAGGTTAGATGTTGAGCATCTTCCCTTTAAGCCTTTAAGTCAACCATTAGATTTCTTTAAACTTGCAAGTTCTTTAACCCTTTGCCTTTTGAGATGAATTTATTTAAATATTTCATTTTAATCCCTTTTAACCAGCTCTTGCCACTTGTCAATCAGACTTAATGGCTTAATGGTTAGATGTTGTGCATCTTTTCCTTAAGCCATTAAGTCAACCCTAGGATTTTTTTGAAACTGCACACCTTTTAACTCCTTTGTTGAAATAAATTCAAATTAAAAAATCATTTAAATCTGCACATTTTACCATATTGCGCCAAGTGGCATCCTTTGATTGGTTCTGTGTGTCCATTTGGCGCCACGTGTCAATCTCTGATTGGTGCCTCTGAACTGCATTGGATAGCGCCACTTGGCACCTACTCTGTGCCACGTGGCGTCCTCTGATTCGCTCGCCGGTCCATTGGGCGCCATGTGTATGAGGTGCCATGTGGCCCAATGGCTTAATGGCTTAATCATATCCTCCTTGCAACTTTCTCATTAAGCCATTAAGCCATCCATTGATCTTGGTTGCCTCGAGATCCGCGTCCAAACTTGCAGCATATTAAGCCAACTCATCTGCCATGTCAGCCTTGCGAGTCCCACCAAAATTTGGGTGTTTGTCCTCCTGGCACGCTTCCCAATGCGCCCGCCACCTGCGCGTGGAGAGCCTCTAGGCTTTGTTCTTCATATTGGATTGTGTGCTCTTGCTTATAAACACATTATATCTTTCTATTAGCTCCTCACTGTAACAGTGCCTCATTGTTGATAATTGCATTTGCCCAACCGGTGATTTTGATTTAATATTGTTTTTCTTCATTTGGTTACTTTGTGACCAAGATGCTTGGGCTCGTAATAATGTTTTCAAGCCAACTTATTACTACTCTATTATATCCACCGCTCTTTATTTCTGAAACAGTCCTTTACCATTGTGTTTTTTAATCCCTCTTTTCACTGTGTTTGATCCTAGAAGATTACAAAGACTTTTGCAAATATTCTTAAACAAATTGCAAATCTTGTTTTTATCAAAATAGCATATGTCAAAACCCTATACGCAACAAAATAATGAAGGAATATACAAAAGTGACTAGTATAAGTGCAAGTATAGTCACGTTTTTAACGAAAAATGATCAAGATTGATAAAAACGTCCAACATTCATGAGAAAAATTGCCATAAAATGATAAAAACGCAGAGAGAAATGGAAAACGTAGGAATGAACATGGAGAGATACTACAAAAATGACCTCAAATAAAGCAAAACGACCATAGAACTGGTAAAAATGACCACAAAAATTTCGTGAGAATCACGTTTTTATAAAAACGAACCATAATAATAATGAAAACGGTCATCAAAATGCAAGGAACAAGAAAAAACGACCTTGAATGTGAAGAACGACTATCATTTCGAGCTCAACGGATGAGAAATATGGAAGAATTACCTGGAAAACGGGCTTGAAATGTTGGCACAGGAAAAACAATGTGGCACAAAAACCATCTAAGATGTTGTCTTTGAAGACACGTTTTCAGATCACTGAGAGTTTCATTGATGAGAGACCATGCGTTCTCCATTTCTCACCCGATATCAGGGCTCGGGAGTTTTTAGAGTATTTGTGTTTGATATTTCATGTTAGGAATGTTAATTTAATATCAGATCTAACAATTTATTGATAATAAAGAAATAAATGCAATGACAGATAAATAACACACAAACACAATTACCCTGGGAAAACCTCCTAAAAGGAGGGAAAAACCCAGCACCAATTATATTATCTATTATAGCCTTTTAAAATTAATTTACACAACTCACTGATATTGATCTCGATCAATGAATGAATCACCAAGTGTAGGGGAAGGACTTGATGTTTGTCCAGATCTTATCTTCTGTTCTGAATTACAAATCAGTCTTCATGTAAGTGTCCAGATTGTAAGGAGTGATAGATCCCTTAGTATTTGCTGCCTTAGGGTTTGCTGTAGATGGTATTGGCTGTCCTCAAAGTATTCGCTTTCTGATTGATGATATTCACTACCTTCAATATTTGTAGATTGCTGAATTATTTATCACATAGTTAATCATAGACTTCGCTGATTGAGACTTTGCTGATTGAAGAAGTTGATCAATGGCTGGAGGAAATGCACATAGGGCAGAGAGCAGAGAATTATCACAAGCATGTAAGCATCTCTCTTTCTTCCATTCGAAGGTCCTCATATATATGAGGAAGTAGTAAACATGAGGTATGGTCGGCTTCCAAGGCCGACCTTGGATTTAATTCCCCTTTTGGCGCCAAGACAAGAATAGACGTTTCGATAGAAGAAGGAAAGGACCCAGCCCTTTGGACGATTTTATTTTATTGTATTTATAAATACAATAGCCCGATATATTAAGTTAAATTAAAGATATAACTTAATATTTTAACTCAATTATTTATTTAATTTTCCTAATTAAATAAATAATCAATCCATAGATAATATTTAACTTTCTATTTTAATTCTCCAATATATGTTTAATTTCCAGATTAAATACATAATCTCCCCAATTCAATATATTATTTAATTTTCCTAATTAAATAATAAGTTATTTATTTATTTCTCCAAAATAAATAATTAATCCATTATTTAATTGTCCTTAATTAAAATAATTAATTCATTATTTTAGTGGTCCTAATTAAAATAATGAGAGCTAGAATTCGATCTAGCTACTAAACATTAACAAGGAAGTGTGCAATGTAACTTGAAACATCCGACAACTTAGAGTATAAAATATTTCAAAAAACTGTTACATGTAAATATAGTAAAAAAAGGTCCGACTATAAGCAATATTGGAGGCTTTCAAATGTCTTACGCATCATATTATATGCAATGATATAATGTTAAGTCACCTAAAAAGTCTCATTAATTAAGTTGGGGATTATAGGAAACAACTTAGAAATCAATGGAGATCTCTCCAACTGTTTGTCAGCAATTTGTCCTTATACATGGGCAAAAGAGTCAATTTATTCATTATTTTGAAAGGACAAATCTGTTAACTAACACACATCTAGTTTAAAACACCATATGGAATGTTCCACATTTCACCATTACTGATATTTGTGGAATGATCTTAACAGTCATGCAATAGGAATTCTTTTTACTATAGGAATATGATTTATGTTCGGTGTTTCTCCAATACAGTCATATTCTTGAATTAAATTGCATGCTCTTTTCACCAAATCAGTTGAATACCCTTTCGATCCATGAATGGAAGCCTCCAATTGCATTGGTAATGCGATGAAACTTGAATTGTGTTTCTTGTATTAGTCACAAGGAACCCATACCTTGCTAACTTAATATCATATGCATTGATAAATCTACAACATCCTAAATGGAGAATGCATAATGGTACTGATAGCCACGGCATGCATAAGGATTTATTAGGATTTTGTCTATTTGAATCTTGAATAGAACATAACCATGATACTACATGGAAAGAAGATCTGAAGTTCTAAACATTAATAAATCTGATGATAAGAACCTACTCAAACAATAGGGGTTTAATATGTTCCAAGCCTTGTCGTGTTTTGCAACCCTTGATGCATCCTAATAGTGATTTATGTTATGAAACTTTGGAAAGGGTGAATTTGCCTAACTGGTAACTTGTGGAAGGATGTCACCTAAGGAATGCATGTTCTAGTAGGGTCTAAGAAGTTATTGAGCCTTACTATTAATCCAAGTATTGGGAATGGGCTAAGAAAGGTTATTCTAGATGAATAGGAATGTGTTCACATGGTCTTGGTCAGTTAGAACAATGTATTGCCTTTTAGGACAACAAGTCCATAAGGTCGGGGAAGACCTAATGAGAGAGTCAAGGACTCTTACACAAATTTGGTGGTGACAATGACAGCACAAAGTACAATGCTTGCACCTATAAAACCTTGGCCAAGGTGGTACTATGCTACAGGATGTAACCGTCAATCACTAGAACCAGTAGGGTAATGTCTAGCTAGGAAGGTCATTCTCATAGTGAAGATGTCTATAGGTTGACTAGCTATGACAGTTGTAAGTTCTACACCAAGTCTCAGAAGACATGAAAGACTAGATCCCGTGTCTGCATCTCTCGTGTAGGGCTGGGCCACTTCCGTAAGGAAGTTGTGCGGGAGACCATTAAAGGTGATCATAAAATCAATGGTTGGGAGGTAAAATCTCTAATGATACTCTTTCCCCCTGAAAGGCTCAAAAGCTTGAAGTAAAGATAAACAAGATTGAACCATCGAGCTTGTTAGGTTCTATGATTTATGTTTTGTTGGCTAAGTTGCTGGTTCGGATGCGGGTTCGAGATTCGGGTTCGAAATTCATCCAAAAAATTTTTGGGCTGGGTTTGATTTGTTTTGGGTTCGTCCGTACAAGTTTTTTTTTAAATATATATATATGTAAACATATGCAGTAGCAAATAAGTTCATACATTACTATGCTAATAATAAAGCAACATAGCAAAATACACCACCACATATATTGTCGTTTTAGTTCAAATGACAACAAAATGCCAATATACACCACCATATCAATGTTTCTGTTCAAAAACAATAATGCCAACATTAATAATCAGTCATCAGTCATCAAAATATCATCAAAAATCATCAAAAAAATCTTCATCATTCTGCTGTTGCAGATTAGACAGCAAATTAGAAGCACAAACAGTGGCACTAGCATCAGTACTAGCAGTGTCAGGCCCAGCCTCAGGATCAGCCTCAACATCACTAGGTAGCTCACAATCACCATCATCAATTGCAAGTGCATCAATGTAATGACCCGAACCGGGTCTTTCCCCAAAATTGCTTAAATATTTCTTAGACAGATTAAACATTCAATTGCATGCAATAAACCATTGATGCGATAGCAAATATATTCCAATAACTTCTCAGCGAAATGGTATCATATTATATATGAGCAATACAATAACCATGAATTACAAATTTCCCAATCTGAAATACAGAAATAACAGCAAGATCGGATGATAAGAACTTGTGAATACAATGGCGAACTCTGCTGTGAATCCGCACCAGAGACGAACTGGGGCTACATCCAATCCACCTCTAAGCCAAAAGGGTTTCCGTCCTCACGGCTGTATTCGAAAGCTGAAAGCTTCCTAATATCTCCAAGAGATAAATATAATATCAAAATCTAAGCATGCCACAATGAGACTCCAAGTCTTCTTTTAAAGATGCAACTGTGACTATTTAGTTTCCCCACTTTGTCTCTTCATATTCCACTTAAAGTCACTTTTTAAATAAAAATAACATTGGGTTGTAAAGTGACATAATAAAATAAATAGAAATCTTCTGACATTAAAACGGAGGACCAAACAAACTAGGATGAAGACGTGTGATAGCTTGCTAGAAGGCTCTCGGCGAGGCGCTCCAAGTCCACTACTGAAATGCCATGAAAACTAAGTTCTGTCGACTTACTATAAATAGTAAGCACCCTGGAAACCCTATAAAACTTATCCAATTGGCCTGAAACTGAAAACACCAAGACCAAACATCCCTCTGATCACCTGCCAATCCTCGATTAGCCCACCAGACTATGATGAAAGGCTAACTATAAGGCACAAAATAATGTTCCCCAAAAGGGGACATTACAAATCATCCCTTCCCGGAGATTACTTGCCCTCGAGCAATCGTATCTGCATGCTGTGATCCTAATCCCATGGCCCAAACCAACCTCAGGGAAGTTGTTCCACCAATCTGTCGTGGGAAACTGAAACAGATATTATGCCCTGACCTATGAATCCATTCACTCAGCAACAAAACAACAACCAGTCTAATGCTAGGATCCCAAATCACAGCAGGATCAATCGTACCAACCTGTCCAGCGCTGCCATCATATGTGAGAAAGTCCTCAACCAAATTGAGAACCACACTCCAACTGAGATCACTAGCACCTCTATGGTCAGATGCAGGGGAAAACCAAACCTCACACCGATTGACTCTCTGAATAAAAACCAACCGCAAGTACGTCCCTCCTGGATCCCATAAGAAAAAGGTACATTCATCTCCCCAGCTGGCTGAAATATCCTGATGCCCTATGCCCATACTGAATGAATCACCAGAAATGTCCAACTACCATAACACTGCCCCTCTGATCCGTCGCCCGAACTGGAAACTGTACTGAAGAGGCAAGGTACCCAGACTGTCGGACAAGGCTTCCACCTACAAGCGAGGAAGCATACCAAACCAATCACTCACCCCATACCTCTACAATAATCGGAAAAGAAAGCTCTCCATAGGTGGGCTGAATGGAAAACATAATGCATCCCATACAGTGTGGCCAACATGAGATGCACTAACTAGCTCAACTGGAGTTCCTGAATTAGCATAAGGACTCCATAACTGTCTCTCAATACCCAGAGTCATACATTGTATACCATGGTGTGAAAAATTCACCCCAACAAGCATAATCATCATACCAAGCTCGATAACCCCGTACTGAATAAGCTCTACCCGATCATCATCATCATGCCTAAAATATGTGGTGATAGAATTAC
>MU225838.1:1969874-1981140 GCA_018584345.1 Thuja plicata
CAATGTGGTTTGGAAGAAAGGTTTTAGGTAGTACCCCATTAACTCTTGGTTTCCCTGTACAAAATTTAATGCCTTGTTGAGGAATAAAGCACAAATGTGCTTTCACTCTACTGTAAGAGCTACTTAATTCCTCTTTGCAATGACTGCATATCCACAAATAACCTCCACCTGGCAATTGGTTAACCATTTCCACATATTTTCATAGCAGAGAGCATCTGTCTATTTTGAAGCGGGAGTTATCGGTGCTAGAAGCACTTGCAGCCATTCTTTGAGTCTGAATGATGAATCTACAAACAACAATTTACAAACAAAACAAAATTGAAAAAAAATATTAATATAAATTTAAAACTAAAAATAGTTACCTCTCTGAATTTCAATTAATTTTAATTTTTAAATAAGAATTTGAGGCACATAGCACAAAATGTCATAGTTCATTGAATCATTTGTATTACTGTAATACAAATACAAATATTGTTACATTTACATATACTAATAGTCTAATACAAATACAAATACTGTAATACTAATACAAATACAAATACTATTACATATACCTCTTTGAGTCCACAGTAGCATTCACAGTCCACCCACAGTCCAAAGGCACAAAAAAGGAGCATTCACTGTTCACAGTCCACCCAAAGGCAAAAAATGTAGCATTCAGTTTCAGTCCACCCACAATTCAAAGCCTAAAAATGTAGCATTCACGAATCACAGTCCACCCACAGTCTGTTCTCTCTTGTCACAAAAACGTAGCATTCCGTCCACCCACAGTCTTCTCTCTCTTCTCACAAAAACGTAGCAGCCCGTCTTCCCAGTAAAAAACGCAGCTGCATACAAAAACATGGCTGCATACAAAAACATTTCACCAAACAAAACGCTGCATACCAAAAAAAACGCGACACTTTAGGGTGTAAAGCAAAACAAATAAATTAAAAACCAATAAAAAAAAGCGTTGAAAGTCAAACTAATTGGAAAATCTCACAAATTCGACCAAATTCGTCAAAAAGCGTTGAAATTCGTTCCGGGTCCGCCTGCTGTTTTTCAAATTCATTTTAAATGCCTTAAAATTCATCCAGGGTCCGTAATGACGAATTCGGAACGAATTACAAAGTCAAATCCCGAATTTGAGACGAATTCAAATCAGACCCGAATTTGGACCAAACCGAATTTTGAATTTCGGGTGTTCTGGACGAATCCGGTAACTTAGTTTGTTGGTTATATCAGGTAATGATTTCTTTTATTCGACATTAAAGAAATGGAAATTTTTTAGTTATGTTCCTTTTCATGTGAATTTAGTTATTCTAGAGATTGTATTTTTCCTTTCAGTTTTTCATGTTCATGTGCAAAGGATAGCAGTTACTTCTATTATTAAGAATAAAAGCAAAATTTTATTTCCCACGAATTGTTCGTTGATTGATTTTATTATCTGGCAGATAGATTTGGTCTGTTACATTTTTGTCCTAGGGTTTTCTCTAACAAAAAGCTCATTAAGGAAAATAAACAAGCATATCCAAATGAGCTTTCAATTCCTCTTTTATATTTTCCCACAGAACATTCCTAAAAGGGACTACTTAATTTCCTACTTTAAATATTTCATTAAAGAATCTTTATAAAGTGATGTTTAATACTTCCCCTTTAATTCACTTGAGTCACTTTATAAACTCCCTGATATACCTTGAAATTAGCTTACGGGAATTTAATAGGCTAAATGGGACACTTTCGACTACTTTGCAGAAGGGGACAAATTTTGTAATTTTTATATAATATATAGTTATACACATTTACAATGAAACACAATTAAATTTTATTAATTTGTTTGTTTACTCATGTGAAATCTCAACTCAAGTCTAATGTTATGTATTAAGGTTCTATAATGTCTATAATGAATGGATTATCAATGTTATCATATGAATATTTGAAATTTCCTTGTATTTTTTAAAATTTCCTAATTTTTAATAGCTGTCCCTGCCATAAACTAAAAATGGCCTCCCAAAAAACCCATTTTTGAAACACATCCCATCATCCCGTACAATCCTCGTACTAGATGAGAACTGTTTGAGTTAAACCCTAAAATTTAATAGGGATGTTTATTATACCAAGATCAACAAACTCTTCTCTAGCATTCATGTCTTCATCTGTCATATTCACACCTTTTCATGAGTGAAATCTGTAGCTCTTTGAAAAAAATTGATTACATCATTTTGAAGAGTGATTCACACCTCAAGAATATATGATACCCACATGAAAAATTAGAAGCCTGTTGAGTGAGTACCACTAACACATTAGCACCTTTGCTGAAATATTCATACCTTTGGTCAAACATTTGTACTGCAGAAGGTTGCGTATAAGCTATGTTTTGTCCCTTTATTTACTAAACTATATAATAACTAAATATGAATTTATTTTAGTGATAAGAAATTAGGGTCACTCCACACCATCTAGAAGTGGTCTCAAGCATTCATAACATACCATCAAGAAGAAAGCTTTCAAATTAAATCTGGTCAATACTTGGCCATTTTGGGAATTTTGTTTAAAGCATAAGGTTGTTGTGGTGTAACTTTGGTTTCTAATATCCATTTTGAACAAAAAGGTCGTTTTATAAACTTTTGAGCCTTCCACATTTACTAGCGAAGTTTCTAAGAGCTCTAGTTTACTAAAAGTGAAGTTCACAATCAGGGCATCTCTTAAAGATAGGGAGAACCAAGAGTAGATTGAGTCTTGATACACATATTTGCATGCATGCTTATGGAATGCTTTCTAAGTCTAAATGTGGTATATACTATATATATTTATGAATTTTTTCAAAATAAAAAGTTAGTTTGCATTCCATCTTATATAATTTATTTGACCTTAGTGGCACAATGGAGAAGCTACAGTTTGTTACCATTCACAGCTTAATTCTACTGCTGTTATCTACTTAAATTCACAAAACAATGACAGATTTTCAATTTTAAACATTTATACACTAGAAACTAAATATGTACTCAATCTAGAGTTGCATGCACAAAATTTGTACATATCTTTTGCTATTACTAGGCTACTAGAAAGGGGTAGAACATTTACCAAGACATGAAGTGGTTGGTTCGTTGATATAAAACTAGTTGCAAAAGCCTTGACATCCTTCAATGAGGACAGGTCACAAATCTGCAAGTCCCATAGAATATTTTGGTTAATGATTAGAGCCTCATATGTCTAAGAATCATAATGTCATTTACCATTGTGTGTTCCAGATGCTATTACCATTGAAAGAGAGTTATTTTCTATCGTAAAGTCAGTGAGCAGAATTATTTGGATTTTTATCTTTGTTTTGTCCTTAAAAATAAGATATAAACTTTGAAATATTAATAGTAAACAACATTTTTGGGGGATGGGGGTGCAGGGCAAGATGGGGAGAGGAGGGGAAGGAGGTTGAGCAAAACTTGAAACTATATACCTCAAGATGAACATTTGCACTACCCGTCTTTGACCTTATCTGTGAGATGGCCGCCTCTCCTTTCTCCTTATTGCGGCAAACCATGTACACATTTGCACCTCTAATTACAAACAGTTAGTGGAAAGAAACTTAAGTATATTAAATGCAAAGAGGAGATATCATATACTCATAAACAATTTGCTACCTTAAACCTAATCAATCCAAAGGATCAATCTAAAAATAAGCATAACAGTACAAAATAATTTAAATTATAATTTGATAAAATATCTTTGTGGGATTTTCTGTTAGCCATAAGAACATCACCTAGATGCTAGAGCTTCTGCAGTGGCAAAGCCAATGCCAGAATTGGCTCCAGTAACTATGCAATTTTTCCCTGTTATATCTATTTGTTTATCTTCTGATTTGAACTTTTTTGCATGTTCTCTGCAAACACACACAGCCCAACAAGAAAATAAATACTGGATGGGTAAGAATTTGACATTTTAAAACACCAAATTAATTTTTGTAACTTGTTCAAGAACAGGTCAAAACAAAACCTTTCAAAATGAAAATCTAAAATCATGATCCTGGACTTTAAAATCACTTTCTTGAATACTTAGTCTCATGTCATAGCTGTCTTTAAAACTAATGTTTTCATACACAAAAAAGAAACATTTGACTTTGGTTGAATGGAGAACATAAGTCTTTTCTTTTGCCCTTTAACAATTTTACAGTTTTGCACAAATGTCCTAATGAAAATTCATTGTTAGTGAAGTCAAAAGGTTATTTTATTAATTTTTAAGACAAAAAAAAGTAAATTATTTAATTTTTATTATTTTGTCTTTTCTTGTATTTTATTGCACACCCAGCATATCCCATACAGATAAAGGTATAAATACGTTCAATTTCTGCCTTGATACAGCATCACCATATGCAAGTTGTATTTGCCAAATATAATTCTGTACCTGTACGAATCTTGTGGCATATTTAAATGTGTCTGTATATTGACTGTATCCACAACATACTTGTAAATGTCATTACGTATCCAAACTGTATCTACAATTCCCACCAACTCACTTCACAGATTACAAAATGATGAAGGAAATATTATGCACATCTGCATTAAGTTGTGGCATGCCCTTGAATTTGAATGTTGAAACAAGAAAGTGAAAAACACAAGTAAGATGTTCAAAGATGGACAGTCAAGTGGATTATATCCATGAAGTACGAGTGCTAACAATGGAATCAAATGTGATAGAGATTGCTCTAGATGTTAGGATAATAATGGCATTATTAAGTGAAAAGTATGGAGCTTCTTTCAATCCGCATAAGAGAGGAAAGGGGCAAAAGGAACAAGAAGAGTACAAAGGTAGACAAGAGAACTCAACCAGTGCACCATCACAACTGTCTTTCAAGGCGGATGCTAAGGTGGCAACATATGAAGACTATGTGGATATAGAGAAGATAGAACATTTTCTTAGGTGACTTTAAGTCTACTTTGAAATAACCACACTAGTATTTTCCTGAAAATCACATCAACTGATAGTGAAATTACAATGCAATATCCGTTCCACTTTCTGATCACCTAGTTCTCGAGATGGGCAAGGTGAGAGCATGCGATGAAAGGGTCTCGTCACAAATTAGTTGCAACTGCTGAAAGGAAAGCACTAGGCAGAAAGCTAGCCAATACCACTTATTCAGTGGAGTGCATATGCAACGCTGAAAGAAATAACATCCACTTGTTCAATTGGGAATTACAAAGGCGCTTCCACATATTCAATGGGAAAGTTTATTTAAAATAACCACTTATTCACTGGGGTAAGTACATCAGTAATTAACAAGAGAAAACACACTAGTGTTACTACCATCCAATGTTACAATATAGAATACCTAGAAAAGGTAGATCTTCAGTGGTATATCCATATGAAGGATAACAAAATTTGTCCATATGCAACACAAACACTGAAAAACTGCTGATATAAAGTGCTGCTATAAAACAAAGTACAAACTACCATAACACCCCAAGATGATGCCAAATAACATGTACCAAACAAGCCAGGTATAAAATGACATTATTATAACTTGAATGGATGAATAAGAACCCAGGTGACAGGACTCACCCAAATCCATGTAGAACACAATTCTTCTACTGAGAGGCGGGGGGTGAATCAGTAGAAGATATAGATTTCAGATCCTTAACAAATAAAATTTCTTTGATAAACTAATAAGCATAAAAAAAGAATTGAAAAGAATGAAGCCACACAAAAGACAAAATACATAAAGTACGTGGAAAATCCAGAATGGATGAAAAACCATGATGAGAAATGCTGCTAGGATCTACTGTTCTAATCCAGCCTCACGAAGAAATAGTGTGTACTACATTTAAGGGCACCAACCCTAACGAATCATCGAATTCCTTGCTTGAGATAATAAACTCTTGCAGATCATGCAAATCATTCAAGGTCCAATTCAGTTGGATAGTTTGAGTCCAGTACAAATGATGTGGCTTGCTTTGGTGGCTCAGGCCAAAGCAAGGAAACAAATCTTTAAGACTCACATGAAGGATAATGAGCTGTTAGCACTTGCATCTGATGTGCTAGGAAAGATCATGTTGACCTATGCCAGAGATCATAACGTTTCTCCATCCAGTCAACTTGAAGGTCTACTAAATGCGGTGAGTTCTCATTTCAACTCCTTGTAGGATTCTGCTTTGATTAAGGTGCAAAATGAATTTGAAAAGAGAAGATATGATCAATTAATTACTTCAATTGCACAAGACAAGATTTCTTTGGGAGTTGGGATACAAAGATTTAAGGATGCTCTGACCGAAGGTGGAAACATCTATAGAGCATGTATTGCTTACCCCAAATGTGTTGCTGATATTGAGAAGATTATACGAAAGAGTGAGAATGAGTTGGGTGAGTTGTCAAAATCTTATGATCCCTTGACAACTTCAGCCTCTAGTCATGGAGGATAGGTTATAACATTGATGGATAAGATCAAAACCTTAGTTACAGAAAAGGAGAGGATGATTGGAAGGATTAGTGGGCTAACAAACATGATTGAGCCTAAGCTAGACATCTTTCTTAGTGGTTTGAAGGAAGCATGGAGAGCCTATAATTCTCCTGATGCACATGATCTTGAATCAGCAGAGAAGCTTGCCTATGTTGTTTGTGGGCAAATTCAGATTATAGAGCATGAATGTGATGTCCCCAAATTACCAGGTTCTGGGAGCCTGATTATGGTCAGCTCATCATCGCGACCCTTGTGAGTTGACAGTGTGTTTTGAGGGTCTCAGTGGACAGATTTGCCATTTTTAGCATATCTGGATTTACTATCTATAGTAAGTCAGTTTGTGTCGGTTACTATTTTTGGCAGTGCAGTTGAGAGCCATGTTGATCAGTCATTACTAGTAGTGGATGCAAGAATTATCACTTGAGTCATATTTGATAATTAATTGTGGTTAATTAATAACTATATGTTATTAATTAATAATAATGCTATAGTATTATAATAATAATACTTTATTATTATAATGTTTTAGAAGTTGATATTACGGAGAGTGGTTAACTGATGCTCGTTTTTGGAAACTATGGCCACCAAAGAATTATAAATATGGATTCATTTGTGGAGCTGATCATCGAATATTTTATATTAAAATTGGTCTTTGGAATTGTTCCTGATTATTCTTAAATTTGTGCCCTTGCTGAAGTATAAGGGTCCAATTAGTTTCTAGAAGACTGATTCTTTTGAAGCTAATCTGCAAAGTGATTGTTGTTGTATAATCAATTGCATCTCCTTCATGTTGTTGTATGCGAATTGGAGAAAGCTCTGAATCTTGGACTGAATTCGAATTGGAGAAAGCTCTGAATTCTGGACTGAATTCGATTTGAATTGAGACCTGCATAAGAGGTCGTTTTTGCTGTAGCAAGCTAATTGAGTAGCAGTTGGGCATCTCTACCCTAGCCGCGTATGGTACTGGTGGAGTTCTTTCAGCACATCCGTATACACCTTAATGCCTTGAGTGATAGTTGGGCCGTAAACAATAAACATCAGCCGCATCCAGTAAGCCGCGTGATCTACTGAGCTGTGTAGCGTCTTCTAGCTGCGGGCAAGGGTTGAGCATACGTGGTGGAGTTTGACAGTGGCGTTAGCCATTACAGTGGTAATTGCCGCGTGGGATTCAAGGCAACCGTGGACCAATCCTTCCATCTGCTGTTGACGCTGGAGGTTGAGCAAGGCTGCGGCTATTTCCATATTAATAATAAACGCCGAATGGTATGTTAAGCATGTTAACCATATGGTAAATCGATTTGATCTTGGCAATTGAGTTATATCTCCAAAAATTTTGAAACATTGAAGTATGTTGTTTAATTGTAATGCTTTACATATATGAAGAAGTTGTGATTATTAAGACAAAAGAAATTATATATATATACTTTTCAAAACCATTTGCAAATTAGTTGGAAGAATATCATAATATCAAACAAACCTAGAGCTTTGCAGTTGAAATTGCCTTAAGAGCCAGTTAGGCTCATTACAATGAAGAAAAGTTGCGATGTGGATTTTGTTGTTCTGAGAAACTCTCTCTCAAATGTTTTCAAAATATTGTAAGTATACTCTTTCATATTTGTATATAGGCGGAGATATAGGATTTTGGTAGATTTTTGTTGAGGTCCCCAGCCTTTGCCGTTGATGTCAAAGGGGGAGAGATAGGAGTGAAAAATGGTTTAGAGAAAGAGATATTCAACTCAGGGGGAGTTTGAGATTTTGGTTTTTGAGGAATAGTTTAGAGTTTGGCAATTTTGTTTGGACACTTTTGTCATTTTTCACTAAGTGTTGCCATCAATGCCAAAGGGGGAGATTGTTGGCAAGAGACACTGCACTTGATAGCTTTTATGTTGTCATTGATGGCAACCATACATGATTCTGAAGGTCACTTGTCATATTGTGGCATTATCGAAGGTTAGAATGTAAATTTGGCTAAGTATGGCAGAACTGGCACAAGATACAGAGTTCGGTATATGGTTCGGTACGGATAGGTATAATGGAGTTTTGGCGTGCGAACCTAGGGAGAGATTCTACATAGTATACACTACTTTATTCCATATTCGCAGCAGTTAGTGATCTCAGGTGAGCAAGTTATAGAATTCTGAGTATCAATTTTCCAATGTACAGAGAGTAACAGTGACAGAGTACTGTTAGATCGATCAGCGATTGTGTCTATTCGATTGGATTTATTATTTTGGAGCTTGTGATGGTAGAGATGACATGGTAGATAAGATCTATGTAGTTATTCGAGGTTAGCAACACGTTTTGATGGAGGATTTGACCAACACTTCACACGGTACACTTTATGCTTATGAGGCCGACCATTGACGATATTGTTTTTGTAAATGGATATATAAGATCAAGTTTTTGTGATGATTTGAGTGTGCAATGGTTAGATATGTTGTGGATATATGTTGTATGTGCTAAGGGTCTGAGATCAGAGGTTCGATGGATAGTTGAGCAGAGATTTTGTACTGTACTACATGGAACTGTTTTGGCATATATGATGTTATCTTCCAGTTCACCATTTGGTATTGTAATCAAATACTTTTGTAAAGCAATGAGCTTTCGTCTTGTATCTAAATAGTGAGCTCTAGGTAGTGTGCTTGAATGGATGTGCATTCCCCTTTGTAATACTCCTAATAGGGTATAATACTTTTACCAGAGTATATCATCTTGTGGGTTTGATCCCCACCGTGGTTTTTCCCTTAACCGGGTTTCCGCAATAAAAAAATATGGTGTTATGATGTTTTGGATGCTTGTTATATGTTTCAGTTGTTTTCTTTTCATTACTCTTGGTTTATGGTTGAAGAATCAGATTAATAAGGATAAAAAGTTTAGAACACTGATTCACCCCCCCTCTCAATGTTCTTCAATACTAACAGGTTGAACTTAAACCAAACTTGGCATGCACTTATGTGTTTGCCACTTTTGGTGATATCCCAAGCAGAAGATCATATGACCTAAAGCCACTTTCAAAAGTGAGTGGAGCTTTATGATGGTTAAAGCCTTTAATAAGTGCAACATCTTTATGATTTTTTGGCAGAAATCCTCTTGACTTATCCTTGTATTCACATTTATTAGACTTGGGTGCAGTTATGATTTAGTATGGCCACATTTATCCTTGGGCAGAACTTTACATTGGCATAGCTAATGTGAAGGGGCCTCTAGGGCTTTAGCCATCCTTCATAATGATGGGTGGAACTTCGTGCTATATAAGTCAAGTCAAGATACATGCCCACGTTTCCATCCTTTCTTTGCTAGGCCAAGAAATTCCACATGTGCCACTTTTCTTTGCTCCTCAATGCCCTTCTATGCTACTGATCTGTTTTTTGCTTCTACCCCATGATTGCCCTTGTTCTTATCTCAGAATTGCTCCAATCTATTCCATAGTTCCTTACTCCTCCACTACCTTTGATAACTTTTCTAACATCATCATTTGCTTCTTGTTGGACCTATAGCAATCATCATTACCCCCTAAAAGAATTAGTTGAAGCACATAGACCATGAAAAGATGATCTAGCAGACTGACTAAAGAGACTACATATAACTTGGATCAACAAAACCAATGATCAATTTGAGGAACTAAAGGTAAGTACAAACATTGATTTTGGTAGGGCTGCAACATGTTGACCAATAGGCTAAGTCCATAATTTTTTCCTAAAGTAAAAACTTAAGGGGTAATTAGAACAAGATGTGTTTAAGGTAAAGTGAGAAGGCTCTCTTGTTCCATTAAGGCCATCTCATCCATACAAGAGGTGATAGTTAGGATGGAACTTACAAATCACCTTGACCTTTTAACCTTGATTCAAGTAACGAAAGTGAGAATCAAGGAGAGGGGAGCAGAAAGGTGCAGATGCACAATTGGGTAAGGGTTATCCCTCTTTCCAGGTCCATTTGGCTTTGGTGGTTCATCCTACAACAGGATGCAATCCTTAAATAAATGGGATTTCTTGACCTCAGGTGATTGGTATTTTGCAGTAGTGAAAGAGTAAACGACAAAGAAGGGATAAAAAACGATCCGACACCCAATTGGATAGGGTAAACTCTCTTGACAATTATGAAGAGGTGACATTATTGGGCTGTGATTATTCAGCCCACAATTCGGTTTGATCTGATTGTTTTATGGTGGGTGGTTGAACCCTGCTGGAATGTAATGTCCCCATTTTCAGTAGGGTCATTGAATGGATGGTGCCAGGTCATTATTGCAATCCTCGTGGTCTGGCAAGGTGTTTAGAGGGTCATTGGTGTGAACTTACTATTTATAGTAAGTCAATGGATAGTTCCGATGAGCTCAGGTGAGTTAGAGGAGTGAATGATGCTCTCAGTTTTCATTTCTGGCTTCCGGTTTGGGCTCCAAGAATCTTGGAGAGAGCATCTATTTTTAGTAAGTCTCCTTGTCAGGTTCGTTCATCATCTTTTATCATCAGAATTACTCCAGTGCTGACAGATTTCGATTATGATGCTTCTTTAGTTGTTTTCACAAGACAGGTGAATTATTATTATTATTCTATGTTCCACGGAGTTTCCGGTACGGGGACGTTTTAGGGGACGGGGACGTGTTTCCGGTACGGGTACGGGTCGAAGTCAAAATTTAGGGGACGGCGACTAAAAACATAGGGGATTTTTATATAGAGAGAGACAAAATTCAATGTTCATATATGAATATCATAGATAATGAGACATACATGGAAATTAAAAACTTAGCTATCAAGGATTCAAGATTGAAATGACAATATGATCATGATTCATAATAGTATATCCGAATATCACATACATATAGCAAAAATCAAAAATGCCCAA
>MU225838.1:2001292-2015312 GCA_018584345.1 Thuja plicata
ACTCTTCGTTGTCCTTCAAGAAAGTCATCCATTCATTTATTGCTTTCTTCAGCCTTTCTGATAATCTCATTATGTTGTTGCTGAATTATAACCTCATGCTTTAGCTTTTCATTTTCTTCTCTTAGTTTACTAATAATCTGTATTCTCTCAATGAGTTCCACATTTATTCTGTTTGCTTCTTGACTCATAAGGATAATCTGATTTGTGAGATCATGGTGATGCTCGGCATGTCTTTGAATTTCCATTTCCTTTTCTTGTAGTTTCTCTGAAATCTTCCTCCTATCATCAATAGCCAGTGTTCTTTCTATTTCAGCTTGTCTGGCAGAACTCGTCACATCAATCATTCTTACCATCTGGGTCTCTTGAATAATTTGTAGCATCTTTATTTGCTCTGTCAGATGTAGGTTGATTTCCTTTAGATTTGTGATGTTCTCTTCTGATGTATCTGATACATTACTTGCATTTGATCCTAAAGATTTAAAGAAATCTAGAATCTCTTCTTCCTGATAGTCTACTTCATTGGTCCTCGTAGCCATGCCTTTTCTTTCATTCAACAACTCTTTCATCTTGATTCTAGCTTCTTTATACTGTTCGTAGAACATCTGTATCTCAATCTTTTTGTTCTCAATATTCTTATCAAGTTTATACTTCTCCATTGTTAGATCTTTGCTCTTAAGCTTTTAAGATTTTCAAGAAGATACTTAGCTCTGATACCAATTGTTGGACTCAATGGGAAGTAGTACTGAGAGGGGAGGGGTGAATAAGTACCTCTAAAACTTTTAACACTTTACCCAATTTATCATTAGTGATCATTCAATTCTGATTTACCAACCATTACTGTTATTCTTTCTTGTGTAGAAATTGTTTGTTAACAATCTCTACAATCATCCATGGAAACATTCATGGAATTAACAAGCACATAACACAAGATATGATATCGCAGAAAACTCCTATTAGGAAGTAAAAACTGTGGTGGGGATGGCACCCACAAAACTTCACTATCTGCAGAATGGAAGGGAGTCGGTTAAGGCTTACAATTTGATCACTTCTGATGATCTACCCTGCTAAGAGTATTAAGGTGGAGACCTATTAAGATCTACTTTGTTAAGAGCTTTAGCAACACTGATTTAAGTGTACACTCAGTTATGAGATTTACAATAGGACGGTTAAGCCCACCTTTCTTGAAAGGATTTCATTAGTGTACTACACTTTTTAGAATGAGTACAAATGTTGACCCGACTATATGAAATCTACTATTGATGATTTATAGATCCATTAAAGCTTTTACAATAATGATATCACCTTAAGTGATTGATAAATACATTTTCTCTGCTTGTTAGTAGCCTCTGTTTTGTTCTTGAAAACTGATTTGAATCTATTTGTGTTCTTCTGCATGAATTCTCTGTCTGGTCTTTAGTTGCTCTCTATGGCTACTTTCTTCATTGAACAACAACTATTCTTAATGGGTCGAGCACCTATTTATACAAGTTTTTGACCTATCTTGGAATTCACGATTTACAATGTTAACTCTCAGATCCAAGGTTTACAGCTTGACCTTGATCTTTAGTTTGCATGTTTTAAAATAGTAAAATGAATTAAAACAATAAAAATTACATTGCTTCCTCCGCACATAATGGATTAAAAAGAAAATCAAGAAGTTATAAATACAACTTCAGTGATTTATCTGACGTGGAAAGTCAGATCCACTTTTTGCGGGATGTAACTGACTGTCGGTTCTTGGCTGTCAGTTTGAACTCGTAGTCTGTCAATGTTCCTTAATTGAACTATTCGTCGGGTTCCCTATATCTGTCATGTTCCTCTCTTTGTTATTCGTCAGGTAGCACTGTTGATACTTCATCGGGTATCCTTATCTTTTTTTCATCGGGTAACCTTAGTGTTGGATAGTGTTGTGCCCTGTCTATCGCTTTAGACTAAACCGATGGTGCAGATCATGTTTTTCTCTAAGTATACTAATGGAAAAATATAATTCCTTCACTACTGACTTGGCTAAGATCAGTACAAGCCACATCAAAATTTGACATTAGGGATTAGCCTAGGTGCTCCTGCACCATTCTCCCCAAATAAAAGACTTCAATCCATCCTTGGATTGAGAAAGTTGGAATCAATTCCCAACTTCTTGAACTTTTTTTCCTTGATCCAAGTGGCCTCTTCATCTCCTTGGTCATGCCATTTGATTAGATGTTCATAGTATGTTTTTTGTCTAGTCTTCTTGTAGGCCCTTGAGTCAAGTATATTCTCTGCCTTCTTAGGTGGTGTAGGGGTTAAATTTAGGTCTTCTACCTATTGTATAACCTTAGTAAGGATATGATATGGATCTGGAGTAGGCCCCTTATAGAGGACCCTATTTGCAACATTGAAGAATGAAGACAAACCAATATCCTTAGGGAACTCAACCTTGTATGCATTATTGCCATATTTAGCCAAAATAGTACAGGGCCCCAATCTTCTCATCTGCAAATTATGTGGTACTCCCTTCTGTAGTCTTGCCTTGTTCAAATGGACCATAACAAGATCCCCTACCTAGAATTGGACTTCCTTCTTCCTTTCATCCACCTTTTGCTTATCTTTACAGTGTTCTCTATTAGAGTTTTCCTCATTATTTCATGCACCTCTTTCATGGAGTGTGCAAAGTCTTCTGCATAACCACTACCCTTGGCTCCATCTTTTAGTTCTCTGAGCTCAAATATCCCTCTAGGGTGCAATCCATAAACAATTTCAAAGGGACTCTTTCCAGTGGTTTTGTTTACATATCATTATATGCATAATCTGCATGTCCTAAGAGTTGGTCCCAGGCTTGACCATACTCCTTAGTGAGACACCTCAATAGGTTCCATAGGCTTCTATTAACCACCTCAGTTTGACCATCTGTCTGAGGGTGATATGTAGACCCAAAGGATAGATTGGTTCCCAATTTTTTCCACAATGTCTTCCAAAAGTGACTCGTGAATTTAGTGTCTTTATCTGAGACTATGCTTAAGGGTAACCCATGGATTCTCGCCACTTCTTTTAAGAATAAGTGTGCAATGTGACAAGCATCATGCACTATCTTACATGGGACAAAATGTGTCATCTTATTGAATCTATCTACTATGACATAGATATTGTCCAGTACTTGTTTTGTCTTTGGAAATCCTACAACAAAATCCATGCTCAAGCATTCCCAAGGTCTACTTGGAATGGGGAGAGGTTGATAAAGGCCTACATTCAATGATGTGTCTTTGGCTTTCTGACACACTACACAACACTCCACATATTTTCTGATATCAAAATTCATTTTAGGCCAAAAATAGAACCTCTGCACTAACTCTTGGGTCTTATTGACTCCAAAGTGACCACTAAGTGCACCATTGTTCTTTTCTTGAATCATATTTTCCCTAATTGATCCTCTAGGGACACATAACTGACTTCCTCTAAACAATAAATCACTTTGCATAGTATATTTTGATAATTCACCATGGAAATGATTTCTATGCTCTTTACATACCTTGTATATCTCTGCAAAGTCTTCATCTTCTACATATAAATCCTTGAAACTATCAATGTCCATACTCTGAAATTGTACTTCTTGTACTGCCAGAAGTCTCCTACTAAGTGCATCAACCAATTTGTTCTACAATCTTTTCTGATGCTTGATGTTGAAGGTGTAATCCTACAAGTACTCCACCCATTTCATGTGCTTGTGACTAAGCTTGTCTTGTGAATTCAGAAAGCTAAGGGCTTGATTGTATGAACACACCACAAATTCCATTGGAAGTAGATTATGTCTCCATTTCCTTAGTGCTTGGACTAGAGCATACATCTCTAAGTCATAGGAATAATACTTCCTTTTTGTATCACTGAGCTTCTCACAATGAAAAGCCACTAGTCTCCCTTCTTGGCTTAAAATTGTCCCAATAGAAACATTGCTAGCATCACCCTCAACTATGAAAAGTTTTTCAAAACTTGTTAATGTTAAGATGGATTGAGTGGCAATCTTCTTCTTCAAAAAATCAAATCCTTGGTTATCTTTCTCATTCCATACAAACTTAGTTTTCATACCACCCTTTATGGTGTCTAGCATAGGAGCACAAATAGAACTGAACTGCTTAATGAACTTCCTATAATATTGAGCTAAAGCATGAAATCTTCTCACCTCTATTGTAGTTTTGGGAGTAGGCCATTTGATGATTACTTCCACCTTGCTTGGATCCATCTTGAGGTTTCCTTGAGACAACACAAACCCAAGATATGCTAACTCCTACTTTAGGAATTCACACTTATCCAGATTGATCGTTAGCTTTTCTTCATGCAGTCTCTTGAATAAAATTTGTAGATGCCTTAAGTGTTCTTGTTAATTCCTACTAAAGATTAGGATATCATCCAAATACACTACATTAAACTTACCAATGTAGTCCTTGAGTACTTTGTTCATAAGGCTCATGAATGTGGATGGGGCATTTGATAGCCCAAATGGAATCACAAGACATTGATACAAACCTTCTGTGGTTTTGAAGGCAGTCTTCCATTCATCTCCCTCATTGACCCTAATTTTATGATAACCACTCTTTAGGTCAATCTTTGTAAAGTACCTTGCTCCTCCTAAATAGTCTATTAGGTCTTCTATCATAGGAATAGGAAACCTATACCTAATTATGATTTAGTTAATGGTTATGGAATTAGTGCATAGCCTCCAATTTCCTCCCTTTTTGGGTGCTAGGATAGTGGGTACGACACATGGTCTTATACTTTTCCTAATGAGGCCTTGGTTTAGGAGCTCTTGGATTTGCTTGGCAATTTTCTCATTTTGCTGAGTCATCTTATAAGAAGCCTTGTTAGGAAGAGTAGCTCCTGGGATAAAGTTAATTTGGTGACTAATAGATCTCTTAGGGGTAGGCTTGTAGGTTATCCATCACTAACAATGTCTTTGTACTCCTTAAGCAACTCTTGTACTTCTTGACAAATATGTGTCTTCTTGACTGTCTTTTTTGCTTCTTCTTCCTTTGGTTTCAAAACCAAATCATATACTACTCTCTCTCCTTCTTCTAGAACTTCTAGGAACTCCTTCTCACTCACCAATAGGACATTATGTCCTGAGGCTTTCACTTCTCCTTCTTCCAATAGTGACTAGATTTTGAAAGTCACACCATTCTTCTTGAAGGAATAAGCATTCTTAGCTCCATCATGCATGACTTGTCTATCAAATTGACATGGTCTTCCAAGCAAAAGGTGACATGCATCCATAGGTAGGACATCACATTATACCTTATCTTTTTATCTTCAAATTGAGAAGTCCACCCATGCTTGTTCTTTCACAAGGAAATGTTGTTTTCTGTTCAACCAAGTAACCTTGTATGGGTTACTATGTGGAATCCTCTTCATCTTTAGTTTACTAACTGACTCCTCTAAAACAATGTTGTCAGTAGACCCTAAGTCTATGATGACTCTACAAAATTTACCCATCATTTTTCACTTCACTCTAATTAATGCTCTTCTCTGGTTCTTTGATCAATATTCTCCTTATCATCAGATTTTCTACTTCCTCTGATTCTAAGGGTACCTTAGGATGTGTATTTCCACCACTAGACTCCTCTTGAACAAATTTTACTCTCTTGTCACTTCCTTGAGAAGTAGAGCCTTTATCTAGACACCTATAGGTAGGATGTCCCATCTGGTTGTAGTGATAGCATTTCATAGTTGCAAAATAGGAACCTCTTCCTTAGCTATTACCTCTTCCTCTCCAATTTGTGTTAGAGCCTCTTCCTCTATTGAAGCTTCCTTTTCTTGAACTTCCTTCTTTTTGTTCAGTCAGCTTGGTCTCTCCTTGAGTCTTGGACTCTGAACTTCTACCACCATATCCACTCCTTTTGCATCTGTTATCTCTTCCTCTACCTTTGCCTCTTGTATTTCTTGAGTCTTGTTTCTTTATAAATTTCTCTTCCACCTTTATTGCAAGTTGGTGGCATCTCTGAACAGCGGTAGTAGTAAGAAAACTCAATTCATCTTGGATAGTCCACTTAAGACCATTAAGGTATCTAGATACCTTCACACTTTCCTCTTCTACAACTCTTGATCTCATGCATAGCCATTGAAACTCTTCAGTGTAAGAGTTAACATCCAAGTCTTTTTCTCTAAGACTTTGTCTCCTTTTATATAACTGAATTTCATAGTCTTTAGGTACACATTCTTCTCTGATTTTGGCTACAAGATTTCCAAGTAGCTATGGGTTTTTTTTCCCTTCTTTCTCCCTCTCATCTTGGATGAATTTCCACCAATTGAGTACATAACCTCTAATTCTAGCCTTTGATACCTACCTTCTGAGCTTCAATTATACTATCATGTTCAAAGTGATTCTCAAGTCCTTCAATCCAATCTAGGACTATCCTTGGTTCCATATTTCCACTAAAAATAGGAACTAATTCCAATGCCTTTCCAATCAAGGCTTTTAATGCTTTCAAGAAGGGTTCTTCAGTGAGGACAGGGTCAGCTTCAGGGACTTCATCATCTAAGGCTATCTCCTTACTCTTCCCTTCAACTTTATCTTTAACTTTCTCAGTCTTTTCTTCCACTTGGTCCACCTTGTGTTCCAATTGTGCCAATATCTCTCTGAGAAATATATTCTCTTCTTCTTTCTCATCCACTTTCTTTGCAAAATATGCATTTTTCACCATTGTAGACTCTCCTACTGACTCTGCTAGTTGAAACATTCACCACAATCCAAATCTTGTTGGCTCTGATACCAATCTGATAGAGACACTCAAGGTGTGCTTGTACAAGCCTATCTAGGAAACTTCATATTCCTAGTCTTCACAAGCTCCTACCCTCTCTTCTAGGATCCTTCAAGCCCTTTCTTAGATAGACTAGGACTTATCCAACACCACTCTATGAGTTGGTAAACTTTGTGCTTCACCTTGGGATATCTATCAACAAATGCTCTTCAATCCTTTACTCCTTCTTGGAAGACTCCAAGTGCATTCTCAGCTTCTCTTCATCACCAATGTTTTTAGGGGGTGCAATCCTTGTTTTGGAAGCTTCCTTAACTCCACATGATCCCATTTGAATAGGGTATTAATACTTTACCAAACAATCTCAAGACAATCAATGGATTTGGTCTTTTAGGCTTAATAGGTCAATTAGCCCTAATCAGTGAGTTTTCCCCACTTCTTTCACAATCCTCCCAAATGAACCTAAAAAAAATTGGATATTCTGACACCGTTTTCCAAGAAACTAAATATTTTGGTGGTTTTAGGGTTCTAGGGCCTCCGTACAGTGGATTCCTTGAATTCGAGACTAATAGGGCTAATTTGGCTATTTTTGTGTAGTCTGATGATTTCTACCTGGAATATATCTTAGTGGATTGGCCAATACCTAATCTTTCTAGGAGGTATATGTAGGACCTATATGATTTTGAAACCATGCTTTTTTCCATTCTCCCAATCCTTTCCCTTCAATCAAATACTTTTAGATCATTGTCGTGCACCTAACCGGGCACACTAGACTCGCCTAGGGCATGACACCAAAATTAGCTAACTTGCTTTTCTGAGTTCCTCCTTCCATATACACAATTTAAAATTTCTTCCCTTCCATATCCCTCTTTCCCGTGATAAATTTCACTATGGAGATCTATGGGGGAGCCATTTTCCCTAAAACTGTCTAAACAACACCAATGAGCTGTGAATTAACAAAATATTTCTACAAACTATACAAATGATCACCTAGAAAATGAAAACCAAAACAAAATTATCTAAAACTAACCAAACTACACTAATCCAACACAAAGTTACAAGATCCAATCCATACTAGAACATTAACAATCTGAAGTAGTCGATTGTATG
This sequence comes from Thuja plicata, assembly GCA_018584345.1. Lineage (NCBI taxonomy): Eukaryota > Viridiplantae > Streptophyta > Pinopsida > Cupressales > Cupressaceae > Thuja > Thuja plicata. Next base: position 2,009,125 of record MU225838.1, read on the forward strand.
CAAAAACTAGTAAACAAAGCTTCTTAGCCAATTCAAAACCTCACATTATTTCCTCTATGCTCGGGAAATGGCCTCCTCATGGATTAATATAATTTTCACATGTTTTTAGGCAGTTACCATAACTATCCATCCAAAACTTTTAAGGGAATCCAATATTTGAAAATGTTATCATGCAACTTTGCAAAGTTGCAAATGTTGTCATGACAACATTTTGACAACTTTTGCATCTTTGTCCAAAACCTATCCTAATGACCTCTAATCAAAATGAAATGATGTAAAACCATCCTAGAGGCCTTTTTAGGAACATTTATAACCTTTCCTTATCCTTGAAGGATTTTGGACCCAATTTCCCTCTTTTAGGCTAAACTAGCACTAAACACTAACAAAGCATAAAACATCTAGGTTGGATTTATCCTAGTCAAATCCACCTAGGTACACACTTGCAAGACCTTCTAAGGTCAAAAATAAACACTACTAAATTGGCTAAGGTCAGTACAAACCACATCAAAATTTGACATTAGGGATTAGCCTAGGTGCTCATGCACCATGAATTGACTAAATAAACTTGATAATTTGTTTAGCAATAGTAGGACTATTTAATATTTAGTTAATTATCTCAAGTTATTTTTAGGTGTATGCATTTTTCCCATTTTTTAAATGATGTGCTTGTTACATTATTTTAAATAAAAATTTAGTCTTAGGTTCATGCCCCTAGTATGTGTTACGTGTAAGCACCCTCGAGGGATCAATCAACAGTTTTTTTGAAGGGGGTCGATTGATCGCACGATAAAATAATAGCCATATTGGAAGAAAATGAGTAAAAAATGAGCTAACAAATAATTATGTTTACACTTCCATTTATACATATTTGATTAGGGCTCCAATGGCTACAAATAGGTTGAAATGGGTCAAAAGGTTCTCATTTTCACACTTGGCATTTGAGGAGAAAATAAAGAGGAGAATGAGTGAGATGAGAAAAACCATGGCGTTTCTGATCCATATGCATAGGTTCAAGCATGTTCGTCGGTTCTAGAGACCATCCGACTATGGGGAGTCGGTATGTACCCCTTCACTTTTGTCAATTTTGTGTATTTATTGTGTTTTTTCTTAGGTCTAAATTTAGGTTAGATGAATGCAACGGTAGTTAGTTTTGGGCATTTAGCCTTTTTTGTTGTGTAACTATGCCAATTTTGTGCATTTGTGCAGTCTTTTGGTGCATTTATTAATTATGCGTGGTCACTGTTATCTTCTGAACATGTATAGATTGTTGTGCAATTGATTTTTTTGGTGATGCATACGTTAAGTTCCTACACAATGATACAAATGTCTTGCACATTGATAGGTTTGGCCCATTTATCAAAATGTGTTGCACAATTGTAATTACATGTTCTATTCCTGCGCATCCATGATAGTATTATTTTTGGTGTGATAAAATGTGTTGTTTTTTATAATGTTTGATTGATTTAGCTAGATTAAGTGATAATCTGTGTGATTGTTTGATTGATTGATGTAGTCAATGCTGAACTGCATAATGCTAATTGACTAGATAAGTAATGTAATTGATGAAATCGCATTAGATCTACTGTAATGGATTAAATCACACTAGAATAAAACATATCTTAGATTAATAGATCAATTTTGATTGATGTTATAGTTTGAGATATGCTTGCGTTATATACATTGTGTCTTCTTGATAGATTAGAAAACTGTTGATTTGATAGTTTGGTGTGATAGCATTATTACGATAGTTACATATAAATTTGTTGATATGTATGTTGGTATTATCTTTGATAAGAAGAATTGTCTAACATTATGATGTCATGAGAGATATATCTGGTGACACAGAGTATGAGTTCATTATTGTCTCCCACTGATTGGATCAGGATAGGGTGCATGGGTCTGTAGCATGTGATTTATTTTCTTGAGATTAGGGAAAATTTAAGGATTCTTACTGCTTTAGCTGAGAGATGGCATAGTGAGATGAGCATGTTTCACTTGATGACCAGAGAGATGTTCATTTCTCTAGAGGGTGTATTTATGATGTAGGAGCATCTTGGCATCTTTGCAATCTTGCATCAACCAAAAAAATTTCCCTTTAGTTTGTTTGTTGTTCTGTTCTAGTTGGGCAGTTTTGGTGTTTTAGGTGGTGGTCGCTCATGTTGGCCCATTATCTTATTCGATCATATGGGTTTTTTCAAGACACCTTGGTGAAGCTTTGTCTATGATTGCATCATGTTTTGTTATGTTTTGAAGAATTTATCCTAAGTTTGGTCCATCCCTATTATTTTCTTCTTATTCCTTGTTGGAGAGATTGAGTTCACTTTCAATCATGTGTTGGAGTTTGTGTGTGCGATCATGCCTTGATGTTTAGGACCTATCTGGGAGCAGTTTCCTATGATTTCATCTCTTTTTATTCATGGTTGTTTGAGTTTGGATTCATCTTGTGGCTATGGTTATTGTGATCATTTCCTATTTAGACCAATCTAAGGGATTCATCATGCAGTTCGTGATCGTTTGATTTTAACATGTGTGGTCGTGGATCATGATTGTTGGAATTTGTGTGGACCTATATTTATGATCATGTATCCTTATGTTCTATTTTGATGATCAGTATTTCACATTTTGGGTCTTGTCCTAAATGTTGTTACATGTTTCCTTTTTGTAATTGTTTGTTTGGCCGACCTATTGGTGGATATTTATAAATGTAATGTATTGATGTATCTTAGGGGTAGCATCCAGGAGAGAGAGGGAGTAGCATCCAAGGGGATGATAATTTTGAGATGTATCATATCAAAATGTAGGATCTAAGAGTGATTTTTGAGTGGGTCATAATTGGGAATGCATTACAACCCGACATGTTGACGTAAAATTCTTGTTGATGACATTAAAAGTTGATATGTTTGATTCTTATCATTGTATTTATTTGTTATTTTTGTTGTGTTGATTTAGGATGCAAGGTTGGACATATCCTTTGGGGATTTCGCCTTCCTTGACTGCATCAGATGGTATCAGAGAAAGTTTCAATACTAGTAATCTGAGATCCCGAACTTACAAAGTTCCTAAGGTGTTTCTTGTGAGGTGGTAGAGACTAGATCTGGCTCACATCAATGAAGGACTTGCATAAGTATGGTTGGAATGGATTTATGCAGAAGTTTGAGTTATTGTTACCAATTAATGGATAGTATGAGTTTTCAGAGTGTGATTTGTTGATGTGATGGTAGATTGTTTGTTCTTGAGCTCGCAATCTTGTGGAGGGATTTTTGTGGGGTGACAAAAAGTGGATCTAACCTGTTCTTGTTGTAGATTCATGTGAGACAGGTCAGAGAGGATCTGTTGTTTCTACTGATGAATATAAAACTTGGAATAAGTTTTTTTCTTTGATGTATCCTATGGGTGGACAGATTGCCGATTTGAGGTAGATTGCAAAGGTTGTCAATAGATTGACAATGAAGAGGCAATTGAAATCTTGCAATTAGACCACCAAAGTGAGGTAGTTGCACCTTAGGAGAGGGGAGATTCTAATGAAGAAGACCAAGCATGTGATGGAGAAGAGAAAGAGGAAGATGACTTTTGTCGTTGGGTGGATTCTTTGAATTCCTATACTGGATAAATTTAGAGAGAGAAAGTGAGAAGAGAAAATGATTGAGTTGATGAGACAAGTGGAGGAAATAGAGATGAAGTTGCAGAGAAGATTTTCTCATCAGAAGGATGAATCTATGGAGTATTTTTATGAACCTAAGGTTCATGAAGGCATAGGAGATGTTTCTGGTGTGAATGTTGTAGAGGGAAACAATCTTGGTGAAGGCTTGAAGGATCTTGTTCGATTAGAGGTGGAGATTGTTGAGAAAAGTATACCGGTGAGTGTTATTACTTCAGAGATGTCTATAGATGAAGAAGAAGGGGTTATTGAAGAGCTCCTAAATTGGTTGACTAGATCTAATGAGAAATTTGGTGAGTGCCTTGTTGTTGTGGATGTTGTTGATTATGAGGTTCCTTTAGGTGAATTTGTTACAGTTGCGTTTGATAGTTTGAAATTTGTTGAGGTAGAAGTTGAGTGGGATATTTTGGTTGAGGAGAGTTGTTTTCCTATGATTGAGAAAGAGTTACCTATGGCTAGATCTGGTGTTCTTGTTGAGCTGATTGAAGAAGGATCGGTTGCAGAGAGTGTGGTTGTTGATGATACTATTGTTGAGCAGTATGATAGAGCTTTAGATGAGCTTGTTGTGAGTGAAGGGTTGCAGACTGAAGCATTTCAGTTTGATGCTAAATTATTATAGAGATTACTTTGTGGATGTGAAGGTAAACATTTGAGTTAACTTGTTGATGCCGATGTGATTGGTTGCAGAGATGAGATTGTTTTTGTAGAGCAGGTTTGCAAGGTAGAGCAGAGTTCCTTTGGAAGGAATTGGTACATGTACTTGAGGATGGATATTCTAAAAATGAATATAAAGATAAGGTTAGTGGAGTTAGTGTTGTTGACTGAGGATGTGTGGATGATGGATAGAGGTGGAAAAATTCTTGAGATCATTGTTTTTGATGATCGAATGATTGGGAATAATGAAATGTGTACTAAAGATGGAATGAAGTTGCAGAAGTTGTATAGAGAGTTTGAGAAGGATAGTGTAGAACCGATGCATTATTTTATTGCTAATCAGTTTGGATTTGTCAGAGAGTTGTTTATCTTGTTTGATTTGGTGCTAAGGATGTGGAAATTAGATCAGAGAGGATAGAGAGGTTCTTGTGTACCAGATCATATTCTTAACCATGAGGGTTGGGAAGCTTGAAGTCAAAATGAAATATTTTTATCCAGTTGTGGATTTCTTCTACAACTGCAAAGTGAGAGGCTCACTTTTTATTAACCCTGGGTTTATGATGCAGGATCATCTTGGGATCTTTGCATTCTTTCATCAACCAAAAATATTTCCCTTTAGTTTGTTTGTTGTTGTTTTCCAGTTGGGTATTTTTGGAATTTTAGGTGGTGGTCACCCTTGTTGGCTCATTATCTTATGTGATCATATGGATTTGTTCAATACTACTTAGTGAAGCTTTGTTTATGTTCGCATCGTGTTTCATTCTATTTTCAAGAAGTTATCCTAAGTTTGGTCTGGTCCTATTATTTTTTTCTTATTCCGTGTTGAAGGGATGGAGTTAGATTTTGATCATGTGTTGGAGTTTGTATGTGTGATCATGGCTTGATGTTTATGACCTATTTAGGATAAGTTTCCTATGATTGCATCTCTTTTGGTTCACGGTTGTTCGAGTTTGGATTCATCTTCTGGCTATGGGTATCATGATCATTTCCTATTTAGACCAATCTAAGTGATTCATCATGCAGTTGGTGATCGTTGGATTTTAACATGTGCGATCGTGGATCATGATTGTTAAAATTTGTGTGGACCTATATTTATGATCCTGCATCCTTATGTTCTATTTTGATGATCGATGTTTCACATTTTGGGTCATGTCTTAAATGTTGTTACATGTTTCCTTTTTGTAATTCTTTGTTTAGCCAACCTTTTGGTGAAAATGTATAAATTTAATGTATTGATGTATCTAAGGGGTACCAACCGAGAGAGAGAGAGAGAGAGAGAGAGAGAGAGAGAGAGAGAGAGAGAGAGAGAGAGAGGGAGTAGCATCCAAGGGCATGATAGTTCTAAGATGTAGCAAATCAGAATGTAGGATTTGAGAGTTATTTTGTAGTGGGTCATAACTGGGAAGGCCTTATAGCCTGACATGTTGATGACAATAAAATTTGTTATGTTTGATTCTTATAACTGTGTTTCTTCATTATTTCGATTGTGTTGATTTAGGTTGCAAGGTTGGACATCTCCTTTGGGGATTTCTCCTGCCTTGACTGCATCACTTTCACATATTGAGGTTACCAATTACTGGGGAGCTAGTATAGTATGATCGATGTGGAGGTCTTGTTGAGTGTAGAGAAGTGTTTGGTGATGAGGATATCAATGAGAACAAGATTAGTTGGGATGATATGGTGGATTTATATGAGCCTTTACCTTCTGTACTAGTTGGAGAGATAGGAGGTTACGTCTAACCAAATCGGGAGATCACATGGTTTCTCAATTGGATGGGGTAGGACGCTATGAAGGATGGTGGATGAGGGGACTAGGTTTTCCTAGGGGTATGTTTATTATCCCATCTATCATGATCTACACCCATTTGTATATGAT
>MU225838.1:2015708-2035797 GCA_018584345.1 Thuja plicata
TTATGAGGATTGTGATGACAATAGAGAGCTTGGTTATTGTTTTTAGACCCGATGGTTGATCGGTAGTACTCCCTATATCATTAAGAGGCACCTAGTCACTTGTGTGCTCTGACATTTCTATAGGATCCAAGGAAAGTCCTCGGGTACTGAAAATTTTCTAGGACACACAAGGAAAGGAGATAGTGCAGTCCTATAGTGTCATTTGAGACTACTCAAGAAGAGTTTATAGAGATAAATTTTTAGGCATGATTGATGAGGAGAGGGATTTTTTTATCCAGGGATGACAACATAGTTTGAGAGATACTTTAGGGAGCATCCCTTTCCTAGAATGAAAATGTTGGATGAGATCCTTCGTCCATTGGAGGATGCAAAGGAGGAGGTAGCCAGGCCCTAGAGGAGTAGATTAGATGAGGTTTGAGCACAAGGTCATGATGGGGGAGTTTATGGTTGTGGAAGACCATAGGGACAGGTGAGACATGCTCAAGGAGTTGGTCAACAGGGCATGGAGAGATTAGGAAATCTCAGATGATAGGTTCAGTAGCATGAAGTTTCTTTTGTTAACATTACCATATAGGTACATGGTGGAGGGATGAGGCTGTCACATGTAAAACCATAGGTATCACCACATGGACAACCGCAGGTGCCTATATAGGTTGATATTGCAGAGGATTATCCCTATGTTTACCATCAAGCACAACCTAATGAGGAGGATATTTATGTGGATGGAATCTTAGTGGAGTTGGTCACATTACATATAGAGCTTGCCTAGATTCTGGAGCTAGAGGTATGGATTGAGAGGCTATAGAGACAGACACTTGATCTCTCTATAGAGAGAGATACAACTATAGAGAGATATGAGAAAGAAGAGACTCTTATTGATGATTTGGAGAGGACTCAATCTATGGTACCTTAGACAAAGACCATGAGGTTGATCATCAGCATTGCAAAGGAGATCACATACTAGAAGGATGCTTACTAATAGTAGGTGTCTCCTAAGTAGAGGATTGGGAGCTATGTAGAGAGTTCATATGCGAGGGCCTCAAGACAGGTATATGTAGAGAGTGCGTGAGTGGTTTTACAACCACCAAGTCTAGATACAAGTACATGTGGAGTAGTTCCCTTCACAACACAACCACAACATATGCCTATAGATTTCAGGGGCAGTGCCTCATAGTGACATGGGCATGTATACATCCTTTTTGATATGTTTCTATGGACTTTGTTATATGACTTGAGAATACATTTTTTATTTCCATGATATTATTGTACTTTGTACATGCCATTTTTATGCTTTTTATTATATATGATGTAGTGATGGCCTTATTATGCATGTCTTGTAGTTTATGCTTATGAGATCAATGCATAGATGATGGTTTACTTTCTAGATGTGTTTTATTTATTATGATGTTATGTGATATATGCTTAGATGCATAGTTATATTTTTTATGATATTATGATGTGGTATGCAGGATGATGTAATAGAAATCTATACAAATGAGACCATACATGATGAACTTATTATCTTCAATCACATGTGATGATTTTATTTCTACATACATGTTATGTTATGATGATGTGACTCTATTGCATACTTGCCTAGTAATTGTAGATGCATTATGTTTCTAATTGATATAGCTTATATAATAAGGTCTTATATGCAAAATGTTGGTAATATGCATATGATAGTGAATGTGTATGAATGAATGAATCTAAGAGTGGTCGTATAATTTTGTATCATGTTTATGAAATGCAAACTATGTAACATGTTTTCTAAATGAATGATTCTAGAGTAATGTAAAAATTTATATGAAAATGAATAAATGAGTTAAATGATGAAATTCTCTAATGAATTTTTTATTGAATGTATATATGATGAATGGATAATGTTGATCGCTAAAAGGCCCATCCCTAGATAAGAGTAGTCAGGAAGTTTTGTAGGAGTGGGACATGGTGCACCCTGTGAAACATCCTCTGGCATTTTAGAAGTTGACTCTTCATGAGTGGTGTTTGGGGAAGGAAGGGGATCACCTTTAGAAAAAAAACCTAATCTAAGGGGAGGCAAAATGTAAGATCAAATATTTCTTGGACGGGCAGAGAATGTGTCAGATGATATTTCTACTATTTTGACTATTTATGGTCAGAGATTCATTCCTTCATTCACTCACGACATGGTGCATCATAGACCCTTCGTTTTTGGTTGGGAGAATAGGAATCCAAAGTCTCAAGACATGGGGAAAAATGTTCATATCCCATCTATGAGATGCACTAATAAGGGTTCTAATTAAGGAACAAAACTCCTAAAGGAAGTGAAAGCCTCTTCAACCAAGAACACGGTATAAGAACCTATTTTTTAATAGACATAAATAGTCCCTATAAGGGTTGAAATAAAATACCTCACTTCCTAAAACCGATCTTCTACAGGAGTAGGATATAAAGGATGCAAATCATCATCTATTCTAAGTGCATTTTGAGGAGAGAGAAATTGTCATGATAACAAGTGCACCCAAACAAACATAAAAAAATTGCACTCACATAAACAAACTGGACCAGACCTATAAAGATTCAACATATGACACATTGATTAATAAAAAGGAAAAGGCATCGAATGTGTATTTCTCATGATTTATTAAGAGAAAACATGCCAAGGCGAGAGAGAATACCCTAGAAAATAAATGCTACAGAATGCACCCTTGGTTGACAAGCCATAGGGTCTTATTCTCAGAAAAAATAGAATCTCTACAAAATATATATAGTATTTCTCTACCTATAGAACAAAAGTTCAGTATTTCCCACCTCTTTTTGTTACAAGTCCCTGAGGTTTTAGAGAAAAATCCTTAGTCAACATGACCACAAAAATATTATTAGTTACAATTGATCGACATGCCAAATAATCTGGCATGGATCACTTGATTTCATATGTTACAAGCGAGTGTGATATTTTAATTGGTTAGTTGCACCATGCCTATCAATTGGGATCGAAAAGAATAAATCATGGTGACTCAATCAAGGATGACCATGAATGCATAGACTAACTAAAAAGTGTGCTTGGGACAACTATTTAGAATAATCTTGGTTATGGAAATCTTCATGCGAGAGGATATTCCTTGAATATGCGTTGGCAAGTTCCTTAGAGTGTGGGTGCCTAGAGGAGACACATGGCATGCTAGTGGAACCTTGAGGGAAGACATCCTCTATGGAGCGGATTAAAACCTTGATGATTTGACACATGTCATCCCTCGTGGGGAAACTCTTATATTGCAAGCATTCCCTGTAAGTGTATATAGTCGAAGTATGAAAATGGGAGGTGTTAAGGCTGATGGTGTATAAGGAGTTTACATGATTGGAAACTTTTAGGGGATCTCGGCCTATGAGGAACAAAACTTGAATTTATGGTTACACAGACCAAAGTTTATCCATTGGGATGGAGTGTACTCACTTCAAATTTCTCAGATCATTTATCCTCGATGAGTTTTTGGTTGAACGATCGATGTGCTTGAAATACATACAAGAAAACATAGAGTTAGAAATTTTCTTGGGGAATAAATCAAAACACATAGATCAAACCAGAGGGCCCAAGGTGCAAAAAAATATATGAAAGAGAATCATCGAAGAGAGAACAAAGAATAAAATTACCATAAGGTTAGCGAATATTTATCATTAATCATTTTAAAAAATCAAACAAACTAGACCGACAAACTTAAGAGTCACAGAGGAAAGGGGTACACCAAGGTTTGAGAGGAAGTGACTGTATTTGATCTTGGTTTCCTAATGAAACTTTATATTTGACAACCCAGATTGATAACAACATCAATCAAGCATTAGATTAACATGTCAAAAGATAAAGTTAGGTAACCCATGGATTTTGTTTGTGCACAAGGAGTTGATCATTCCCCTTACTAAGATAATAAAATGGTTTTCACCTATTCACTAGACTATGCAGGTGAGATTCTTTCCATAGCTAACTAGATAGAGACTTGCTGCCAGTCATGTGTCCATAGCCCTGACAAGGTTATAACCTTGATAACCACTAGCATTTATCTACTGTCATTCCTATGTCCATAACCCTGGTAGAGTTGCTAACATAACTTGAATTTTTCACCTTTTTTCATTTTTGCTTTTTATTTTCTTTTATTTTCCATTTTCACCTTTTTCCTTTTTGGCTTTAGTATGCATGGATGATTATGATGTCATCCTTACAGATTGGTTTCCAAGTTGGTAGTATAAAATATTTGATTTTTCACCTAGAGAACAAGGGAAGGACATCTCATTGTCATTAATATGGGTGTTAAAATGAGGAGCGTGAAAAATCCAACTAGTTACCACTAATTTCAAAAAATGCTAGATATTAATGCTAAATGCTGCGAAAAAAATGTTAGTATGCAGGGATATCAAAAACAAACTTTCATTTTAAACCTAGAGTAAATTCAATTACCTTTCCTCAACACCCAAGGAGTATGGATCTCCTCCTACCACACTATCGAGAGCAAAAAATGGGCTTGAAGATCCAAAAACAAACAAATGACATTTTTTGGAAAATGATCACGGTATTTTTGCAAGTTGATGTGACATTCTCTCTATAGTGGAGTAAATGCATTATTCCTATTGAGGTGGTTGACTTCTTTATAAAAGGGAAACACTTTCGAAGGGAGGCATAAGGCATTTAACAGACCTTGAGATCCGAACGTGTAAGATTTATAATTGTAGCCTATAGATATGGATACGCTAGTGAGATTGACTTACCCATTATTTTAAGAACCTTTCCTAGGATTCATCAATGATAATAGGCTAGGCAGTACATTAATAGGAACAACCGATAACATGGTCCTCAGTGTCCTAATATGGGTGCTTGGGGAGGATTTTTTTCATAATGAGGACTGTTATAGGCTCAACACAGACATTGCATCTAGGTATGTGGGCTCTCTTCTTGACTTAGGGGAACCTAGGGAGTGATAAAGTTTCTCACAGTGGGCATATTTGTGGCAGAATTCATTGTGGGGGGCTTGAGGGTGTGCTAGTCATGGTTCGCTATGGTGTTGGGTTGCCACTAACAACCAACTTGAATATTTTCCTTGAGACAAGGGTTGAGGTGCCATGGGTTCTATTTATTTCAAACTTCTGCTTTAGGCCCCTCAATGTGCATTTTTTTTATGTGTGATGCAGGTTCAATTTCCTAAAGAAATACTTGGACCTGGATGTAGAAATGGAAGAGGAGTGGATCAAGAAATTCTTCTTGAGGGTCTTGTTCAAGCAAGCTTGGGATTCTGCCACTGATTCGAGTGACAAGGAGACTTTTGAATCAGAAGAATGCTCTGAAGAAGAAGTGTAAGACTTAGACGAAGATGGACCTGGCTCTAGAGATGTGTGACCTATGTTACTTAATTTTTTTTGCTTCCTAAAAGAAAGTAAAATTATGATACGAAGAAAACTGTAAATGACGAAGAAAATTTATTTTTGTTTTTTGCAAATTTTGAACTTTAAATAGATATACCAAAGAAAAATGGAAAAATATATAAATTTTTTTCTCATTTTATCCTATTACTTCTATTTTATTTCTTCTATCATTTACCGTTTTAAATTATTCATTATTTTAAAGCCTAGATAATGAACTTTAATGCTTGCTTGTAAAGTAATGAAATTCCATAACAAGGGACCTCACCATCGTACATAGAATGATCATAGGTCAGGAAATAACTTTCAAGGAACGTACACTAAAACATGGAAACTCTATTGTATTGGCACTCTTGATCTTAACAAAAAAAAAGAGTTAGTGCAACATAAATAAAATCATAGTTTAAAATAAAGAAATGCTTGATATATGACGATGATAACTATGAAAAAACACATTGTTGACTAACACTAGGGACTAGCGACTGTACAAGGGACACCAAAAAAATTTCACCTTGTGCAGTAGTGCTTGTTGAAAATAAAACTAACCTAACCTAGCTATTTACACAAACCTAATAGATAATTTTTTACAAGAACCCATTTACTGGATTTGAGAAATAGCTACCCTGGCGACCTATCTTTTTCTTTTTTAGTAATGGATCTACAATATTTTGATAAAAGGAAGGTAACATGGACATTACCCTTCTCAGATGTGGCATGTTGGAGATGACAAAATAATGTTCTATTTTGGGCTTTTCCTCTGACGTCACATGAGACAACGTATCAAAATATTTGAAAAGACTCTTTTCATGCTCTGATGTGAGCATGACTTGGTCAAACTAACAAGTAGATAGTTCTGAACAATACTTAATTGGATACCCATGAGCCTTCTTAAACTAAGTTGCAACAAGGGATGTATCTGTGCCTTCCTTGATCTCATTAGCCAATGGTTCTTCCATTTGATATGCAGGGGAGGACTCCACCCAAACAATTAGAGTGTGATCATCGAGCGTTGTACAAAAAATTTCAATCATCCCAAAACAATATGTACCTATTCTCTGATTCTCCTTTCTCACTAAGGGGCTCATGGGGGAGCTCACCAAGTGACACTTCCTTTGAAGGGATCTTAGAAACCTCCAAAATTTGTATGATAAGAACCTCGTTATCTTAAAAATAACAGGGGAACTTAGAAAAGAGAAAACTCAGATTATGAGTCCTTGGATGTGGCAGGGGAATAATTCCTTCATCATGATTCTCACTCACTTGTGTTAGCTATGGGCCATGCTGACTTTGTTCATTATTCTTCTTCAAGCACCAAACCACTAGTTCACCCTCAAACAATGAAATCATATATGGCATCAGGGACTAGAAAGAGAACTCTAAAAAATCAATCCTTTCAGGTTCATCTCCTGCTAGACATGAAAATTCAAGATCTTTTGCATGTTAAAATTGGTCCTCTAGAATAGAGTCTTCTGCCAAATACGGTTCCTTAGGAAAGGCCTCAAGCATGCCCAATGAATTCTAGAGGCCATTCTGTTATCTTTCAAGCTCAATATTCCTCAGCTTGCACTCAAGGTTGAGAAACATCTCCCATGCACTGGGAACTATATCCCCATGATAAGGGTGAGGAGAAACCCAACCAACAAAACTTTAGTAACTTGGGTCCATGCCTAACTAGACCCCGGTCATTTCTCTCTATGTGCACTTGTTTGCTTCATTCAAACTAAGAATTCCAAGGCATGCACTGACTTTGGTGATTGTGTTCAATTCTATCCCACTAGACATGCCAAAAAATATTGTTGATCCCTAAGAGGCTCACACCTAAATAAGGGAAGTCAGGAAGTTTTGCAAGAGTGGGATGGGGTGCGCCTTGCAAAACAACCTCCAAGATTTTAGAAGTTGACACTCAATGAATGGTTTTTGGAGAAAAGAAAGGGGACAACCTTTAGCAAACAATCTAAGCTAAGGGGAGGCAAAGCGCCAAATCAAAGCTTTTTTGGACGGGTATAGAATGTGTCAAATGGTATTTGTAGGGTTTTGACCATTTCTAGTTAAAGATTCATGCCTTCATTCACTCGCAACATGGTGTACCATAGACCCTTCATTGTTGGTCGGGAGAACAAGAAGCCAAAGTTGTAAGACATAGGGAAAAATGTTCATATCCCATCTGTGAGATGCACCTGCAAGGGTTTGAATTAAGGCACAAAAATCCTAAAGGGAGTGAAATCCTCTTCAACCAAGAACATGGTATAAGACCCTATTTATTAAAATACATAAATAGTTCCTATAAGGATTGAAAGAAAATAACTTACTTCCTAAAACTAATCTTCCTAAGGAGAAAGCTATAAAGGATACAAATCATCATCTATTCTAAGTGCAATGTGAGGAGAGGGAAATAGTCACGATCACAAGTATACCCAAACAAATAGAAAAAAATTTCACTCACATAAACAAACTAGACTAGACCTGTAAAGATTCATCATAGGACACATTGATTAATAAATAGGAAAAGGTACTGAATGTATAGTCCCCATGATTTATTAAGAGAAAACATGTCAAGGTGAGAGAGAATGCCCCAGAAACAAATGCTATAGATTTCACCCTTAGTCGACAAGCCATAGGATCTTGTTCTCACAAAAAGTAGAATCTCTACAAATAATACAAAGTATTTCTCTACCTATTGAGAAAAAGTTTAATATTTCTCACCTCTTTTTTTACAAATCCCCTGGTTTTTATAGAACAACCCTTAGTTGACATGATCACAAAAAGATTACAATTAGTTACAATCGATCGGCATGTCAAATAATCCAGCATGGATCACTTGATTTCCTATGCTCCGAGCGAGTGTGATCTTTTGATTTATTAATCATAGCATGCCTATCAGTTGGGCTCGAAAAGAATAAATCATGGTGGTTCAATCAAGGATGACCATGATTGCATAGACCAACCAAAAAATTGTGCTTGTGATAGTTGTTTAGAATGTCATTGGTCATGGGAATCTTCATGCGAGAGGATATTCCTTGAATAAGCGTTGACAGCTTCCTTAGAGTGCGGGTGCCTGAGAGAGACATGTGATGTTCTTGTGGAACTTGGAGGGAATCCATCCTCCATGGAGCGGCTTAAAACCCCAACGAGTTGAGATGAGTCAACCCTCATTGGGAAACTTTGTTATTGCAAGCATGCCTTGTGAGTGTATGTGGCCAAAGTATGAACATGGGAGTTGTTAAGGTCAGTGATGTAGAAGGAGTCTATAGATAATAAAAATTTCATGTCTATGATTTGATGAGACATGATGCAATATAATGGTAAAATAGATGCAATGTAATAAATAAATAAATGACAATGCAATGTGTCTTTAGTATGTCTAATGTACTCAATCAATTAAAATAAAAATATGTTTAACCAAAGAAGATTTTGTAGACTCAAAAGGATAGACATATGGGATCATAGGTAATAAAATGTTGCATAAAATTTACCACATGATAATAAATGATAATGAAAACATGCAATGTACAAATGTCAAGGCAATGAATCTAAATGCAATTAATCAATCAAAATGAATATGCAAAATACTATAATGAGTCAAGATACTCTGTACTGAATAACATAATTTTTGTCATTATTGATCTTTATATGGTACAAGAAAATACAAGAACCGTGTTATAATTGAACCAATATGTCTTGATTATTTCTGACATGGATTTTAATATAGTAAGTTTTACAAGAATCTAGGTATAATTAACCGAGCTAACCTGAGTATCACTTGTATTTATCAACAGAGAAGGAATGTTTTCTCATCCATCTAAGGCTACATATATTTAGAGTCAAGGTATGTGCACTGCATCACAACCTAAGTTATCTATTATAATATTTTATGTAATTAGATACTTTAGAGATATGTGAAGGGTCTTATCATAGACACCCAAAATTTATATCCATAGACTTCATTAAAAACACCCCACAAACAACAACAAAAAGAAAAATATCATGCTCCATCCTAGCCATTCTAGTCTCAAACATCCCATAATATCATAGGAAACATGATTATAATGAAAACAAGAAATGGAATTAGATCCGTAGTAGCCATTCAAATATTATTTCCATTGATACATTTCTTGTCAAAGTAACTGATCATGTTTGTTGTTTCATTTTGATTTAGGCAATTTGTTTGTTTGATTTGATGTGTCATAGTCTAGTGTTAAGTTTCTATTTCAAACATGGTGTAATGATGTTTTTTGATCCAAATATTTTATTCACGATCCATTGATCCTCTGAAAACATTACAGTCAAAAATCCATTTCCCTAACTAGGTCAATGATTTTTCCCCCAATCAAGTAAAGGACTGACTTATTATGGATGAAGAAAGTTGTGGATCGATGAATGAGTCAAAACTTTATTATGGGATGGGTGGATGAATAAGACAAGACCAATTTATGATATTATTTTATTAGGGATATATACATATGAGGTGTTAACACTAGGTAGATATGTGTATAGATGAGACTTTTTATAGGTATGTGTCATAGGGGAAATTTGCACAAGGCTCATAAATAGATTAATAGCACCAGATTATCCAAAGAAATCAAACTAAAAAAATCAACATCAAATACCCTATAAATGATAAAAGATAAGCAATAGATAAAGAAACTAAAAATGTAAGAAACAAATCAAAAATAATTCTTATACCTTTCTTGTTTCATTCTATCACTTCTCTGCACTCTTTGGAACGTAGATATACGACACTCGGAGTTGATTCTACAACATCCTAACTCAGAGCTTCAAGAATATGATATAAAAATATATCTTGATAATACTGAAGACATAATGAAAGCATGAAGTTGATTGGTAATTTGGATCTCTTAAAAATGGGATTAAAGGGGGGTTATATAGTTTTTCAAAATCGAATGAACGATCAAGATTTATTTGAGAAAATTAATACCAGTGGTTGAGAAAAATGGAGACTGGTTGATTTTAGGAAATTTCCTGGTTGCAAGATAAGAAAAGAAGATTTGTTTCCATTTTCAACTAAGTTGATTTGGGAAAATATGACCTGGTAGAAATTAGAAGATTTTAAAGCAAATGGAGGGTAACAGTGGCTATGGGGGAAATGACTATGATAGAGGGGGGAAAATTCAATGGTAGTAGCCAAGGATGCATCCATCAAAACCTTCTCAACCTTGGAAAATAGTGCATGCGACTAGAAATAAAGGGTTTTTGGGTAGCAGAGGAAATGATGCATCTCGAATGATGCAGTTTGATAGAAATCGGTGGCCATACAACAAGAATCGCTTCCAAGGTTTTGATAGAAGGCACAGGCCTAATGGTCGAGTGAGTTGGAACTATCCTTGATAGGATCTTTTATATTTCCCAATAGAAGGAAGGAATGGTGGGAGCAGGGAGAATAGAGAATCCTTCTCATGGAGGCAAAGCAAGTTTCTTCAACAACCTTAAAACTTTAGTTTCAAGAAGATTGAGAATAAATTTTAGCACCCTAAAGAATTGAGCATTGCTATGCCCAACATCAAAATTATGACTGAAATCCAAGATACAAGAGAAGAGGTAGATAATATTGTTCTCATTAGGGATTCATCTTTAGTGATTAATAACTTCCAATGGATAGATTTAGTTAATAGGTTACAAGAAAAGGATTTTTTTTGAAATGGATGGGCCCTTGGCCATCAATAGAAAAAATTCAAAGGTGGATGGATGAACATTGGGGGAATAATTTTGAGACAAAAACCCTAAAAAATGAGTTCTTCTTAGTGATAGGCCCTTCAAAGTTGGACAAAGAGTGGATTTTGAAAGGAGGTCCATATATGTTGGATGGGAAAGGCATATTCATTTGATATTGGAAGCCAAAATTCAACCCTGATACAAAGGAAGTGGAAAATATAGCTATTCGATTGAAACTTAAAAATCTTCCATGGGAATATAAAGATGAATAAACTATAAGGATGATTGGAAATAGTCTGGAAAAATTCTTACAATCTGAAGAAGCGGTAGATGAAAATGATTTTTACATCTATTTAAAGGTACTATTCAAACTACAAAAATGTTATTAGATTCTAGATTATGTAGTCCTAGGATTAGCTAAAGGTGAATGGAGGTTGAAAATTGAGGTAGAAAATGCCGATATTATTAGTGAGGCAGAGCGAGGCTGTGAGAAAGGAAAAGGACTGGAAGCTGATAAGAGTGTGGATTGGATTAAAAGGACAAAAGAAAGCCAAACTAGATCACCTCCTTGGTCAATCCATTTTGAGGAATAAGTGATATGGAAGAGGAATTTAGATGAACGAGATATGCCCCAATTATCAGATAGTCAGGTGAACACAATGGAGGTTCATAGAGACATAAGGGAGCCTGTTGACACCTCTCAAACAACAAATATGGAAAGTCCAATGTCTACTCATTTTGTAAAGGAGACAACCCTCTCTCCTTCAAAGGAAGTAATCAGTAATGATGAAGTGGAGGCACAAAAATGGGGGGAAGTGATTAGGAAATCTCTAATTGTGCCCGACTGAATGGAGGAAAATTTACACACTCCCAAAAACTACAAGAAGATAAATGCTGACAGAAGTTTCAAATTGGATTTCATTGCAGATGGAGTATTTTATTCAGAACATTTAGAACACGCCCAAGAGGAAAAGGACAACAAACTCTTAGATCTTTGCAAATTTATCCAAATTTCCCCTATCAGAAACTTGGAAAAATATATGGAGTATATGCAAGACAATGATGGGAATAGTTGGAATAATGACTCAGAATATGAATCTCAAGAGGAAGAAACAGGGAATGAGGATTTAGGAATGCAAGATCAGATGGATATCTTGGAAAAAAGGAAAATAAGTCAAACTGATTCATTGGTTCAAAAGCCAAACGTAAAGGAGAAGAAAATGAGGGGTCCTAAATCAACCAAGGTGAAACTTGCCATTGCTAGTAGTGCAATAGACCAGTCAAAATTGCTAAGATGGGGAAGAGGCTATCCCTCTTCCTGAAATCCATGAAGCTCCTATCATGGAATGTCAAGGGATTCAATGCCTCTGACAAAAGGAACTTGGCCAAAAGATGTCTTTACCAAGCCAAACCTGATTTAGTTTATTTTACAAGAAACAAAATTAAGTGGTGAAGGAATGTTACAGTTTGCAAGGAAATTTGGAATTTGGGGCAGCCTCTTCAAGGAGGCGGTAGGAGCTTCAGAAGGGTTGGGTATTTTGTGGAAGGATGTAGTGATGAATTTTATCTTGGTAGAGGAGGGCATCAATTGAAAATTAGTGAAATTTTTCTCCTTTCAGTTAAAATTCAATTTCTTTGCTCTCAATATATATGGACCCTGCAATCAAGATTTGAAATAGAAGTTATGGGCTTCTCTTGGAGGAATTATTAATAGAATTAAAGACAATATTTTTTTTTTAGGAGGAGATTTCAATGCCATTCTTTCCCTAGTGGAAAAATTGGGAGGAAAAAGGTGGATTAGTCAAAGCTAAAAGGATTTTACTAACTTTGTCTCTACCAATGAATTATAAGATGTAAGTTTTAAAAATGGAGCCTTCACATGGACAAATAAATGAACAAGGTTTACAAATATTGCTAAAAATATAGATAGGTTCCTTCTTGGAGGAGCATGGGAGGATACTAAGTGGTTATGTCAAGATGAAATACTAGCAGTAACACGGTCTGACCATTTTCCAATTTGTTTAAGGATTATTGAAGATGCAACTCCTAAAAGAGCTTCCTTTAGGTTTAAAAAAATGTGGTTGCATGAAATAGGATTCTTGGATTTGATTGAATCTTGGTGAAATTATGCTCCTAGACGTTCTAGTAATTGTGCTTTTCTCTTTTTTTAAAAACTACAATACTTAAAAGAGAATTTAAAAGTTTGGAATAGAGAGGTTTTTAATAATATTTTTGTGGAAAAAATTAATCTCGAGGCTGAATTGGCTCTTTTAAATGAGGTTAATACCCAAGGAGGAATGGATAATAGTATCTTCAATTAGGAAATGGAGTTATAGAAGAAATACAGTGGGGTGTTAAACTAAGAGGAGATCTTTTGGAGACAAAAATCAAGATAATTATGGCTAAAGGAAGGCGACATAAATACTAAATTCTTTCATAACTCAGTCAAAGGCAGATGCTCTATGAATAAAATTTTCTCTATTAAGGATAATTAGGGGAATATATTGAATGAACAAGACCAAATTAATGGGGCAACATTTAATCACTTCTCATCAATTTTTGCAAAGGACACGAGGGAGGAAGAAGAAGATGGTATCTTTTTGGAGGTAATTCCACAGATTATCTTAAAGGAACAGAAATTCTTGTTGATGCAAACTATTATTGAAGTGAGGTTAAAAAATACTTATTCATTTTAGGTAGTGATAAAGAACCCAGACATGATGGTTTCCCAGCTTTGTTCCTTCAAAAAGTGTGGCATATAATTGGTAAAAAATTATGTGCAGTGGTAGAGGAATCTAGAAGGGGTGGCTTTATCTTCAAATAATTTAACAACACCTTTTTAGCCTTGATTCCCAAAAAAGGAAAGAAGGAATCCTTTGATGACTTTAGGTCAATTTCCCTTTGTAATAGTCTACAAAGTGATAGCAAAAGTTATGTAAAATAGGGTAAAATCTATGTTACCTTCACTCATATCAGAAGAACAAAGTGGGTTTGCCCTAGACAAATCTATATATGAAGGAATTATTGTGGTGCATGAAGCAATGCATCTATTAAGATCTGAAAAGAAGGTGGTATAATGATTAAATTGGACATCAAAAAGGCATATGACAATGTCAATAGGAGCTTCTTGATGAAAGTACTATGGAAATTTGGGTTTGATAAATTATGGTGTGATTAGGTGTTCAGCTGTATATCCACACCTCATAAATCCATCTTAATAAATGGAAGCCCCCAAGGCTTCTTTGAAACTTCTACTAGAATACGTCAAGGTGACCCTCTCTCCACTTTTCTTTCTATTATTCTTGCTGAAGCCCTCAGTTGAACAATCAAACGGGAAGGTATAACGGGGTCATGGAAAGGGATAAAGTTGCAAGGGGATTGGATCCAATCACTCATTTATAGTTTTTTGATGACACATATCTCATGGGGGAGGCATCTGCACATGAAGCTATAATTATTAAATCAATCTTGGACACATATAGAAAAGTTTCAGGGCAATTTATCAATTGGAAGAAATCTGAAATTTTCTTCTTTAATACTTCCTTACCTATACAACAACATGTGATTAGAATTATGGGAATGAAGGTTGGATTTTTTCCTAACAAATATTTGGGAATCCCACTTTTTGAAGGTGCATCTAAGGAAAATTCATGGAAAGACCTTATTGACAGCTGTGTGAAAAGAATGGATAGTTGGAAAGGGAAATGGATCAATAACGCAGGGCACATCTTGATGCTTCAACCGGTCATCTATGCTATTCCTATTTTTTCAATGAATTGCTTAAAATTTCCACTCAAAGTGCTGAAATATATTGAACAATGAATGAGAAAGTTCTTTTGTAATGGTGGACAAGAGGAGGATAAGATACCACTTGTGGCATTGGGCATAATCTTCAAGTTACGCAAAAATGGGGGTGCGGGGCTTCGAAAATGGAAAATGATTAATAAATCCTTAGGGGAAAAGCTTGTATGGAAAATTGATACTAAGACCTCTCAGTTACAAGTGAGAATCCTTAACGAAAAATATCTGGATTCAATGGAGGACAAGAGAATTATTATAGTCTAGAATCCCACAAAAGGGTCAATGATATGGAATTTTATTTTAGAATGTAGGCCAGTAATATGTGATCACTTGTCATGGAAAATTGGGGATGGAAGGGATGATTCATTTTGGGATGAATCTTGGGATGGAAAACCAACTCTATCAGAAAGATATAAATCACGGGATCTTATTGACAACATAAAAATGTATGTGGAGAGAATGTTAGGGATTATATGGAACAATGTTTAGGACCTTTGGGACAACAATGAAGATGGAAAGAGGTTGCTACCACGGGCCTAAGTGATGAAATTTGTAACTCAATGAAAGCGATTTTTGAAGAAAGATCTTTAACTCTGTTTAAAGTATAGGATAATATTATATGGTGCATGACAAAGAGTGGAAAATATTCAACAAAACTGGGATATAAATTACTGATCAATTAGGAAACAAACAATGGTTGGCTATATAAGTTGTGTTGGGATAAGGATTGTATACCAAAAGCTGGAGCATTTGCATGGATAGCTATTCAGAGAAGGATTTTTACAGGAGAACACAGAAAGAAATATGGTTTTGTAGGACCAATAATGTACCCGATGTGTAAAAAAGAGAGGGAGTATGTAGATCACCTTTCAATCCATTGTAATTTCACTTAGAAGAGCTGGGAGATTGTTAGATCAAAATTAAACTTCATTGGACCTAGGCCAAATTATTTAGTTGATATTTTTAAATGGTGGTTGTCTTATCCTCCAAGATAAACTTTATCTAAATTATGGATTGTCTACTCCTCACTAATTATATGGGAGTTGTGGAAAGAATGGAATAGAAGAATTGTTTAGGATGTTTCAGAACCCATGGAGAGTATTTTACATAGGATCAATTCATCAATAGAAGAGGTAATAAGCTTAGAGGTCAGTAAGTTGAATGCTAATACCGTGTTTTCATCTTGGGATAGAGCAGTTCATAAACAGTGTCCTAGGATCAAAATTTGTTATAGAAATGATGTAATCCAATAAGGTAGAGTGAAATCTTGTCGAAATGAAGTAAAGTGGATTCCTCCAGACACAGGTTGGATCAAGATAAATTTTGATGGATCCTCGAAAGGAAATCCAGGAATCTCAGATGTAGGGGTTATTTCTAGAGATAATAAAGGCGAGGTGATAGCATTTGTAGCTAAAAGGATAGAGGTTGGGACAAATAATGTGGCAGAAGCACATGCAGCTATGTTAGCAATTAAATTGGGATGCAAGATGGGGGTGGAGAAAATTCATTTAGAAGGAGATTCGAAAGTGATTATAGAAGCTATTAAAAAAGGACATTCACAAACATGGTTCATAAACAACATCATAAGGGAGGTAAGATTTCTTCTTCATAATTTTAGAGAATTTAAAATAAGTCATACTTTAAGGGAAGGTAATATAGAAGCAGATAAAGTTGCTGTTTGGGATAACAATTTTGATAAGATTGATTTACCTATATTTGAAGATTTTACCAAAATAGGAGGTGATATAAATAAAAATATTCCCATATAAAAATATCATTTATGAAACTTTGGAAATAACAACGCTTGATTTTAATGAGTTAAAAATGGAAATATACAAAAAGTGGCAAAGATTCATATAGAAAATGGAAAGGACAGGTGATGAAGGTGACAGGTGATGAAGGTGCTCTTGATTGAAAAAAGTGGTAATGATGATAAATTGAGATAGGTTTGGACAGATCATTGAATGCTTTGCAAGTTTTATGTTTGGAGGTGGTGATGTGAAGTGATGGCTCACACAAATAAAGGAGAACATCTAGTGGAAGCAAAAAAGCAATGAAATTTAAAGAATTTTTGATTTCAAATTAATAATCAGTGAACATAGAAGTAGAGCGAACAAAACAAAACTGGAGTGAGCAGGAAAATGGAAGCCACATCCAACATCAACTTTGAAAAATAAATGAAGTCCTTTCAAGGACCTGCTAGTAATGATAGGATAAGAGGTTTGTTGAAGGTTAAAACATATAGGATGGTGAAGGGCGTGGTAAAGGTGATAGGCATGCAATTTCATGAGAGAAGGATGAAGAGACAGACAAATCTAGATGTGATATCAATATTCATCACATGGGGTTTGGAAATAAGGGAGAACACTGAGGAGGTGGGACGAATAACAAAGGCACTATTTGATAGTGACATGCTAGGAGAGCTTGATTCGATTCTTGAATGGTTAATCCTTGGAGTAGGGCAAGATATTATAGAATGTTTTGAAGAAGATGACGATGCAGGCCAGTTTGAGCTTATTTCTTTATTAAGGTGGAGGGAAAAAGTGGACAAGTCTATGATGTTTATGAACACCATGAAGGGGTGGAATAAGGTGAAATAAAAATTAACAGTGCAAGATCAATTGCAAATGAAAAGGAAAAGACCATCATGGTGAATGTGCTACGTAAACGCCGCACCCAGAGCAGTCGAGGCGAAAGGAAAAAGGTTAAGGGGTAATGCATATGTAATGTTGTGTTTGTGTTTTTGAAGTTTTTTGCAATGAGGTGTGAATGAACAAAACCAGTAAAAGGCTATGCTGGACAAAGCAGTTTGAGATGGTGACGGCCCCAATTTTGGAGTTTAGAGGGGCAATTTTTTATTATCAAAACCAGCAGAAGGCGTTGGTGAAGTCAATGCAGAAGCATATAGTTTTTAGGCTTTTTTGAATGTAAAGGTTAAATAGTTTTGCGTTTATCATAAGGTTAAAATGCCTTTAAGTTTAGGAAAGGGATAAATACTAGTAAATATAGATGAAATATATGTTGAAGGAAGGAAAGTATGTTTTATAGTATGTAAAAGGAGAAAACACTCCTATAGAGGAAGGTAGCAAAGAGATGTCTTGGTGAAAACTATATTGTATTCATGATGTAATTCCTCTTTTATTATATTAATAAAATACCTATTATCAACCAAAAAAAAAGAAATTAGAAGATTTTTAGGATTTTGAAAATATTAGTTTCCAAAAATGCAATTTTTGGAGATTTTTTGAGGATTTAATGCAAATTTGAAAATGATATTTTGCATTTTAGTTATTTATTTGAAATCAAAATTTTGATTTGATTTTTGCATTTTTTAATTTGGATTTTTGAAACTAAATTTAACTTAGAAATGAAATAAAATTAGGATGAAATGAGGAATTTGAATTTGAAGGAAATATTAAATTAAATTAATTTTAGAAATTAATTTAATTAGAGGAATTAAATTATTCAATTTAAATAATGTGAAATAATTATTTAAATTATGGGACAATAGAAATTGAATTTAATTAAATGATAAAACCACTTAATTAAAGGTTGATTAATTAAATAATATTAAAAATTTAATTAATACAAGGGAGGTGATTAAATGATGCAATAATTGGATTATTAGGAATTAGGGTGAGGAATGTTAATTAGAATGACAATTAATTAAATAATTACAAAAGTATTTAATTAATAAAGAAAAAATTAGTACTTAAGGAACACTTACAGATGTGAGGCAATTTTAGGTGTCTAAAGTATGTACAAATGGAATTGATATTGTGAAAAGAATCATAATAGATAAGAAAGCTAACTTGTCACAAATAGGGCCTATTTCCAAGTTTTCACCACTTGATTTTATTGCACCTTTTTTGAAAATTTATTATTATTATTTTTAAAAATATTTTTCTCCCTTGCATTGGGATTTAGGGATAAAACATACGAAGATGAATGTTGTTGATACACTCCTCCATTATCTCACCTTCTGATGTTGATAACTGATAAGCCCCAGACCCATAGGCAACTATAATCACAAAATAACCAAACCAATTAGGTTCAAACTTCCCCTTCTTTTCTCAATCTTGCTGGTTCTTGGGGTTTTCTTTCAAGACTGGGTCTCCCACTTGAAACACACAACGTTTGATTCTATGATTATAACTTCTTGACATCCTCTATTGATAAGCTTTCAAGTGATCAAATGCATTATGTCTCCTCTCATCTAAAAGTTCCAATTCATGTAGGTGTGCAACCCTTTATTCTTCATTTGGAATAAGACCTTTAATTGATACTCTTAGAGGTAACTCGACCTTGATGGATGATACCACTTCATATCTATAAACAAGGGCATATGGTGTGGCTCTAGTGGGGGTTTAGATGGATGTGTGATATGCCCATAAGGTGAGATTGAGTTGAATGTGTCAATCAAAGTCAACTTCATTGAATGTCTTTTTGAGAATTTTTAGTATGGTCTTATTCGAAGATTCACTATTTCCTTGGGGGTAATAAATGGTGGAATAATGGTGTTTGATATGGAACTTATAACATAACTCATAAATATCCTAATTTTTGAATGGTGTCCTATTATCCATAATAATGGACATATGAATACCATATTTGAATATGATGTAATCCAGAATAAATAAAGAGATTTTATTTCTGGTGATGGTGGTAAGGGGAACAACCTCAATCCATTTGGTAAAGTATTCAGTACTTTTGATACTATATTTGTGGCTATTGGATGATGAGGGTAAATCTTACCCATAAGTTTGAGTCCTCACTGACAGAATGGACATAGCGTTTCTAGAGGTTGAAGCTCTTATGCTAGTGCATGTATGAGCTTCCCATGTATTTGGAAGGTTTCACATTTTCTTACAAAATAGTAGGAATTTGTTTCTATGGTAGGTCAATAGTAACCCATGTGCATAAGTTTCTTAGCCAAAGAAGAAACACTCAAGTTTATTCCATATATACCTTCATGTACTTACCTTAAGGCACTTTGAGATTCTTCATGTTCAAGATAGATAAGGAAACTACCATCCAGACCTTGTTAGTATAGGGTATCAACGATTATCCTATAATGAGATATCTGGAAAAGAAAGGTTGGTGCTGTATGCACCCTAAAATGGTCGCCTAGACTTTGGGCCCCATTTTATTATTTTATCATTTTATCAAATTCCTGAATCAATGCTTTGCAATATTTTCAATTCAAATCAATTTCCTTGATCAAATTGTA
>MU225838.1:2035941-2046515 GCA_018584345.1 Thuja plicata
CCATTTAATTAAATAAAATTCTTCTAATTTATTTAATTGAAAGAAAACCCCTCTTTTAATTAAATAAATAAAAATCCCCACTTAAAGCACTTTATTTGATGAAAAAGACAATAAATTAAATAAAAATACCTTTTTCATCACATCTTCCTAAGTGGTGGGTTTTTACCTCTTAATCTCAACCATTGATTATTTCTTTTTGCCTCTTAATCTCAACTGTTCACTTTTCTTTATAAGGAAATCTCTCCTTCTCATTTTGATATTAGGTTTTTATAGTATTGTTATGCTGCAGGTTTGGAGAGCAATTTTGGAGGAGAATTTGAGCACTCAAGCTTGGATATTGCAACTTGTCTCTTCTTGTCTTCTTCTTCTTGCATCCATGGCTATTCATGTAGATTAGATTCATGTTTATTTTCATAGATTATATTTGCATATTTCCTTTCATAGATTAATCATGCATTTTCATCATTTAGATTAATTTACTTTCATGCATTGCAATCATATAGAGTAGATCTCATTTTCATGCATTTGAATCTCTTGTTTCATGGTGTACTTGCATAGGCACTAACTAGGTCAATCTGAGGGCCTCCATTTCAAACCTTTGCACTCCATGACTAGAGAGCTATGGATCGATATTTGAGGCCTCATTCTTGAGCAACCTTGGATGGAATGATTCATAGAAGTGTGTCAACATTTTAGAACAAAATCAGAAAGGTCTCGGAATGAGGATTATGATTCTGTAGACCATTTGAGTCTAGATCATATCAGATTCTTGCAGTTGCAGATTGAAGCAGTTGCAGATATTTTTGAGGAGCAGACAGGTGTCGATGACGGAGATTGTTTTTCCCTTTCTCCTATATCTTTCTTTTCTCCTGATTGTATTGGGATGTTGAAAGTTTATGTTGCTAGGTAGTATTCTGGCTTTGGAGTCTTATTTTTGTGTTCATGGTCTTGCAATGTATAGTTTCAAATGATTTTTAATGAAAAACAAAGGAAATCCCTTTTCAAAACTTGTCTGATGTCTTTGTGTATTTAGTTTTGATTCTTATGTATTTATTTGTAAGGCACTTTAATACATTAGCTATAAGATAGAAGTGAGATTGTTTCTGAGTCTCCTTCAAGGAGAGAGTAATTCTCAGGGAAAAATCTGAGAATTAAATATCTATATATGAATCTAATGTCTAGGTTTTGAAGTGAAGAGAGTAATTTGTAAGGCATTTCACTTGGGTCTTATGAGTTTGGAGTTATGGTCTTCTGGGAATGCCTATTTGTTTGAATCTATTTCCTGACAGATAAGGCACTGGTCTTTTGCTGGTTATGTAGTTTCATCGTCAAATCTTTAAATCTATTCATTTTCCCTTTCCTGTTTAAGAGAAGAAATGTGTGCAAGTTGCATTGAATAGTGCAAATATGTTTGGTGATTCCTTGTAGAAGTGAATATGATAGGTTAGCCTGCCTAAACCTCCAGGTTCAAAGAGAAGAAGGGTGAATATCCTTGTTGTTACCTTGACCATTTCCTTGGTTCTTAGCAGATCATACAGGTGGGATCGTGTATAAGGCTGGTTGAGTTGAACTCCCATGTTTTATAAGTCTGAGAACTATCCATGGTCACATCTGCATGATGAGGTTTAGCTAGTAAGTCATTGTATATGCATATTTTATCATGTTTAGGTGCACCCACCTGAGTGTGTGGAACTTGAAGAAGAAGGAGGAGCAAATCCTCATCAATTAGTCTTTTTTTGCCCCTCAGTTTGTAGGAATGAGCTGACTCTTGTGAGCTGGACAAAAAACCCTAGGTCTAGATTGCATTGTCACTTTTAGAACTGAGGGGATACAAGAAAAATCACTAACACTCCACATTTTAGATATTACATTTTTCTTATGTTACATTTTGGTGAACCCACGGTAGATAACTCTTTCTTTTTGGTGTTAGATGCTTTGCCTCTTTTCCTTAGAGACTAACTTTTGCATATATACTAAATTAGTTTTCTTTTATGCTCTTGCATTTTAAAATACAAAAAAATCTACATACTCATAAAAATATAAAAACATTTCTTGCATTTCATTCACTATGAGAATCTTCAAGATGCTTTGGTGTATGGTTATTTTCCTGATTATTCTTCTATTAGCATCTCTTTATAGTAGTTATGATGTTTATGAAAGTATCATCTACTTCATCATGTTTTTTAGTCTTCATGCATCACTTGCTCATTCTATTATAAGATTAACTAATACCAATCTTCTCACTTTCAAAACTTTCATCAAGGATTTGTGTAGTGGACTTATTGATCTTTTAGATTATGTGAAGAATTGGGTAGATGATACCCCATTTACTAATCTTCCTAATCCTAATCCTATCATTCCTAATCTAGTTCCTAATCCTCCTAATCCTCCTAATCCTAATCCTATCATGCCTAATCCAATTCCTAATATTCCTATTCCTGTTTCTCCATCTTTAATCCCTAGTTCCTCTCATACTTATGATGAGGCTCAAGCTAGGATTCATGATACCGATTTTTGAGAATTATTTCATTTATCTTCCCCTTCTTATCCGATCCATGATGATATTAAAGGGAAAAGCAAAGATACCTCTTCTAAACCTATCATTCCACCATACACAACATTTTCTCATGAGCACCATAATCAATCACCTCATGTAGAAGCTTTGCAAGATATGCACACTACCAGATACACTATGGTAGATAAACAAGGCTATAAGGGTTTAGGGCTTGGTGTTAATGAACATGGCATTATAAACCCAATTCATTCATCCCCTAAACAAGATATGCATGATATAGGCTTCCCACCTCCTCAAATCAAGGTGGTTGATATTAGCTATCATCCTCCTCTTCATGTTCTTCTTCCAAAACCTTCCTTAGATCACCCTGATACTCCTCAAGATGTGGCTAAGAAAGTGTATGTCCAGTTAATGAATTCTAAGAAAGAAATATTTAAACCCATGCTGAAAAATTCTCTCTAAATAAAAATGTCCTTTCCACTACAGTAATACACATTTTCTTGCTGATTGTGTGTATTTCAAGTTATATGTTAGAGATAGAGCTTCTTTAGGAATTATATCTCATTCCCATGCAGTATTACAATTTCTTCATAATTTTGATATAGGACATTCCCCTCATTCTTCTATAAATTAGATAATATTTTTTCTCCTCTTGTCTCTTAACTGGGGGGCAAGAGGTATTTCCTTCCAATCTTTTAGGATCCATTATTCTCTTAGCATATTTTTTTTTTTGAGTTTAATTGGTTATTCTTTCTATATTCTATCCTTATAATTTTCTATTATGGTACATACATCCTTCGCTCATAATCACTCATGATATATTTTCTAGGATATTTGTTTTGTAAAGATATCTCTTTTGTTACAACATCTCTTGATATAATTTGATATATCCCTTGCTTTCATCCCTGGGGGGCAAGGTATTTCCTTCTTCTTCTATGTAAGGATATACTTTCCTTAGCTTAGTGGCATTTGTTTATTCTACAACATTATTTCCTTATAAAGATTTATGTTTTGGGCTATGGATACCCTCTTATATAAGAGGTGATTGTCCTAGGTCATCACCTCTTCTATATTTTGCAAATTATGTTCTTTATAAACTCTTTCCTTTGCTTTGGGTTAGAGTTTTATTCCTTCATTCTGAGATTCCTCTTCCTCTTGATCGTAGGGGGCTTGATGATTGAATCTTTGGTCCCTCTTTTCTTTAGAAGATGATATTTTATCCTAAGCACTCCTCTGCGGTGGGAGTCTTGATGATAAGATCTCTTCCTATTTGAGGATCCTTTTTCCACATGTGACATATCCATTTCATGATTATCTATGCTCTTAGAGGTAAGGATCAATACTCTTTGCTAAGATTATAGTGTACATCATTGTCAAACTAGATATCTCCTTACCTGGTGAAGTAGGTATCCTCTTTCTCTTCCTTATCCTACCTAGTGGGTAGTCATGATAAGGAGGGGGGAATATATAGGGTCTCCCTTATACTATAGTGTACATTTTATAACATGATAAATCCTTGGAAGGTAACGCACATAAGTTGCTAAATCCTGAAGAGACACTTTTTTTTTTAAAATTTTTTTTTGCTAAATCCTCAGAAGGTAACGCACATAAGTTGCTAAATCTTGAAGAGACACACATTTTTAATTTTATTTTTATTTTCTAAATCCTTGGAAGGTAAAGAACATAAGTTGCTAAATCCTGAAGAGATACACATTTTCCAATATGCTAAATCCTTGGAAGTTAAAGCACATAAGTTTCTAAATCCTGAAAATAAATGCATTTTATATTCCATAGTGATACAAGAATGTGGATCTATGGATATTCCAAAAGATGTTAGAAGATGCCTTACAATTACAAAGCATAGTTTATGGGTGAACCTTTTGGGCTCTCCCTCCTTGGTGATTCCTGGTAAGGTGGGCATCTTACTAGGCGAGGTAATCACTTTCTCTTTTCTATCTTTCACTTTCATGCTAGTAGGATTAGATCATGAAGCTATGTTATCTATAGTGTTTCTCTTGTCTTTTTTATGTAGTAATGTATGTTTTCTATGATTAATTTCTCTTTTCATTCATATCTTTGTGCATGTATGTTGAGTTAGAATCCTTGGTTTGGGTGCTCATGTCTTTGACTAAGTGATGCTCTACCTCGTTGCTATCCACCAGAGTCTTTCTTCTAACTTTACCGAGAGTATGTTTAATTTCCATACTCTCGCTAAAGTGGAGGCTTAATGTATCATCTTAAAATGGAAGCACTTCCATGTTAAGAAATTTTATCCCTCCTTAGGGAGTGTTTTTTATTGTCATCATATTTTCCCCTTATTTCTGTACCCTCTCCTACTTCTGTGCCTATTTGGGACCCTGATTGGGCCTCTTCAGGCACCATTCATCCCATATGGCACATTTTCTAGGGGTTCTAACTCCCTGAGTCAAGGTTGACCTTGACCTTGACCTAGGTCAAGGACAACCTTGACTTTGACCTGGGTCCCCCTTTCTAGTTTGAAAGTTTTTTGGCTACCAGAGGTCATTAAAAGTTCATTTCCCGCTTCCAGGTCAGTTGTTTTGGGTTCCTAAGAGAAGATTCTTAAATTATATTTAATATAGGCCCTCTTCGAGGGATATAGGTCTAATTGGAATTTAATTCTCCTATGTAGGACTCTCTAGAAGATTGTGCCCTAGATTCATATATAAGGAAGTTTTATCCTCTCATTTTCTCTAAGTTAGAAGAAGCCAAGCACTAAGTCATATCAAGTACAAATCATCTACTATCCAAGAAGAAAAAATTTCAAGCATCCATTGTTCTACATGTTCTCAAGCTTTCAATGTGTTCAAGTCTTCCTCTCAAGAATTAAAGTTCTCCATTGAAAATCATGGATTCAAGATTTCAAGCCTTTGAAGGGATTTGGTTCAAACATTCAAGATCCATCATTCAAATCCTAGATCTATCCATCATGGTGGTGTGATCTTCCTTCAAGATCCTTTGTGCATCCTCAAGACTCATTCATTCTCTCTTCAAGGTGGATTACAAGCATACAATCATGGAGGTTTATGGTGTCTAAAATTGAGTCCAAGATTTCATATTTACATACTTGTTTACATTCAAAATTCAATTGCATATCTATTGAATATCATAGCTTCATTATTAGATCTAGTTCTACTAATTTCTAGCATTATTTATTTCAATTATTTATTTCAAGGTTAATTCATAAATTGGGGTTTGACTAAGGAAAACCCCCCCCAACAAACAAACCATTTTTCTTGTAGGGATTGGTTAGGAACAGGGAGTTGGAGTGCAGATTTGGATACACTTTTTAGCAAACTATCAGGATCTGGAAACAAATTTTCTGTCAGAGGTTTTCAAGGTTGATCCATTCGTAGATCGAAATCAGAAATTTTGGTTCAATGGTGACATTGACCTAAGGGTCAAAATTGGAACTATGCCAGAATGGAAAAACATTTCAGGGTTTTTTTCATCTCTATGTTTCTCTTCCAGATCTAGTTGCAGATTTTCCAGAAACTGACTGCAGACCCCCGAAAAAAGCATTCTTTAGATCTATAACATTTCAAGGTTAGTACTTTTCTCCTATTTCATTTCAATTAAATTTATCACACATTCTTTTCTATAAGTAGGATCTAAGGTCTTCCTCTTTGCTCTCATTTCCAATAGATTGATTCATTTATGCATTGAGCCTTCCTTTTGGGTTAATCAATTTGGATCCTTCCTTTGTGTATTTTAGGTTAAAAGGAACATCTTATATTAACCACACATTTCAATAAACATTCTAATTTTAAATGTAACAACATCTATTTCATACTCCATATTTTAGATATTACATTTTCTTATGTTACAGTTGCAATTGGCGGTTTTCCCAAATTGGGTTTCCACATTAAATCTTGGTGTCATCAGTGTACATGTTATTTGATTTATGTTTTATGTTTCTACACTTAATCACTAAAGGATAATCACAATTAATATCTTAATTTTTCTTTGTTAACTGAGTAACAACATAATATCTATGTTAACCGAGTAACAACAGAATATCTATGTTAACCGAGTAACAATGATAAGTTTGATTAAGACATTTAAGGGACTTGGTTTTTTTTGTGGTAACTGATTCACCCCTCCCCTCTCAGTTACTCAACTCATTTACAACAATTGGTATTAGAGAATTTGGTGCTTTTAGGGAAGGTTTGAAGGTCTAAGCTAAAGATCAGAGATGTATTACAGAAGGGAGATCCCTAAGCTTAACAAAGACAACTTCGCTGCATGGCAAGATTTGATGAGGCTACATCTATCTACTATTGGAGATACTGGTTTTAAATTCTTGGATCACGAGTATGTGGAACCACTGAGACCTATGTTTGTGGATCAAATGGTGGACATGAAGAATCATAATATAATTTTGATTGATATAGCTTCTTCACACAGCTATTCTGAATTTGATGAAGTTAAGGACTGCCCTACTATATATGATATGTGGAAGAAACTACATGATATCAATGGAGGAGATGACAATGTAAAGAGAGCCAAAGTAGAAAGTCTCAGAGGTCAATTTGATTAGATGAAAATGAAAGAAGGAGAAGACATTACAAAATACAGTGAAAGGATCAAGAAAAGTGTTAGTGCCATCAGTGCTGCTGGTGGAACAATTGAAGAAAAAACAATAGTTAGTAAGGTATTGAGAACTTTACTTCCTAGCTATGCAATTAGAGTTTCATCTATTCAAGAGATGAGGTAAAAATGATGTAACTGTAGATGCATTGGTTGGAAGGTTAACAACTTTTAAGTTGGACAATTTTTACAATTATTCTCCTAATCCTAGCAATCTTGAGTCTACATTCAAAGCTAAATTAAACCTCGGTAAGATGGATAGAAACTCAAAAGGAAAACAAATTGATAGTGGTAGTGATGATGATTCTAATGATGAAGATCTGGAAACCATTGAAGCATTACTTACAAAGAGAGCTGCCAAAGGAAAGTACAAAGGAAGAATACCATTTATTTTCTTTTCATGTGATGAAGTTGGTCACATTGCTGCTAAATGTCCAAACAAAGAAGACAAAGGTGAGAGATAGTTCAAGAAGTACAAAGGCAAGAAAGATTTCAAGAGCTATAAGAGCTACAAGGACAAAGGTAAGAAATCTTTTTATATTGCTAAATATTTTGATAGTGATGAAGATGAAGATGAAATGGTTTACATTTCTATTAAGGATGAGTTAGACAATGAAGATAATGAAAAGACTGCACTTTACTCTCATATTAGAAAAAATGACACTTGGATAATTGATAGTGGTTGCTCTCACCACATGAATGGTGATAAAACTAAATTTGAACATCTTGAGCACTATGATGGTAGGAGTGTCAATTTTGGGAATGATGGACCTTGCTATGTGAAAGGTAAAGGTTGTATTTCTCTAATTGAAGAAATCAAATGTGATAATGCTTATTGGATTGAAGGACTAAGGCATAATCTACTAAGTATGGCATAGCTGAATAACATTGGTTTCAAGAATGAATTCATGAATGGTAAGGCCAAGCTCTTGGATGGTAAGGGAAACCTAGTTGGAACTGGTAGACAAACAAAAGGTAATCTGTTCTATCTTGATCTCATTAAAAGTTCATGTTTTATTGCACAAGTAGAAGAAAGCTAGTTATTGCATAAAAGATTGTGTCATGTGAATTTTGATAACTTGATCAACATAAGAAAGAAAAAAAGAGTAAGAGGTATTCCTATTTTGAAGAAACCTAAATTGGCAATATGCAAACAATGTCAAATTGGGAAGATGGGAAAAACTAGTTTCAAGAGAAAAAATTACAATACAGAAGAAGTCTTGGAGTTAGTGCATACTGATTTGTGTGGACCAATTGGAACAACAAGTTACATAGGAGAGAATTATTTCATTCTATTTGTTGATGACCATTCCAGAATGATGACTACCATATTTCTCAAAGAAAAATCAGAATATTTTTAGAAGTTTAAGTGGTACCTTGCCAAAGTTGAGCAGGAAACAAGAAAGAAACTTAAATGCCTAAGATCTGATAGAGGAGGTGAATTCATTTCTAATGAGTTCAATGAATTTTGAAATGAAAGAGGAATCAAGAGACAAGTATCTACCCTAGGTACATCACAAAAAAATGGGATAGCAAAAAGAAGAAATAGATCTATTATGGATCATGCAAGAACCTTGATGATTGAAAAGAATGTTGCAACCAAATATTGGAAGGAAGCCATCAACACTGCAATTCACACCTTGAACAAAGTTCAATTGAAGAAAGGTACTAAGCATACACCTTTTGAATTATGGTATGGATATAAACCCAATATTCATTATTTCAAAGTATTTGGAAGTAAATGTTACATCTTGAAGGAAGTAAAAATGGAAAATTTGATGTCAAAGGTGATGAAGGTATATTCCTAGGCTACTCCTATAAAAGAAAAGCATATACATGTTTGAATCTTTCTACCCATAAAGTCATAGAAAGTGTACATGTAAAGATTGATGAGTTTGCAAAGAGAAGTGAAGAACAAAGTAGTAAATAGCCCAACAAATACAAGAACTTTGTGTATTATGAACCTGATACTATACCTAAGACACAGGAAATGGTGATTGGACAACAACCATGTCAACCACTGAATTCATTAGCACAAACCTTGCTGCAACCTGTGCAACCTGACCTGCTAACTGTTGAAACCGAGTCACAAATAGAGGGAACTAAGTCTCAGACTAAAGAAATTGAGTCACAGATAGAGGGAACCGAGTCATAGATAGAGGCACCCGAGTCTCAGACAGTGGAACCAAAGTATTAGTTGGAAGAGAAGAAAAAATGTTTGAGCATGGTGAACCAAGTGGAGCTAGCCAAGAATCAAAGAGGAAGGAACCTATACTTTTCAAATATGTCAGAAGGCATCATGCACCTGAGAAAATAATTGGAGACTAGATAGAAGGTAGAATGACAAGGGAAAAACTTAAAGGTACATGTTTTCTTAGTGAAATTGAACCTAGAACCATTCAAGATGCATTGAATGATGAAAGATGGATAGAAGCCATGAATGAAGAGATTGAGCAGATAGAAAAGAAAAAAACCTGGACTCTTGTACCCAAACCAAAAGACAAGAATGTGATTGGTACTAAGTGGGTTTTCAAAAACAAGATGAATGAAAAAGGTGAAGTTTTTAGAAACAAATAAAGATTAGTGTGTAAAGGATATGCTCAAGAAGAGGGTAATGATTATGGAGAATTTTTTTTCTCCTGTTGCAAGACTTGAAGGAGTCAGAAATCTTCTGGCATATGCTACACATAAATGATTCAAGGCATACAAAATGGATTTAAAATCTGCATTCTTCAATGGAATCCTGGAAGAGGAAGTCTATATTGAGAAACCTAAAGGTTTTTTTGATCCTAATAAAAGGAATATGGTTTGCAAATTTTACAAAGCCTTGTACGGACTAAAACAAGATCCTAGAGCCTAGTATGAAAGATTGCATGGTTACTTGATAAGTATTGGATTTCATAGAACTAATGAAAATAGTAGCTTGTACATCAAATAAGGATCTCAAAACAAGATACTATTAGCAGAGATATTTGTTGATGATATACTATTCACTGGATATGATGACTTATGCAAAGCATTCTCTGAAGCTATGAGTAAGCAATTTGAGATGTTTATGTTTGGACAAATCAAATTCTTTGTTGGTTTACAAGTTTATTAGATGAAGGATGGTATCTATACTACTCAGTCTAAATACATCAAAGAGATATTGAAGAAATTTGGAATGGAAGACTCTAGACCAGATGGGACACCTCTATAATACCCCAAAATTGGCACCTTACAATTCTAATCAATTTTGGTGCATTTCTTCAAATTCTCATCATCGAAGTCCTATTGTACTAGGAAAATTCTCCTTCCTAATTGTCTTTAATTGACTTAGTCTCTAATGCAAAAAACCTAAATTTGCATAAATCTTACACCATATTTAATTCCTAAATTTTCAAGATTTATTAGCTAAAAATCCCTATGATTAATTAATTTAATTCTAAAGTCCTAAGTGCTTTTAAATTAA
>MU225838.1:2123777-2142712 GCA_018584345.1 Thuja plicata
CAGCTTTCTATCGATATAATTGCTGTCAAATTTTGAATTCGGTAAGTAATTATTAGTTATTTTCCAATTGAGTTACCTCTAAAGTGCTGATTTATATACTGATTGAAAAATGACTATAACTTTTAGACGGTATAACATTTTTGAAAACTAAAAAATGCGTCACATTCTATGCTTCGCCTACTATAAGAATTTTTTTTATTTTTTTGAATTTGGTAAAGTCTTCAATGAGTTAAGGTGGTCAGACACGAGAGTTTTTTTATTCTAAAAATGTTGTAGCAGATAATTCATAATTAATTATTTTTTTAGCATAAAATTACACAAAAATATGCATCACATCCGGAAAGGAGTCTACTACTTATATATAAAATCTTATAAAAAAATATTATCATTTGATTACGATTAAGGTGGTCAGACATACACCTACTTCTCATTTTTTTTCTAAAAGTTTTATACTACTGCATTGAAATCTATACTTTTCACCAATCATATTAACGTTTTTTCAGAAAAGGCCTAGTAGTTTAGAAACTACATTCAATTTCCTACAGATTCTATTCTTACAACTTTTTGATATTAGGTTGATAGCTAGTTCAAATTTTCATGTCAAGTTGACTAACCCTGATTTTTCTGATTTTTCATTGCCACTTAAGGGCATAGTTTGGCCCCCCATGATCTTGCACAGACCCACATAGAGAGCCAAAAAGAGAAGAGAATCCTCCTATCGTAAGATGTAGACACTTGGATCTAAGTGACATTGAGAGAACCCAACTGAGAGAAGAAAGGTGTACATCTTGGCATACCAAACCCGTGGGGCTTGTTGCTATAAAGAGATTTCCTCAGTCTACAAACTAGTGAAGAGCCCTGAATGAACCCTTGTGTCTACTCCATGTAAATCTCCTCATGAAGATCCCCATGAAGAAATGCACTCTTCACATCCATCTGATGTATAACCCAACCATGAGCTGCAGCAAGAGCAAGTATCAGGCGAATGGAGTTCATTTTGGCAACAGGGGCAAAGGTCTCAGTATAGTCTATACCAGGAACCTGAGAGAACCCTTTAGCCAAAAGTTGTGCTTTGAACTTGTCAACTGATCAATCTGCGTAAATTTGGTTTGATAGATCAACTTACACTGAACCATTTTTCTTCCCTTAGGAAGTGGAACAAGATCATAAGTTTTATTCTAAATCAAAGAGTTGTACTCTTCCTCCATTGCTGAATCCCACTCAGAAATACCTTATGCTTCATGAAAGGATTATGGATCGGAAGCCATGGAAATATAGGAATGTGAAATGTCTTAGTGTTGTGATCGAGTCCTCCAAGCATCTCAAGGATCCCCAATAAGAGTACCTACTGACTCAGGTGTTTGACAAGCCCAATGAGGCATGTGAGATGATGGAGTAGAAGAACCCCCATCCCCAGAATCTGAATTCTCTGAAGAGGAGGAAACCTCATGATCAACTCTATGAGTAGAGGTAGTTGAAGGAAAATCATTCGAGTCACTATCTAAATCCGCAATGGAGGAAGGAAGAAGAGAGGATGAGCTAGGAGAGCTTTCCTCGAACTCCACACTTCACTCAATGAAGAGCTCATGTGTCATAGGATCCACGAGATCATATCCTTTGACACCATCAGGATAACCAACAAAGATACAAGGCTAGTTCTGAGGTTCCAATGCTTTGCGCTTCTCCAAAGGAATGTGAGCCCATGCAGGGGAGCCAAAAAATCTGAAGTGTCGTACAATAGGTTTCCTACCACACCATGCTTCAAAAGGAGTCATTCCCTTCAATTCCTTATGCGGAACTATATTCTAGATGTGAGTAGCATAGTTGATAGCTTCTGCCCAATATTCAGGTGTAAGGGAGCGTGTGTGGATCATGCAACAAGT
This sequence comes from Thuja plicata, assembly GCA_018584345.1. NCBI lineage: Eukaryota > Viridiplantae > Streptophyta > Pinopsida > Cupressales > Cupressaceae > Thuja > Thuja plicata. The sequence continues at coordinate 2,125,661 of MU225838.1, forward strand.
CATTTCTTTCAGGGACCTATTTTTCCTCTCAGTCACACCATTCTACTGAGGTGTATAGGCGATAGTATGCTGAAGATCTATCCCTTCAAGAGTGCAAAATTGTTCAAAGTGGTGGTTCACATATTCTCTGCCATTGTTAGTGCGGAGAATCTTGACAACCTTTCCAGACTATTTCTCAGTGCGAGCCTTGAACTCTTGAAATCTATCAAAGGCTTCTCCCTTTCATCAAAGAAAGTAGACCCAGATGTATCCAGAATAGTCATCAATGAATGTGAGTAAGTAGTGAGCCTTGCTGAAGGACAAGGATGGTAATGGACCCGCGACATCACTCTGAACTAGCTCAAGGACTTCTGAATCCCTCCAAGCCTTTCCTTTATCAAACTTGTCCTTGGGATGTTTTCCTAAGGCATAACCAGAACAAACTCCATCTGAGAAACTGATCTTAGAAAGACCTGTGACCATATCCTTCTTGCTAAGCTACTGGAGATAGTAGAAGTTTAGATGGCCAAACCGCTCATGCCATAACTTGCTCACAGAATCTGAGTGAGTAAGAAAGGTAGTCGAATGTGAATCAGGTACAAAATGAGAGAAAGCATACAATCAAGACTCATGATCAACCTTACCAAATGCAAGAAGTGCATTATCTTCAAGACTCCTGATGGTGACAAAATCAGAAGTGAACTCAACTTTTCTACCATTCTAGGCAATCTGATAGATAGAGAGAAGGTTAGCTGACAAATTAGGTACACAAAGGACATCCTCAAATGTACCAGTGTCAGCATCAGCAGAACCTTTCCTGATGACTTCAACAGGAGAGTCATCCCAATGTAAATGTGGGGCACTGAACAAGGCTCCAACAAAGAAAATTGTTCTCTTATAGAACCCATGTGATGTGAGGCACCCGAGTCAATAATCCACTTTTGAGAAGAATCTACAGTAGGAACTAGTGCAGTTGCTTTCCCTTTGCCTGATTTTGAAGGAGTAGAGGATTGTTGTGAAGAAGGAAGATGAATTTTGTCCCTTTTTAGAAGATTCTTTAGCTCATCGATCTGCTTCTTGTGACAAAACTGTTCCTCATTACCAACTTTCTTACAGTAGCAACAAGTTAGTCTTTCCTTCTTCTAATTGTTCCCCTTTGAAGAAGAGGAAGTGGAGTCTATTATTGAGGCAGATGAAGACTGTGCCTGATCTTTCTATGACTTTTTCTTGAACTTCTTTTGTTTCTTGTCAGGTTTCCCTAACTCTTTATGTTCCTTCGACTGACTAGCCAATAGAGCCTGGGACTATGATGGATTTAAGAGCCCCATGGAAAGAAGCTTGCTTTGTTCTTGCATTAACAATTTAGAAAATGAAGAGAAGGAAGGCATTGTATATGTAGAGCCCATAGTCAATCTATGAGTATGAAAACTTGAAACAAAAGTAGCGTATTCAGGTCCAAGTTTGTTAAGACTACTCAAGACAATTTGAATATATTTTTTCTCTATTCCACATGCTTTACATTGTGCTCTCAAATCATTTACTTTTGTTACAAAGTCTTGGATGTTGTCAAAAGACTTAGGATCTAGTGCCATTAGTTGATTATCAATTTGATATCCCCTAACTTCATCAGTTGTCCCATAGAGAGTTTTTAGTTTTTCCCATGCATCATGTGAATTATCTTTCCCATCAAGTTGAAACATTATATCAAGAGAAACTAAACTCCTAAGACAACCTAGAGATTTTGTTTGTTCAAGCATCCAAAATATTTATTCCTTAGCATCCGAGGGTTCAATTGTCTTTTCTTCAACATAGGGTGTGTACCCTTGTTGTATTAAGAAGTTCCATGCATTTTATTTTCATGTATTATAGTTGTATGGAGTTAGCAGTGGAAACTTAACATTACCCATTGTGTAAGGAAGAGAGCACGAGTAGAAGGAGATGCAGAAGCACAATCACACAAAGAGACCCCCCTGAATTACATAATGAAGAAGCCCCCTCAAGAAAAATGATTTGGAACTTTATAAGTAGTGCAGTTACAATGTCCACTAGCAAGAGAACACTGAGTGGACTTGACTTCATTTCTTTTACAAATCCTCACAAAATGATTATATACTAAAATTACAATTTTGGTACAGACCCAAATGAAATTATTGGTACCACTATGAAGTACATAAAAAAATATGCACTTTCAAAAATAGAATCACCTCGATCTGAGGTTGTATGCAAAATTTATGCACTTTGGAAAGTCCCAAAATGAGAACTATGTAGAGTCACGTGTGAGAATCTGAGATTTCTAGAAAAATCGTACACTAAAATCAGAAACCATCTACACCAACATGTAGAGCATGAAAAATTAGTCAAAATCAAAAAAAGAATTTTGCAGATTGGAGGTCGGGAGCCCAAGTTATGGACTTCAGAAGTCGAACTGCAATTTCAAAAATGCCAACGGAGAGGGGGTCTACTGTATATTTATGATGTCATTTCTAAAAAAAATATAATCTTTATGCAAAAAATAATAGATACCCAAGTGGTTTTTTATGCTGCGAACAAAACCCAAAAGGCATTTTTTGTTTTGATCTACAAAAGATATGACTCTAATATAAAAAAATGTCTTTTAACACCAAAACAAGACCCCATTAACCAACAAACAACATGAAAAGTCTAAATCAGCTACCTCAGAGATGAAAAGGCATGCTGCAACCTAAAAGATTGACCAGAATACATAAAATGCAAGTCCATTGTTAGATTTGAGCTTAGAGAGTCTCTAGGAAGCTCTAAAAAAATGCAACTGGCAAGTAAAAATATGAACCCCCAGAAACTAGATTTTTCTCCACACTTTTCTGTTTCTCCAAATCATCAAAAGACGCAAGAGAAGAGCATACTCATATGCTTCGAAAAACAACGCTACAATCTCAGATTTTAAAAAAATGCTAACCCACAACTCACAACCGCTCTGATACCATGTAATATTTCTACCCAAGAATGCAAGTGATTGAGAGAAAGCAAAATAGAAATCAAATATGAGCCAAATAAACTGTATTCAACTCAAGAGAATTCAAAGCAATACAATACTTAATGAGATAATGTATTGAGGAATTGAGGTGATTACAAAGGTACAAAGGCTCTGCTTATATAGGGAAGAGTAGATAGGAAACATGGACAAGGTTGAAACAAGTGTCTCAACCTAGAGGAAGGAGAGTTCTGATATAACTCAACAATATCCTCTAAGATAAGGAGGATTCCAAGTTGGACTCAATGATATCCATCTACCCAATTAATGAATGTACCTAAGTAAACTTAAGTAAAGAGTAAATAGTGAACTATTTACTCCAACACTCCTCAATTTGTTAATCTAAAATTTTTAAATTGTCACTTTCCTAATTATTTAACAACACATCAAGAAACTTACTTATTTGGGTTTGAGCTTCAAAAACATCAGGTATTTCCTCTTGATCAAATGATATAATTGCTGATTCATTCCCTGCACTAGCAACATACTATTCAACACATAATTTTACAATTGGTTCTGAGGGTATAGTAACCTTAGTACCATACCTTGTGCGAAAAAGCATGTGAGTCCAATCTGCTGATAGATAGCCTCTTATCTTGGCAGTAAATTCTCTTGGCAAGCATATAGAGAAGTTAGGAGGCCAATCTATAATGTACACATCCATAGAAACTGAAAAACTAGGACAAACATGCAGCGTTAAATCAAGATCCCTTATAACTCCTACAGTTGCAACTGCTATCCCATCTAATTGGACTACTCTTTCAAGTGGCTCATACTTGAGGCCTAGCTGGTCTACAATTTTCTTTGGCATAAATAAGCTAGTAGCACCAAAATCAATCATGCAATTGTGGACTAGGTGCTGTCCTATAATGATAGTAACATAAAATGGAGAAGGTTTGATCAACTTAGCTAATGGATGGGGTGTACTTGTACTTGCAACAACTAAAACCTTAGGGTTTTGTTGAGACAAAAATTCATTAGATAGTGTGAGTTCTTGTAATGCCTCTTGTACCATGTCCTTTTGGCCTAGAAGAGACAAAATGTCCCACATGGACAAGGGAACATTTGTCTTCTTCAAATGATTAACAATATTGAAGCTTTGAATACTAACCTTTTGGTGCTGTTATAAAACAACAGGCTCACTTGCTATCTGAATTGACTATTCTGCTCCTTTTTGAGCTTGTAATTGCTTCTTTGTCTACTGTTGAACTTAATCATTTGGCTGTTGATCATTTCCAGCCTTTACTTTTGACCTTGTTCATGTTGCTATAGGTCTCCACACTTGATTGGGGTCAAAATTTGCTGCTAAAATAACTTCATCATTATTGAAATTCACAAAAGACACATCAGGATTACCTTGTGTTTGTGATTGATCATACTGTACCTCAGATTGACTATTAACTAGCTATCCTTTAAGAACATCCTGTCTTCTAGCTTCAAGTTAATGAGGGCAATCCAGCCAATAGTGCCCATCATTACATGTGTTGCACCATTCCGCTTCTTGCACATAATTAACTTGAGGAATTACTGTTAACTCCTTGGAGGTACTTGGGGTTGCATAATTATATGCTTGACTGGCTCTTTGATTGTAACTTCTTTGCTACCCTTGTGCTTGTCTTGGCTGATTTGAACCTAAAGCTTGATTCAATGGCCTATTCTACTGGTAAGCAGCTTGTGGAGGCCTATTGTATTGGCCTTGATGCCTCTTTAGGTTCATTATCTCATTGCCATAATTCTGCAAAGTTCTTAGAATGCTATCATTTCTGTCTTTTAGCTCCATAGTCCGCTCCTTTATCTCCCTAATAGGAGCTGAAGTAGCATGTTCCTATGCTACAACCTGCATATTAAGTGTTGGCAAAGGAGGAACAACAATAATAGGTGGTATGACAACTGGTACAACTAGTTGTATCTCTACACAATAAGGCATTGGAGACCTTGGAGGTAATTTTCTAGCTTGTATCAAGCTATTCTCTGCTCTAACAGAAATATCATAAGAATTTGGTATGGTATTACCTCCCATAGACTGTATCATAAGAACAATATCACTGTTAAATGCTTTTAAATAGAACATAAATGCATAGTCATTAGATGGCTTAACAGATCTTGGAATTCTGTCCCAAGTTCGTTGAAAATGAAAGTTGAAATCAGAAATATGCTCATTGATATTTCTCTTAATAATAGTTAACTGCTCAACCAAAGATAAAGTATCTGATCTATCTTCAAACTTACTAATCAAAATAGTACCTAACTCATCCTATGTACAAATAGAGTTATCTAACAAACTTCTAAACCAGACTAATGCTTTAGCTTTGAGCGATGCCGCTAATAGTTTTAATGCAACATCATCATGAGTAATGTAGTGTAATCCACATAAAGTAGCAATATCTTTAATATACTCAATTGCTGAAATATGATTCTCACCATTGAAATATGTCAAACATTTTAGTGCTGCTAGTGGAATGTCATGATGAATGGCAATTTGCAATGGGCTACTAGCATCAAAGGCCACAAATGGAAAATTTTGAGCCATATGTACTGGTGGTACTTGCTGTTGAACTACAGATTGCACTTGCTGTTGGACTACATATTGCAAAACAAATTTGTTAACTTGCATTACCTTTCTTTGATATGTTTTCAATCCTAGGGTAGTGGTGCCACTTGTGGATGCTATAAAAAAGAACTGATCCTTTGATGATTCCTCAAAAATGGGTAATTCTGATCCAGAATTGTCAATAACACTTAAATCTTCAGGAAAACTGAAATCTTCAATAATTACCTTGTGGCTTTCAGAAATGGCAGCTTAATCCTTGAAGATAGGATTTTTGAATAGTGAAAAATGAGACCCCAGCAAAGAGGCTCTTTCTCATGTAGCTTGAGATGCTATGCTTCTTCTTGATGATCTGTTGCCTCTCCTACTGGACTGTAATTCTTGATAAATGAATCCTTCACTATTTGCTCTTGTCAGAGTTCTTCTTATCAAGAAAAATATGCAATTGAATCTGCAATTTTAACTAGAGTCACCAGGTGTTCAGTAAAATACCTTCAAAAAGGTAGAAATACTGCTGTGCATACCAAAACAGAAATAAGAAATAATAACTTCAAAAGAATTGTGTAGCAGTTCTGTCCCACCAGGCATGACAAAAATTGTTGTCAATCAGGATTGCGCCTATAGCTAGATGCAGAATCTAGCCATCCTGGTGAAGCATGGAAATATTCTCTTTTGTGGATGAGAGAATGAATCTCTGGATTCTAGGTCGGTTCCTATTAGATCTAGGATATCACCTAATACTGACTTTTATGATTTTGGAAAAAGGGAGGAGGATAACTTAAAAGAAAAATGAATAACTAACTAAAAAGAGTGATACACCAAATGGATTCATATTTATCAAAATTGAAAGCCTATACTTACAATACACACATTACTAGATTCTACAATGATTTTCACTTCTCAACACCTAGGATGGTTTAAAATTTAGTATTAGGGTTTGGTGCCACTAATGGTAGGAAGTCAACTAGAAAAAAGGTAATTTTTGCAAAAGGTTAATTCTTTATAACTTAGAATAGGAATTTAGAGAAATTCACTAATCTATGCTTGAAAGGGATAAACACTTAAATGTAGAAAAACTTGAAAAGGATTGATGAAAGAACTCAGAAAAGATATGTGAATAATAAGGCCAGCTTTATTATCTTCAGAATCTGCAAAATTGGTTACAAAATACAAGTGCAAAGGAACAATATGTTCACTAATACAACTTCTCTCTCTAATTTTGAACCCCTACAAATGAATAAGAAGTTTGGATATATAGCCTCTAAGGTAAATTTTGAAAAATGAAATCCCCCCCTCAAAAGGTTCTCCTAAACAGATGGTTACCCTGATTTTTAGGCCCAACTGATGCTAAAAAATATAGCTTCTAATAAGCCCTCCATGATTTAAAAAACCCTAAATTTAAGGCATAAGTCATACCTAAAACTTAGCCTTAAAATCATATCCCCTAATGTTGATATATTTTTATTTACCTCTTTATAATATATATCAACATATACATATTACAAAAAACACCAACTAACCCTAAATGTATAAACCCTAACTCCATACCAAAAAATTGACACCATAGTCTAAACAACCCTAACTCACCAGCATATTTCTAAACTCATCCACACTCAATATTTTACTCCATGGTCAACATGACCCATAAAATATCACTGACATAACATGAGATGATGATGTCATGGCACTTGTGGTGTTGTCGTGCACTATGGTTGACATAAACTTAACTCATTTTGCATTGTGGACTCCAAAGTTTATCAGTTTTCAACATAGGCATTTTCATTTTGCATTATGTGTCTTTGAGGAAAACTTAGGGTTTTTTTTGTTGTTTGGCGTTTCCATGTCTGCTTTTAGACTGTTAGACTTTGTTGTTTATTGGAATCTTTGCTTGAAGTTTGGGCTTGGTCATGAAGCTGAGACTCCTCTTTGTAATTGTCACCATGCTGAGAAGGTAACTCGACCTCCACTGTAGTTTGCATATTTCTTTGAATAGCGCGGGTTTTTGTATATATTTTTTTATACTGAATTTTAAAACCATGAATAATGGCACTTTTGCATTTTGTTTAGGAAGTTAGGGCTTCTTGGTGTGAACTGGAATGTATCTAGAGTTCATCATTTCATTGTCTTGTTCTATCTTTGGCTGCAAATTTAGTTTGCATGTATATCGAGCATGAATCTCGAGCTTGAGTTATCCGCCTTAAGAATAGAGAGCTTGAGTTCTTCCCACCACTAGCTCTAATTTGAACTGGAGTCTTTAAATTATTTTTGCATAAACTCAAACCCTCCTCTATTTCTCTGCTTCAAAACCCATGTTTTCATGCCATAAAGATGGCGTTGTGCATGCACATGAACTGGATCTTCTTTGTTTGCAACTTTAGTTTGAACTTGGGCTGGTGTAAATGGGTTTTGGGCTAACCACCGTAAGTTTGGACATGGTTTGAGCTGTGGTTGAAAGATGTGGAGTTTGATTTTTATGGACTTGTTCATGAAGCTTGGCATATTTCAGCCACATCTTCAGACTTATCCCCAACTCATGGTGTATAAAAGAACTCAGCCTCTATCTGTGACTCATGGCACTCCTCTAAATTTTCTTCTCCACTATGCTCAACTTGTTTAACAAATAAGTGACTCTTTCTACATCTTCTTATTTTGCTTGAACTTTCTCTATGGCTTTTCTTTGTAAATCTGGAAATGAAACAATAGTTAATGGTGAAAAAATTGCAATAAAAGTTTTTTTTTGTTTAGAAATTAAAACCATCTGAACTTGTTTTTGCTCCTTCATTGTAGCATAAGAAATGAGCTTCGCTTTGTCTTTTGTTTTGTATCTTTAATGTTGACCGAACTAAGATACCCGCAGAGCTCCTTTGTGGTATTCTGATGTAAACCCTAGATATATGCGAGTTGTTGGTGTTTTGTTGAGAAATAAACTCCAGAACTTTTGTCTTTTTATTCTATTGTTCATAACTACAGTCTATTTATGGTTCTCCTTAGAAGGACGACAATATTGTTGAATCAAAACACATCCTCTTTTTGCTGAAGTTGTGGACATTCCTTTGAGCAGTGAAAACCTTTATGTGTTGAATTATCGTAGGAATTAATACATCTTCTTTTTGTTGAGGCCTAACTTTGTATCCTTTGTCTTACTGTCATAGAACATAAAACATATTTTAGTTGTTGAAGCCGAGAACATATTTTTCTATTTGCAACTCTGCATTGAGTTTATATTGCTGTTTATACTATATGCTCATTTAAAATAATAGTGAGTTATCATTTATAAAATAACTCGACACCTCTTCTTTCTGTTGCTGAGAAATAAACATTTCTAGTTTGAACTAAACATATTACATGTTTAATTTACAACATGATCATAACATAACAACATTCCTACTATTGAAGCTGAGAGCATTTTCTTGTTGAACTAAACACATTACATGCTTGATTTCCATTATCACTTGTCTGAATATTTATTTTAAATATGCAACTTTTGTGCAAGAAGTAGTGTATAAATACATTATTATATAATTTTATATGAATAATTACCCATGGGGTTCGAGCACGGGCTCGTGACTCCCATGGGAAATATCCATAACATGAAACTCATTATGCACATCTTCTGCTTGACTGTATCTGTTACATGCATTGAAGTCTCCACATTGATTCAAACATGAACATTGTTATGACAAAATTACTTAGCTGATGAACACCCATCACACTAAATTTCAAAACACTAGAATAAAATTGTTTTCTTGAACTTGATGTTATGTAAATCGGGTTTGACCATTGAAACACATAGATACTATACTTAACCTCATTTTTGTAAAGCATGAGTTACCACATCACCATTTGATTCTTCGGCTGACTTAGAGTCATAACATGAATACACCGTGTTTTGGCTCCATTCTTATGAACATATGAATAAATGGATATCAATGTTAATATGCATATCCCTTTTCTTTTAAGAGCATTAAGTAATAATACTGTTATGTTGCCTCTTTCAAATGAATATATATTGTACTCTGAACATATATGGCAGCACTGTTTGATTTCAATCTTGGACACTAATAGTGATAAAATTTTCCTTTTGAGAATCATTGCATATGTGAATACTTATGCATATGCATTTATCACTTAGATGCCAACTGCTATGACCTAGCACATTTTTTATAACAACATTGTTATTATTCATCTTTACTTGAACATATGATGTCAATTGATCATTATGGCATGCGTACTATAGCTGAATATATCATTGTTGACTCTACCTTTTGCACATGCTTATTATCTTTTGCACATACATCACTTATAACAAAAATACTAATATTTCATTTCGTAGATGCCTATTGTTATAAAAAAATCATATCACTACTTTCTTTTCCCATAGCTTTTTATTCAGAGATGATAATGTTTAGAAAAAATTTAAGATAAAGTACTTATATGATGTCAAAAATGTATAAACCATGTGTATACAATTTCCATTTTTTATAACAACACAGTTAGATCTTTTACATATGCATTCTAATCTGTAACAACATTAGTGTTCTCTATTTTTGTGAATTATCTTTGTTCATTATTTCATTTGATTTTCTGTATGTATGCACTGTTATCTGATTTTCTACATCTGCATATTAATTCTATTTCAAACCACATTATAAATCATCTTCTCTTTTAGAACTAAGTAAAAGGGTTACCTCATTAGTTAATTGTAATTCATCTCTACTTTTGGCATCTTCTCTTTTAGATCATCCCATTTTAATTTGGAGCATCCATCTTCTGACTTCCAACATCATCAGTGTGCTCTGCATATTTGCATTAATAGTGTTTAATTGTAACAACGTGCATGCACTTTGTAAAAATTTTTGTGTAATGCATTTCTCTTGCTTCTGCATTTTATACTTTAGAATTTATGAACATCTCTCGCTTGCACACACCACCAAGTCCACATGTTAGGTTAATGGATACAATCAACTAATCAATGTTTGTATGTAAATTTCATGTGGGATGACATTTATGTATGAATGTTGGTTTGATGGTTGGGTTTATTGACCTAATATGTGGATGCTATGCCTTCCTAAATAGAAACTCCTTCTCAATGCAGGATAACAACTATATGCAGTAAAAGGTTTCATAGAATATGTCCCTTTAATACTTTATTTAGTTATTGTAGATGTATACCTTGTTATTACATTGATGTTTATATGGATGTACAACTCTGAAGGCTTAATTGTAGCATGCTGTTTTAGGTATCTATGTATTTCTTAGATCCAATTAGGATCTAACTATCTTCTCTCTTCATGATGTAGGACAAAACTAGAGGAAGACTTAAAATGGGACAAGAATGCAGAGCTAAGAGAAAGATTCAGGCAAGGACACATAGACATGCAGATTCAAATGACTAATTACCAGAACATAGAAGACCTCTCCAAGGAAATTCTTAGATCCCTAAATCTTCTAATGCTCCTTTATTACTTTTAGCATTGTAAATATTCTCTATGTTTACAATTGAAAGATGTAACCTATGAAGGAATACTTGTTTATTATATTCACTTTGAATGTTCAATGTTATGATCATTTATGAAATTGAAAGTTTAAATCTGATCAATACTTAAAGAACAACATCAATGTTAACACGAATGCAAAAACAATATATATATTTTTTAATATCTAAATAGTAGTGTTGAATGGATGTACCTTTATGCAACCTTTTGATGTTTATAGTTGTTATGCTACATGTGTACTTTCTCTTCTCAATTTAAGCAATTCTACACTTAGGACAGCAACTATCAAATCCATAATTCAATGTAAGATAATAATAAAGTTACCAATTTAGTGCACAACTAAAATGATAACAACTCTTATCTCCCCTCTCTTACCATTGAGATATTGTGATAGGGCACGCTCACTCCTGCCAATTTAGGGAAGATGTAGCCTGGTATCTGCAAACTTGTCATCACAAAGATGAACATATGCAAACATATAATATAACAAGCAATGGTTGAGACTAGTTTATTGTGTGGATCTCGCCAAATAAAGTAACTACGACTCTATCCCATACCATACCAAAAAAATCAAATAGAAATGTAAAACATACAAATGATCCATGTGCATACAAATATAGGGCCAGTATTGTTAGTAAACCATAATCAAAATGACATCATAACATATACATAATCATCATGAAATAACTAGAAATCACATGCAAATAGATGATATACTACAACTAAACAATGGATCAATAACATAATGAAATGCAATACATGAATATCCTCAAAACCATTTGAAATAACCCACACATACATGAAAAGGCCTAAAAGAGTTTGACAACTGAAACTAAAAAGAAAACTAAGGGGTGGGCATTACAACAAGCTTGAGAATGTGAGGAGAAGTGAGAAAATAGAGAAGATTATTGAGCAAGTGTGTGTAGAGGCATCTCTTAAATAGAGATGAGTGGAGGAGTTTGCATGTAGCTCCCATCTTCTATGAATGCCACATTCACATTGTGTGTGTGCCAAATGCGAGAATCCTCTTAAAAAGGAATATCTAATCTCCTTATTAAAGGCATTACAAAAATTTGACATGTCCTCCTACTTGGACTAGAGGAAAAATACAATATAGGATACCTTGATTTATCCTCTAATTACATATTTCACCAAGGAAAGATTAATTTCTAACACCCCCCTTTAAACTTTACTTGGAGTATTTACATAAAGGGAGATCAAACCCAAATTTTTACAATGAAATTCAAATTTCTCTCTAGAAAGAGGCTTTGTCAAAATATCTTCAACTTGATCTTCACCCTTGCAATACAGGAGGGAAACTTTCTTTTCTTCATTTTTCTCTCTAATGAAGTGGTGGTGGAGAGAAATGTGCTTTGACTTTGCATGGTAGACCATATTCTTTGCCAAGGCTATTGCACTTTGATTTTCACAATATAAAGGTGTAGGTTCTTGTTGAGGTAGACCCAAATCTTCAAGTATTCTTCTAAGCCATAAGGATTCTTTAGAGGCATTGGTACAAATTTTGTATTCAGCTTCATTAGAACATAGTGAAATAGATTGATCTTTTTTACTTTTCCAAGATATAACACCTGAACAAAGAAAGAAACAATACTCAAAAGTAGATTTCCCATCATTGGGGTCTCCACCTAAATATGAATAAGTAAAACCTTTTAATGTAAAATAAGACTTTGCATCATAAAATAATCCTATATAAAGAGCACCTTTAATATATCTTAATATTCTTTTAGCAATTTTGAAGTGTGTTTGTTTAGGTCTGGACATAAATCTTGAAACTAAACCAACACTAAAAGATATATCAGGTCTAGTGAGAGTTAGATAATTTAAACTTCCTATGAGTTGTCTATAAGGAGTAGCATCTATAAAAGGAGATTCCATATATATCATTAACTTAGTTCCTAATCCACATGGAATTGAAAAATTATTAGCATAATTCATATGAAATCTATCAGTAAGATCTTTAGCATATTTACTTTGTGAAATAAAAATACCCTTAGGGGTTTGCCAAATTTGCATTCCTAAGAAATAATGTAGAAGTCCTAAATCAGTCATTTGAAATCTTTGGTTATGTTGAGACTTAATATCAGAAATTAAATGGTTAGAACTTGAGATAAGAATCAAATCATCAACATAAAGAATGATAATAATAATATAATTTTCACTATTCTTGATATACAAGTTAGGATCATTTTTACTTCTAGAAAAACCTTGAGAAATAAAGAAAGCGTTGATTTTGGAATACCATTCTCTAGGCGATTGTTTTAAAACATCAATAGATATCTTTAGTTTACATACAAGATGTTCATTACCTTCTTTAATAAAAATAGGAGGTTGAGACATACAGATTTCTTCATGCAAATCACCATTTAGAAAAGCACTTTTAACATCCCTTTGGTGAATAGGCTAATTCATTTTTTCAGCTAAAGCAGGAACAAATTTAATGGTAGGCATTTTTGCAATAGGAGAAAAGGTCTCATTATAGTCTATTCCTTCAATTTGAGAGAAACCTATGGCTACTAGCCTAGCTTTAAACTTACTAATTTCATTATTTGCATTCAACTTAGTTTTATATAACCATTTACATGAAACTAGATTTTTGCCATGAGGTAAAGTAAATAAATCCCAAGTGTTATTAGAAATTAAACTATCATATTCTTCTTGCATAGCATTTTTCCAATGGGGTTTATTTTTAGCTTGAGAATTTTTTTGAGGATATTTAGAATGCATAAGAGAAGACACCAAAGCATAATTGCAATAGTTAAGTTTCCTAGGTCTAAAACCACCCATTCTAGCAATATAATAATCACCTTTATTAAGTAAATCTTTAAACCATTTAGGATTTCTCTTAGAAGTAACATAAATATCACTATGAGAAGTAAATTCATCATTTTCATCATCACTATGAGGACTAAATTCATCATTATCACCATGAACAACATTATCACCATCATGAGCAAAATTATCACTAGGAGTAGAAATATTCTTACCATCATCATCATCATTTTTAATACTAGTAGGAATAGAAATAGGTACATTAGGAGTAGGGTTAAGTATAGGAGGTTGGTCCTCCATGAGATCAATAATGCCCCCTTTAAATTCATCACCTTTGAACTTGGAACAATCATGAACTTTATTTTCAGCAATAACAACATCTCTTGAAATATGTACCTTGTTAGTAATAGGATCATAAACTCTATAACCTTTAGTAGATTCATCATAACCAACAAAAGTAAATGAAGAAGAATTAGAATCTAATTTATGCCTTTTTTGTTTGGGTGTGTGAACATAAGCAATAAATCCAAAAAAATTCAAATGTTGTAAATTGGGTTTCCTACTGGACCAAGCTTCCTCAGGAGTTATATTTTGCAAAGCTTTAGTAGGAGTTCTATTATGAATATAAGTGGCACAAGCCATAGCTTCAGCCCAAAACTTGTAATGCATATCTTTTGCATGTAACATACATCTAGCCATTTCCACAATAGTTATATGCTTCCTTTCCGCCACACCATTTTGTTGTGGTGTATAAGGAATGGTAAGATGATGTTTTATACCAAAATATCTTAAGTATGAATGAAAATCATTATTAACATATTCAGTACCATTATCTATTCTAAGCATTTTAAGTTTAGAACAAGATTGCATTTTCACAAATATATGAAATTCAGAAAATGTGTCAAGAACTTGATCTTTAGTATGCAAGAAATAAATCCAAATTCTTCTAGTAAAATCATCCACAAAGGTAAAAGCATACTTTGAACCTTGTATGGAGATGTTCTCCATTGAACCCAAAAGATCATTGTGAATAAGATGTAACTTATGAGATGCCCTCCATGAAGTACCATGAGGAAAGGGATCCCTTTTCAATTTTCCACTCATGCACCCTGTGCATACAATTTTAGATGGAACGATATTGGGTAATCCTTAAACCATGTTAAATTTTTTCATCAAAGAAATATAAGTATAATTCAAATGGCTGAGCCTTTCCTGCCACCCATTGAATCAATATTAACTTTCAAAGAGTACCTTGAAGAGGCAAAATCATAGAATTTAAACAAGTTATCATGATCCATCTTAGTATCAGCAACAACATGATCAGTGTTAGGATCAATAATATAACACATATCCTTATGAAATTCAACTTTTTAATCTTGATATAGTTGAGCAACTAAAAGAAGATTAGATTTCAATTCAGGAATATAAAGAACATTGTGTAATTTTCCATTTGGAACATTAACATCACCAAATCCATCAACTTTGCAACTATGATCATTATCTAATTGAATAGGAATATTAGTAGCATCAGGTTGCAAATAATCAAATACTTCTCTATGAGATGTAACATGATGAGAAGTGCCACTATCAATAATCCATTCTAATGCATGAGAAGCTTTATAACAAGCAGTAAAAGCACGACGAGATTGATTACCTTGAGATTTGAAGTTATTTTGATTATTTTTATTCATAGGCTTCTTATAATTCTTATTTTTAAAACACAAATTAGTTAGGTGACCATCTTTTCCATAATATGTACAATGTGGTTTCTGATTTTGTTCATTATTGTAATTATTGTATGATGGCCTAGAATTAGACCTATTGTTTGAATAATTATTATTATAATTATTGTTATTTGAATAAACATTATTATGATGACTATTGTTACTATAATTATTATTGTTATTGGAATAATTATTGTTATGATGATTATTATTCTGATGATTAGTATGTGACTTATAATTTTGATTTTGAGTTTTAGAAACAAAAGCATGTTCAAAAGATTTAATAGTACCAAATTGCAATAATTTAGCCTCCTCTTGACGTAACAAATTTTAAAAAATAGAATAAGTTAAATGAGGAGCTAAACTAGGAATAACAAGTTGAGAATGAATGTTAGTAATAAATTGTTGAAACTCTTTAGGAAGACATTTCTTAAGAATAATAGTAATTAATCTAATATTTGTTAAAGTAACATTAACACCACTTAATTAAGTTTTAATTACATCAAACTTGAGTAAGAATTCATCCATAGTTTTAAAATTAGTATACCTCAATTCCTCCAAGTTGTCTTGGAGTTGAATCTTACGGGATTCAAATGAGCTGTCATACATCTGTTGCAAGATATCCCACGCTTGATGGGATTTGGTGCAATGTCCAATTAGGACATAGAGATCATGAACAATTGAGAGTCCAATCAATCCAAGAGATTCTTCATTTTTATTTTTTCAAGAATCTTTGTCAGCTTGAGAAGCAGAGGCGGATGGTTCAATAAAAACATCTGTAGCAACTTCAAGAAAATGTTTAAAACAAAATAGAAAGGAAACATGTGTCTTCTATTGATGACAGTTAGAGTTGTTTAATTTAATTTCTAGAATTAGAGTAGACATGATTAATAATGAAAGAGATGATCAAATTAACTTAAACAAAGTGGAATACAATAAATATATATTGATCAAGATCGAGAAAAATAAATTTAAATTAATGTAACTCTCAATTTGAATGGTTAAGATATATGAAAAAAAATTAAATTTTTAGTTTAAATGATGAATTTTTTTTAATTGCAATGAAATAAAGAAGCAACAAAATAATTTGGTTAGAATTGATGTAATAGATATAGGGTTAAAGCAATATTAAAAAATATTAAGCAGAAAAATGTATTGATGTTTAAATTTTTTTAATGTAAATAAAAATATGAACAAATTTATAAAAATTAATAAATGAGTCAAAGATGAAAGGAATCGTTCAAACTAGAGCTAGAATTAGATAAACCACATAAATAATTAAGAGATCAGAGAATATGCATGAATTGAAACTAGAGAATGAAGAAGGTAAAGTAATTCACACCCAGAACACTGTAGAAGTTAGAAAAGAATATTACCAATGTGTGCTAAAATGTTGACACACTTCTATGAGTCATTCCATCCAAGGTTGCTCAAGAATGAGGCCTCAAATATCGATCCATAACTCTCTAGTCATGGAGTGCAAAGGTTTGAAATGGAGGCCCTCAG
>MU225838.1:2159059-2173058 GCA_018584345.1 Thuja plicata
ATGAAAATAAACATGAATCTAATCTACATGAGTAGCCATGAATGCAAGAAGAAGAAGAAGACAAGAAGAGAGAAGTTGCAATATCCAAGCTTGAGTGCTCAAATCCTCCTCCAAAATTGCTCTCCAACCTGCAGCATAACAATACTTAAAAATTCTATGTTTTTAATGAGAAGGAGAGGGCTCCTTATAAAGAAAAGTGAACGATTAAGATTAAGAGGCAAAAATCAAAGGCCGTGATTAAGAGGCAAAAAAGCCCACCACTTAGGAAGATGTGATGAAAAAGGGATTTTTATTTAATTTATTTCCTTTTTCATGAAATAAAGTGCTTTAAGTGGGGATTTTTATTTATTTAATTAAAAAATGGGTTTTCTTTATAATTAAATAAATTAGAAGAATTTTATTTAATTAAATGAGGGAAATTGAATTTAATTAAATAAGAGGAATTTTATTTAATTAAAAGGGAGAAATTTACTTTAATTAAATAAGATAATTTTTATTTAATTAAAAGGGAGATTAAATATTTTAATTAAATAAGATAAATTTTATTTAATTAAAAAGAAAATTAAATCTTTTAATTAGATAAAATGATCAAAACTTAGGAAATATTGAAATAATTGAATTAATTACAATTTGATCAAGGAAATTGATTTGAATTGAAAATGTTCCAAAGCATTGATTCAGGAAATTGATAAAATGCTAAAATGCTAAAATGGGGCCCAAAGTCTAGGCGACCATTTTAGGGTGCATACAACCAAAACTATTATTAGAAAACAATATTCAAAAATCCAACCAATGAACTGAACAAGTAGAGAGAAGTAGTAGCAAAGAAGAGCTACTGGAGTAAAGCTACACTGGAAGTGTTATAAATGCACTGAGAAAGGTTTAACAACTCAAACGTTGCGCTCCACCTTGCTTTGCTGCGTAGAAAAATAAGATAGTAGGAAGGCTGCGCAAAATAAACACAATGAATAAGTAATGAAAAGGGTTGTGAAGAATAAGACTGAAATTCTACGCAAGGAGAATGCTGTGAAGATGTTTTACAATGCTGTGACAAAGCTTTACAATGTTGTGCAAGAGAAGGCTGAAAAAGTGAGGAGCTATGCAGTGGGAAGTACCAAAGGAAAAAAAGTAGCGCAGGATACAAAAGATAATGCTACACTAAGAAATGAGATGCAGAAAAGCTGCGCTAGAGAAGAGTGAGAGGGATGCGCTACTCTGATTAACCTATAAACAAAATTTTAAGATACTGTTACGTAAGAATACTGCACAAGGAAGAATATGCAGTCAAAGTATAATGCTAAAATGGATGAATAACCAAGGGAACAATAGATAAGCTGCGCAAGGTAATGTTGGTTTGAACACAAAGTTGTGCAAAGAAATGTATGTGCTATAAAATGCAGACAAACTTTAATGAAAATGCAGTGCTAAGGGTTATTAAAAAATGCACACTTGCAAAAGGTTATAAAACTCTTTGTGCTAGAATAAGGGAGATAGAAACAATACAAAGATAGAGCTATAATGCTGAGAAAGAATACCAATAAAAATATAATGCTGCAATAGAGATAGAAATGTAAGAAAATATTAATAAAAAAAAGAGATAGAGAACAAAGAAAAGTATATATCTAAACCTGCAGAGATATAGAAAATCAGAGATGTAATAAAAAAATATTAATATCAGATATAATGTAAATCTTGCAACAAACAAGTTAGATAAAAAGATATATAACAAATTGATAGAGCTGCTGAAAATGAAAAACAATTATATAAATGAATGAAACTGTATGAACAAGAAAAACCCTTGCGGTTGCCCGACAGAGGGAGTGATTAGTATCAGATTTAAATATTGATTTAATGATAAAAAATAGAACATGCAAATCTGAAATCTTCCCTTGCGGTTGCTTGAGAGAGGGAGTGATTAGTATTAGATTTAAAAAACTTGAAATAGATTTGAATAGACTTATATTTTCAAAATGAATGAAAGAAATCCCTGCAAACAAGAGTTAGATCAACAAAATATCTAATTTCTTCTCCTCAACGAAGATATCTTTCAACTATTCCTGCATGCAACACTCAAACCAAGGATTAAACTGGCTTTGATACCATGTTAGAAACATAAAACACTAGTACATTTGACCCCAAAAATTGACCAACATTCCCAACCAAGCATTAAAATGGTTTTTCTTGGTTGGTTGATAGAAGGAAAAATTTGTTTTCTTTTAAAAAGTTATGCCTGTGTTGGTCAGAATTCTGATGAACACCCATGTTAGTCAGAATTCTGATGAACATAGACATTACTTAAAAAAATATATCTATTCATTATGTTTCCTTATGCGTAGTAGTGAGAGACCACAGAGAGAAAAAGAAGTGAGGGCACATAGGTCGGTGAGGGCTCATAGTTAGATATCACAAAGGGCACAAAGGGAAGAAGAAGTGAGGACACAGAGGTTGGTGAGGGCTCATAGGTAACCCTAAGAAATATTTAGCATTCTCTGATTGATGTCCATGGTCTGCTCTATGATTCCTCTACATTTTTCATACATATTTCTACCACACATTCAAAGCTATGAGACCACATATCATTGAGGAGCTTCCTGGCCTTGTATGGATTCCATGACATTCTATGAGATCATATTTATTTTAAGAAATTTGTAATAAAATAGATCATGTACTATGTTTGTGCAATGACAATTCGTATCCAATCTACCCTGTCACTAAAATATGCTCAAACTTTGTTATTTGATTGATCACCACGGTCTATTTCACAAACCCCTAATATAGCATAGGAAAGCAAGGAAAAGGTTTTCTATATGTGGATTTAAGCCTGTCAAAAGCATTTGCATCTATAAAACTATTTTCCAAAGAGCCCCTCTTCATTGCCATCAAATAGGCAGGGAGGATGTAGACACAAGCCAAGGAAAATGGTAGTTGTTTTTGAAATATGCAACCAGTGCATTCTATGAAACTCATTTCCTCTTTCTTCAACCTACCAAGTGTGTGACCAAAACTAGGGCACAATACATCTACCCAGGAGGCTGCGGGAAAGTTAATAAAAAATAAAATAAAACTTTCATTCCATCCTATGTCCTCTATGTAAAATATGCGGATAAGTATATTCAATCCTCCCCCATCAAAATAAATCATCTGAACCTCTATAAAAATTCTAAGTTGAAGGTCAATCTCTAGAATGATTTCTTGGAATTCATGTTAGAGCACACATGGGTATGAGTAATTCTAATTCATATCAGTGCACACATGGGTATGAGTTTTTATAAATATTGAAAAACTCTATTGGATTACAAAAGAGGCGATACATGTGGTAACATGGTTACATATAACAAGAGACATTCAATTAAAAAGGAATATAAACAATAAAAAATTTATAGAGATCGTAGGTGCCATGATGGATGAAAGAAATATAGATGTGTCAAAAATTACAAACCTTGCGGTATAACATGCAACCCTATGTATAATATATAAGATCTGCTACAAAATGAGGGCTTCACAATTGGGACCACCATATTCACGGCCTACCAAATGGTCATTCAAGGGAAACAAGATATAATTGTGCAATTTATTGAGAGACCAACTGCTATAGAACATTTAATGCAAACAACAAATAAACAATTACTTATTTTGGTATGATTCACTCATAATATTTATTGCAGTCTATTTCATAAGTACATTACTTAATTTACCCCAAAGAAAATGAAGTTAAAACACTACACTTACATCCCAAATCAATAGATATGTCAAACACTTTAAAGAAAATACCCCCCAAATTGACTTTATTATTATTATAAATCTTTCTATCAAGAAATACAAGAGAAAGAATATCTTACTCAATAGCAAGGAAAAATGAAAACCAAGTGACTCTTGTTGTAGACCATTAGGATCATATGTTTATATAAATAGTTGAACCAATAACTAAATGATAAATTCCTCTACCATATGAAGTAGAAAATGTTATTGTAGAGACAAATGTACAAACACTTTTAATCCTTTTTAG
The DNA here is from genome assembly GCA_018584345.1 of Thuja plicata. Classification (NCBI taxonomy): domain Eukaryota; kingdom Viridiplantae; phylum Streptophyta; class Pinopsida; order Cupressales; family Cupressaceae; genus Thuja; species Thuja plicata. The sequence goes on from MU225838.1 coordinate 2,163,066, forward strand.
AGATCCAAATGGGAATCTCTTTCACATCTAGAGAGTTCATCAGTAAAGAACACAAATAAAAGGCCATGAAACATCAAAAAATAAAAAAGCTAAGTTACATAAAAATGGGATTTGAGTTTGACCCTACCTCACAAAATCTAATATTAATATCTAATGCTCCAGCTACCATAGAGAACCATCAAAAGTATGGCATTGTAGATGCCACAAGACAAAATTCATTAAATTTGAAATCAAATATTCACATACACAAAAACATCAAGAAAATAAGAGTGCATAAATGCTCCCACCAAATATTACAAGGAAACCACCAACATAATTTTCCTAACAACACAAGTAAGATAATTTTTGGTTAACTTGGGTATTTAAATAATAAATTTGTTTATTGAAATCAAGATTGATAGATTATAATCTTGTCTAATTAAATCCTAAAATGTGCCCAAATCACTTAATAAACTAATAAACTGGATATACAAACACATAAAATAGAAAAAAAATACACGTAAATAGAAATGAGATATAGAGGACAACCTATCACTTAAAGCATGTTTTTGTGAAAAAAATCTAACATTGGGTGCCTCAATCTTGAAGTTGTACAATCCAAGATTCAGTTTGGATTTGGGATCAACAAGCTCAAAAAATTTCTATATGCGTGGACTCAATAAATCTTCTCACCCTGTATAGTGTCTCATGACGCTCCAACTGTTAGAATGAATTTAGAATAACTAAGAGGGGGGGTGAATCAGTTATCCTCAAGTCTAGATGTACCAATTTAAACTTTATACCACTTTGAACAACTCAGATCTAATCGGCAGCAATAACATAGATCAACAACATACATATGCAATTTACTATTCAAATGTAATCTGCTTGTAGAAACTTAACAGTAAAACACAACATAAACATCCACACAAATTGACACCATGATTTAACATGGAAATCCAATTTGGGAAAAACCACCAGTAACATGTTACCAAATTTTCACTCTTCTGAAGTGAGGTTTGCTAGGAGCCAACCCTGTTAGAGGTTACAAAACACATTGCTAAATGTGACCTAGTTAAAGGATTTAATCACCTTGTTAGGAGTGGCCTTGTTAGATGACTTAGAACATTCCACCTGAATGTCACCTTGCTCAACGGATTTATACAATGATTGTTAGGTCAACCTGGTTAAAGGATTTTGACTAATACAATGGTTAGAAAGTAATCAGCAGGTTTGATCTGATACATACAACTTACTTTGCAAATCCAAATCCAATTAAGCTCTAATGCTAATTCATTGAGTGGCCTCCATTCTCTTTTCAATCTTCAGATTTTCTTGGAAATCCGTCAAGCAATCACTCTCGCAACTCTCTACTTTTCTTCTCAGCCTTCGCTTCTTGATCATGCCAATCAATCAATTAACTATGCAATCCTCTTGCATAAACATCACCCATTTCATTAATAACCCCTTGAGGTTATCTTATAACTCTTCATCTAGGTCAAATAAATCTTTTTCCACTTAATCAAGATCGTAGATCTTAGGTTAGGTTAGATCCAACGGATCTTTCCATCTTTACATTTAATTTACTTCTCCAAAGCAATCACTAATTAAATATTGGATCCATGCATTAATTATGGTTACCTGTGCATTTAAATAGTGTGGACCAATTATGATTGTCCTCAATTAACTTTACATATCCCAATAAAATCAACTATGTCAGCCAGAGATCTCAAATCTCAACAATTACCAAAATACTGCTGCTCGGTGAACACTATGTTCTTTCGCTCGGTCATCACTAGTTTCCTTGGAAATTTACTAGTGCTCAGTCATCACAGACTTCACTCAGCATAAACTATTCTCAGTAAAATGTCATCAAAAGATAAACAACACATTACTTTACCAATGTGCCAACTAATCAAGTACCCTTGTGATTTCCCATAACTCAACCATTTCACTTGGTCTTCTTGTTTTCCTTTCCTTCAAATATTCTTCATCAATCAATAGATATGGTACTCAAACAGATAGCAATAGTCTCACCAGTTAAGGTTTGAGATCAATGACAAAACAATAATTGATTGCATTGTAGATTTCTAACAATCTCCCTCTTTGGCATTGATGGCAACACTAAACTTTCAAACAATAATTTTCCAACCATAGTTACCATAAAATCCAAAATTTTTTCCTGTGTTCCTTGATATGAAAAAATCTTCATTAATGTCTTTAGCTTCATTCTAATTCACATCTTGTAAAACATTTCTCCCTCTGTGTCTGTAATCACACTGAAATCTTTCTGTTTCTGCCTCTTTTAGTAAACTCTCCCTCTTTATTTCTGTAGTAAACTTAGCAATCTCTTTTTTAGTAACCTCTCCCTCTTTGACAACAATTCCAAAGATGTTGACATATTTATCATGTAGATTCTTCTATTCTAACTCTGTATCATGTTGTTCCTGTCATCTTGAATATGACTGATCCTCTTTTTTGTCTTTGTCTATCTTTCACAGCTTTAGGCAGCATCCTAAAGTGTGACTATCTGTGCATCAATGTGTTAAATATTCTAAATATAACATTTGATGCATCAGTACCATTCTAAACTAATTAACCTCAATTAGGGGAATCACCCCTAATTTAACTTGCAGATACTCATGAGAATCCTTGGGTTGTGTCTTTGTAAATATGTCTGCTAATTGTTCCTTAGTATTCACATATTCTAGTCTCACTTCCTTTTTTTGAACTAGCTCACTCAAGTAATGATACTTGATAGCTATATTCTTTGTCTTAGAGTGCATCACAGGGTTCTTAGAAATATTAATGGCACTCATGTTATCACAATATATGACAACTGGTTTTGTGATCTCCTCTTTCATACCTTTTAGTAGTATCTTCAACCACACAATATTAGAACAATTAAATGTTGCTACTACATATTCAGCTTCAGCTGTAGATTATGAGGTGCAATTCTATTTTCTTGCTTGTCCATGAAACCAATCTTTTCCTAAAAGAAATGCTCCACCTATGGTGCTTTTTCTACCATCCAAATTTCCAGCCCAATTAGAGTCAGTGAAAACTTTGAGCTCAAACTTATCATTCCTTTTGTAATACATACCATATTCATATGTTCCTTTCAAATATAGATTGTTGTTGTCATTGGTTCTTGAAAATCCAATCTTTATCAAATAATTGTGCAATCTCTCATACCATGCTCTAGGTGCTCTATTTAGTCCATATAGTGCCTTGTGTAGTCTCCAAACCATGTTCTTCTTGCTTGGGTCAACAAATCCATCAGCTTGTTCAATGTATACTTCTTCTTCTAATATTCCATTTAGAAATGCTAACTTTACATCTATTTGATAAACTTTAAAACCTTTGTAGGCTGCATATGCAAGTAAGGTTCTTACTCCTTCCAATCTTGCAACTAGGGAAAATGTTTCTCCATAATCAATTCCTTCCTCTTGTGCATAACCCTTGCATACCAGTCTAGCTTTGTTTCTTGTTACCTCTCCATGTTCATTTAGCTTATTTCTGAATACCCACTTAGTACCAATTACATTCTTGTCATTCGGCCTAGGTACAAGTGTCCAAGTCTTATTCTTCTTTATCTATTCAATCTCTTCACTCATGGCTTGTATCTAGTTTTCATTGTCTAAGGCATCTTTTACTATTTTAGGCTCAAAATCACATAAAAAACATGTATCTTCTCTCAAATTTCTTCTTTTCATAACTATAGAATTCTTTGATCCTATGATTTGATCAGGTTTATGGTGCCTCCTTACATACTTTTCTAAAGTAGATTCTCTTTCTGCTTCAGATTGATCATTCATGTTCAACTCACATTGATTCTGTGACTCGACATCTCCATCAGATAGTTCGTCAATTACCTCCTGTTGCTCGGAAACTTTGTTCTATGATTCGACAGGTGCTAGTTGTTGCTTGACAGTTTCTTTCTTAGGTTTAGGTAATTCATTAGAATCTTCCTCATCCAGATAGACAAATGATTTGTAACTTTCATATTCCTTTGTGTTTTCAGCTTCATTTCTTTCTGCATACTCATCAATTCTAACATTTGCACTTTCCACAATTTTGTTAGTGTTAGAATTCAAACACTTGTATGCTTTACTTTTAGTTGAATAACCAAGAAATATGCCTTCCTCACCTTTAGCATCAAGTTTTACATTTATATTATCATTCAGTATGAAACATTTTCTTCCCAAAAATTTGAAATATCTTACATTAGGTGCACATCCATACCATAGCTCATAAGGTGTAGCATTAGTACCTTTCTTAACTAGTACTCTGTTCAGGGTATAGACTGCTATACTCATGGATTCTCTCCAATATTTATGTGAAACATTATTCTCCATCATTAGTGTTCTGGCACAATCCATGATATATCTGTTTCTTCTCTCAGCAATACCATTCTGTGGTGGTGTCTTAGGTGCAGACATCTATCTTTTTATCCCTCGGTCATTGCAGAACCTATTAAATTAATTAGAAATAAACTCACCTCCTCTATGAGATCTTAAACATTTCAAACTTTTACCTGTCTCCTTTTCAACTTTTTCCAAGGACCACTTGAATAACTGGAATGCATCAAATTTTTCTTTCAGAAACATAACAGTCATAATTCTTGATTAATAATCAACAAATAGAATGAAGTATCTATCTCCACAGTAACTTTTATCTCCAATAGGTCCACAAGGTCAGTGTGAACCAATTCTAGAATGTCCTCAGAAGTATGAGTTTTTCTCTTGAAACTAGATTTAGTCATTTTTCCTAATTGACATTGCTTACACATTGCATTTTCAGGTTTCTTTAACTTAGACAACCCTCTAACCTTTTTCAATTTGCTTATGCTTACCAAGTTATCAAAGTTGACATGAAACAACATTTTATTCCATAACCAAATGTCATTATATTGTGCAAACAAGTATGTCTCATCAGCTAAGTCCAGATAGAACAAGTTACCTTTTGTTTGCTCACAAATTCCAACTAGTTCTCCATTGGCATCATAGATCTTTGATTTCCTATGATGGAACTCAAATTTGTAACCAGAAGTATTTAGCTATGAAACACTCAATAAATTATAGTTAAGATCACCAACCCAATATACATTGTCACATCTGATCTTGTTAGTCAAGTTAATTGATCCTTTCCCTTTAACAAGACAAGGTGCATCATTACTAAATTTAACATAACCACCTTTACACTAATCTAAGGTCTCAAATTTATCTTTATCACTGGTCATGTGATGTGAACAACCACTGTCAATAATCCAATGGTCACTTTTACTCATATAGGAAATTAGTGCAGTTTTCTCATCATCATCAAAATCATCTTTCATAGCAACATACACCACTTCTATATCATTTTCATCATAATTTTTAGAACCACTGTTAGAAGCTTCTTCAGCTATATAACAAGATTTCTTACCTTTGTCTTTGTAATCCTTATACTTTCTAAAGTCTCGGTCATCCTTTCTTTCTTTGTACTTGCTGTCTCTTCTTTCATCTTTGTCATTCTTATCAGGACATCTTGCAGCAATATGACCAACTTTGTTACATGAAAAACAAATGATAGGAAGTTTACCTTTTAATTTTCCTTTTTCTTCTAGACAGTCTTCTTGCCATAAGTGCCTCAAGTTATTCCAGATCATCATCTGTAGTGTCGTTGTCACTGTTCACACATTTCTTTCCTTTCTTTGATTTGTTAAGGACCATCTGGGACTTGAATGCAGATTCAATAGCTTGTGGAGTGTAGTTATCATAATTTGACATCTCAAATGTAGTAAGTAATCCTACCAGACCTTCCAAAGTCAAATTATTATTAGGTGTACATCGTAATTCTTGAATTGTAGAGACTCTAATAGAATATACAGGAAGAAGAGTCCTCAATACCTTGCTCATAATGGTGTTATCATCAATGGACCCTTAGCTCCTCTGATAGCATTTACAACTTCCTTTATCCTACCATAATATTAAACTATATTTTCTCCTTCTTGCATTTTCATTTCATCAAACTTACCTCTTAGACTTTCAGATTTGGCTCTTAGCACATTTGTATCACCTCCATAGATGGTTGCTAGGGCATCCCGCATCTACTTTGCATTTGTACAGTTCTTTATGTCTTCAAACTCATGATAGTTCAATGATGATGCAATCTCCAACATTGCTTGATTATGTTCTTTCTTTTCTCTTAACTGTACAACTGTAGCGGGTGTAGTGGGGGCTACATAATCATGTTCAACATAGTTCTTAGAAAAATCACCAATACCAACTAGATGTAATTTCATCAAACTCTGCCATGCAGGGAAATTATCTTTGTTCAACTTTGGTACCTCCTTTTTATACATTCTGATCTTTTTCTCCAAGTACCTTCAAACTATTTTTAAGAGACCAAAGCTCTAATACCAATTGTTAGAATGAATTCAGAATAACTGAGAGCGGGGGGGGGTGAATCAGTTATCCTCAGGTCTAGATGTACCAATTTAAAATTTATACCACTTTGAACAACTCAGATTTGCTCAGTAGCAATAACATAGATCAATAACATACATATGCAGTTTACTATTCAAATGTAACCAGCTTGTAGAAGATTAACATTAAAACACAACATAAAAATTCACACAAGTTGACACCATGATTTAACGTGGAAACCCAATTTGGGAAAAACCACCAGTAACATGCTACCAAATTTTCACTCTTCTGAAGTGAGCTCTGCTAGGAGCCAACCTTGTTAAAGGTTACAAAACACATTGCTAAATGTGACCTAGTTAAAGGATTTAATCACCTTGTCAGGAGTGGCCTTGTTAGAGGACTTAGAACATTCCACCTGAATGTCACCTTGCTTAAAGGAATTATACAATGACTATTAGGTCAACCTGGTTAAAGGATTTTGACTGATACAATGGTTAGAAAGTAATCAGTAGGTGTGATCTGATACATATAACTTACTTTCCAAATCTAGATCCAAATCAGCTCTAATGCTAATTCACTGAGTGGCCTCCATTCTATTTTCAATCCTCAGATCTTCTTTGAAATCCGTCAAGCAATCACTCTCGTAACTCTCTGCTTCTCTGCTTGATCATGCCAATTAGTCAATTAACTATGCAATCCTCTTGCATAAACATCACCCATTTCATGAATAATCCCTTGAGGTTATTTTATACCTCTTCATCTAGGTCAAATAAATCTTTTGCCACTTAATCAAGATCATAGATCTTAGGTTAGGTCAGATCCAATAGATCTTTCCATCTTTACATTTAATTTACTTCTCCAAAGAAATCACTAATTAAATCTTGGATCCATGCATTAATTACGGTTACCCATGCATTTAAATAGTGTGGACCAATCGTGCTTATCCTCAATTAACTTTACATATCCCAATAAAATCAACTATGTTGCCTAGAGATCTCAAATCTCAACAATAACCAAAATACTGCTGCTTAGCCAACACTGTGTTCTTCCGCTCAGTCATCACTGGTTTCCTTGGCAATTTACTAGTGCTCGGTCATCATAGACTTTGCTTGGCATAAACTGTTCCTAGTAAACTGTCATCAAAAGATAAAAAACATATTACTTTGCCAATGTGCCAACTGATCAAGTACCCTTGTGACTTCCCATAAATCAACCATTTCACTTGGTCTTCTTGTTATCCTTTCCTTCAAATCTTCTTCATTAATCAATAGATGTGGTACTCAAATAGATAGCAATAGTCTCACCAGTTAAGGTTTGACATCAATGACAAAACAACAATTTTTTGCATTGTAGCTTTCCAACACCAACCATGCCTTACATTGATACCATGCTCATAACACAATTGTTTCTCTTCATAAAAATGACATATTAATCTTACAATGTTGTTTCATTAACCATATCCTTAACCTGTAAACCTCTCTAGCACTGTTGCATACAAACTTGGACAATAACTATCCCCTCATATATGATTATCTACTTTCATTCTCAACACCATTTTGGGACCATAAATTCTTATCAATGCAAGGTCTGCCACATTATGACTGACATTGTTCAACATTCATATGATTTTCATGGGAAGCTCCATTTGTTCTCTACTTTGAAAGTGCCTTAGCATCTCTATCATTTACATAATTATGTGTATGTTTTAGGTCTTCTCAATGGATAGAACATTTGGTATTGAATGTTGTCATTTGGATTCCTTGGAAGAAGAGTGCTCCAGATTATTTAATGTGCATGATGATGACATCAAACATGCTATTCAATACCTTCTAAAACATAATATTGTTGGCTCGCATGTACATGATGTAGTGATCTATAAACTAGTATTTTCTACTCTCTTTGAATTTACCGGTCAGTTTGAATGGGTCTTGAAGGTGGTTAAGCATGTGGTTGTTTCCAACAATTTGGAAAATGTTGCACATGGGATTCACATGATCAATCCAAACATTATTTGTGGCAGGCTTGGCTTAATTTTTGGTAATAGAGATGACTTTGAAAACAAAATGGTGGAGGCATGGGAGATCTTCAAGCTATCTTGCGCTAATGATAACTATGCTTCTATGAGTATCTTCCATGGTCACAATGAAGATTTTTTCACTTGTGATGATAAGAATGTTATGATGGACTACTTTTTGGGAGTTTGCATTTTTTCCAATAAAATAGGTCATCTTTAGATCATTACAAAAACTTATCTACCTAATGAACTTTATATCCTTATGCATTATAAATTTCTGTCAAACTGTTGTTTAAAATGCTCAATATGTGAAAAGATATGTAAAGAAAAAAAGCATGGTAGGAACAAATTTTCATTTGATATTATAGAAATTTCCATCTCGTTGCATGTTTGAAAGTATATGTAAAGAAACAAAACATGGTAGGAATATATTTTAATTTGATATTATAGTTGGATAATTCTCTAGTAGATATGCATGCCGATGGTGGAACCATGAATAGGGAAATCAAGAGAATTGTTTGACATTATGCCTCAATAGATGCCTAAACATGGGCATAATGAATTTTCATTGAAGCACATTAATATTGAGATTCGTATTAGATATTAGTTGCAAATGCTCCAATAGATGCACTTGGAAAATATGAAATTATAAATGGAAAATGAACTTTTTGATAGTGTAGCTTCTAGGAGTGGCATCCCATGGAATAAAATGGTCAATATTTTCATTAATAAGGCTTTAGAAACATCCAAGGAAATGCAGATGATGAGGAGATAGTTAAACTCCTCCATATTTTACTATTATTTACACTACTTGCACTGAAATGGAAGCTTTGTAATATTAGATAAGGTTGGAAACACATATGCAAAATGTGGAACTGTGGACAATGTACCCAAATCACTTGACATAGTGCCTCAGATAAATTTTCTCCCAAGATGATACATTTCTATCAAACTTCAGTTTAAAATGCTAAATATGTGAAAGCATAGACTGGATCTGCATTGTTTGCATCTATCTTTCATGCAAGAAAGACACCCTCATTGTTCCTTGTGTAGCAAAAGTGTATGGAAACAAATTTAAAACTATAGGAAATGAAATATGACCCTGCAAATAAATATTTGTACTGAAATGTCAAAGACTTCAAGATAAGATATTATCAGGATCAATCTCCACCGAATACATCCAGTATTCACATTACTGTTAGTTACTATTGTCCATACCTTATAGGCGATGCCTTAGAGTCATTATTACTGTGCAATTGGAGTAATTATCTAAGGGCCTAATTATAGGAAACAACTATTTGATATGACAGTGTAATTATAGTCCATAATTACTAGGAAATCATTGCTCTGCTATTTTGGGGGTATTCTGGGAGTTATATTCCATTGTTTACTAATGGCGAGATCTATCTTGATGAATTGAACTTTATCCCGAATAGTTCTTGATTTAGTTTTTGCTTTGTTATAGATTTTTGGTAAGAGTTACTAATTATCTTATTAGTTTATTAGAAATCAAAGAGAGATATCCCATACATATCGATACATATATCTATATATATAGGTGTGTATATATTTTGAAAAAATATATATCCA
>MU225838.1:2180665-2209855 GCA_018584345.1 Thuja plicata
TAAACATATGCTAACTAGGTGCTTTGGAGCATTAAAGTAGTGTACTTACCTTCTCATTGCCTGAATTATTTTATTCCATTCACTACTTCACTTTGTTTTTCCATGATAGGGTCAGTGAGGCACTACACACTCGGTTAAGATATTTATAGTTGGACTGTTAAATCCACCTTCCTTGAAAGGATTTTTACACTTTGCTTCACTTGTTAGAATGATAGAAAATTACAATTTGACCTGGTGTATGCAATCTCCTATTTTTTTATTATAGATCCATTTAATTTTACATGAAAAAGTATATCACCAAATGTGATTGAATAATACGTCTATTGCTTGGTAGCCTCTGTTCTTGGTTCTTGATAACCAAATTGACCTTTTTTTGTTCTAATTCTTGAAACTTTCAGTTTGATCCATAGATGTGATCATAGGAATCATTCATCATCTCCTTATTGTTTCTCTCATACGTAATGAATGATTGTATCATCTATTAATAAGATAGATTGACCTAATCAAGTTTCATGTAAAACAATATTAACTCTAAGATCATAGGTTTACAACTTTACCTTGACCTCCTAGTCTATGTGTTTTAAATCAGTTAGAATTTTTAAAACATTTACATTAATGTTTCTTGTCCCTAAAAAAACGGTTTAAAAAACAAATCAAGATTCTATAAATAGAATAAGATTATTTTATCTGACGTGGAAGTCAGATCTACTTTTTGCGGGCTGCAACTGAGTTTCAATTTCTATCAGTTGGTTATGCTCTTAAATCAGTTGAATGTCTCTTAGGTTCCTTGATTGAACTATTCTCTTAGTTTCCTCTTTAACTGTCTCTCAGGTTGCACTATAACCTGCACATCGAGTTCCTCTGTCGGGTTCCTCTTTATCCTTCTGACTTTGCATTTTTGGTTTACACACAAAATTGTGTTGTCGGTTTTCTTTGTACTTAGCAAATTTCGGTGATCTCTTATATCTGCATTTTTCATTTTCTCTTTGTCATGTCTTTCAGTGTATGCTTACCGAAAGTGTTCTTTGTATACTAATGAAAAAATAATGTCATCAATCTCCCCCTTTGACATTAGTATCAAAACTGATATGTGCAAAATACTAACAAAATGTTAAGTATGTACAACATATATAATCCTTAGTCATATCCTTCATCATTTCATGACTCCCCCTATGTATATGTTGGTATATCATTATTTTCCCCTGTGTGTTACTTTTTTTAGTACTGTATAGCTTCCCTATCTATACATATCATTATTTTCCCCCTTTTTTGATATTAAGGACAAAGGTGTATACCTTATAGCTTCTCAAAAATGTGAGAGTGTGAAGACTTCATGTCTTCAATCATCTTCTCCCATTAGTCCTTCAGGATCTCTAGAGCCATGTGCTTGAGTGTGATCTTTGAATGCATATCGTAGATGATGTTTGCTACAGACATCTTGGGGGCGAATATCAATTGTCTTGCTGAAATGATTTGTCGTTGAAGCAGTGTTAGATTTGGTATAAGTTGAGCCTGGAGCTCAGACATCTTCCCTAAATTTTGTTTATGCTTTCCACAGTTCTCTCCTTAACCTTTTTATTTCAATAATCTTCTCATAATGAAACTTAATTGCATTGTCTCTGGTGGTTAGTCTTTTAGCACTATTAGCTATATCAGAATCTAAATTTTCTATGTCATCACTATGCTCCTTAGTGAATTTCTCCAGTGTGCTTAGTTGTTGAATCAAGGAAATAGCTTCAGCAATAATAGGATCTAATTCACTTATGAATTCTAAAAGCTTTACCTTGTTTACTGCCACTTCTTGGCTGATCTTTTCAACAAGTTTATGCTGATATTTATGCTCTTCTCTCTCTTCAATTGCCTTCTCTACATCAATTTTCTATGTTGTAATGGATCCTGTGAGAGTGGATAGTTGATCAAGTATAAGTTTATTCTAATAAATATCAACATCGGGTACAATCTGGTGCAAGATGTTCCTAGTTGTTTCTAGTACCATGGAGTCTCAGTGCTGCTTTCTTAGCTTCTACTGTAATGCCTTCCTCTAGCATATTTCACCATATTCTTTCAATGCTTCATAGTCAAGTGTAGTTGGGTCACATTTGGGTATCTCAATGATCTCATCTAGAGTGACTTCCAACTTACTCTTTTTGGATTTCTTCTTTTTCTTCTGAGTTACACTTGAATGTAAGACCATATCCATCTTCTCGACTTTGTCTATTGTGCTAGATGAAGTGACTTGTGATGTTGCCTCTTTTTTATTTTGTGCTTCGGTGTTAGCTCTTTAGTTTTGAGTGGACATCTCCACATCAACCTTTACATTGTCTATAGAATTTTTTTTGGTTTCCTCAGGAGTGCCATCTTTAGGTTTATCTCTTTCATCAATATCCTTATGCACATTATCTATCTTTGTTTGTGCATCCTTCTTGTTTGTGTCTCCATTTGTTTGCTTTGATTCTCCTTATGTAACCTTGTCAGTTTCAGTTACATATTGAGTGTCTCCAATTTCCTTCTGATCATCGGTGTTGTCTTTCTTTCCTTCATCCCCTGCATCCTTGGGAATGCTTGACTCTTTTCAGGTGATTTTTCTTTCTCTTGAAGTATATTGATGACTTGCATCAATATTGGCATGTTGTCTGGTATGTTCACCTGTGAACTATCAATTGTAGTGTCTTGTTCATCAGTTGTGTCCTTGGTAATAGTGACATCTTCATCCTTTTGTATTTCTTCTGCTTGATCATTGGTTATGTCAATGACTGTGTTGTCCACAATGTTTTCTATAGTGGTGTCTAGCCATGTATCATCTGCAACATCCATATTTTTGTTGTCAGTTGTGTCGTGTTCTTCTTTATCTAACTCAATTGATGTGTCATCTTTTGCATCTTTGATTATTATTTGTTCTTGAGTTGCCTAATTATCATCTTTCTATTGGAGGTCTTTTTTGGGGCTAGCTTCCTCAATAGGTCTATTGAGTATTATACTCCATTTTTTTGAATTTCTTTTTCAAGATCTATAAGCCTCCCTTCAAGAAATTTGTAGGCTCTCAACTTGGGTGAGAACTCCTTTTTATGGTTCTCCATCATCTCATCAATTTCTTCCCTCTTTGATTTAGGTGGCATAAGAGAAACAAGTACTCTTACCCTTATCTCCCTTTCATTCTTTAATGCAAAAGACCATCTGGCATATAATCTACTCAAGAGTTCCTTTGGTACATTATTACCTTTGAATTGAATTGGTACGTACTTAAATTTGTACATCTTTGCAATGATGTCATCTTCAACTTTGTTTTTATCTTCTAGTTCTAGTTTTAGCCATCTTCTGATCTTAGAATCTATGATAGATCTTGAATTTGCAATAAATTTGCATACCTCATCAATTATTTCTGGAACCTTAATCTTTTCTACTTGTACACCTTCATCTATTTCGGTGTCCTCAATATTTTCTTTGGTTCTTATGAACTTCCTTCTCTTTGTTGGCCCTTTTTTCTGTGTGGCTGCTTTCCTCTTGTATGTTCTTACTTGTCCTTTCTTCAAGGGTGAAGGACTTGAGTCCTTAGCTATTTGGATTCTTGTCCTTGAAGTAGCTTTGGTTCTTGCCTTCTTAGCTGGTAAAGGAGGTGGTTAATCTAACTCTATGGCCTCGGAGTCATTCTCTTTTGTAGCTTCACCAATGGGTGACTGGCCTTTGGTCTCTTCCTCCTTGTTAGCTTCTTATTCCTGTTCAGTTTCTTCTTCTGTTACCGAAAATATTTTCTTTATATTCTTGACCATTTTATCCTTTTTCCTGTCAATTTTATTTACAACTAGTCTAGTTTTGATTCTTGATTTTGCTTCTTCATAAGTTTTGAACTTTGGTTGTTTCTTGTCTAATGGTTCATTTATCAATGCATTGATTTCATTGGATGCTTGATAAATATTTATCTCATATTCCAAAGATTGTAACCATGCTTTCCTCAGTACAAAATGATTGATGTATGTGTGGTCTGTATCAACCATGAAACATATTTCATCTTTGATTTTCTCAATCAGTTGCTCATGGATCCTTACCCTTTTCTGCATTTGGTCCTTGAATCCAGTAAAGTATTCATCCATGACTATTTCAAATTTGTCTCCCACTAATGTTATGTGTTCACTGATCTACATGGTGACTGGTTTTGTGGTACCCCATTTTACATCTCCTACTAATGGAAATGATTCTTGAAAGTAAAAGAAAATGCACATAATAAGTGAGCCAAACTTACATGTAATTGTCTTTGCACTCGTGATTGTTCTCATGTTCTCTTCTAACTGGTTCAGTAGAAGTTTAGACAAATCCAAATGAGTTCCCTTCTTCACAATCTTGTATGTTGTCCACTGTACCAGATGCTATGTTGTTCATCCTGTTGGCTTGAAATAATTTTTAGCCTAGGACACATGCTTCAAATTTCATTTCATCATCAGTCATAGTGGATACCTTCAGTCCTCTTCCATCCCACTTGGCTCCTGTGTTCTTTTCAATCTTAGCCTTGGGTGGGTGTTTCAATGATTTTACCTTTTTGGTTATAGGGTAACCAGTGACTACATGGATAACATCTTAGGTTATCATCTTAGGCTCATCCAGCCATAGCTTGTGATTGTGCATTCGGCTTAGTACTAATCAAATCCACTCAATTTTGAATACCTTTGGGAACAATAGGGAATTAGTGATCCCTTTCACCTATATGTGTTTATGTTCATCTTTGATAGATCCATCCTCATTACACAACTTCTTGTAAGCTTATTCTACCTCTAAGTTTCCGATTTCTACAATCTTGCAGTGAATGTAAGCTCACACATTTTTTATGAACAAAACCCTAGCTACTATTCATGAGAATGCTCCAATATTGTTTGGTTGTGATGCAACCTCTAGGAAAATTTTGTAATGTGGTTCCTCACATAGAAAGTTCTTGATGATTTTAACCTCATCCTTCTTGATGTTCTTCTATTTGGTGGTTCTTGAAGTCGTGGCCATTGTTTCAGATAAATTTAGGGCTTTCTGAAAAATGCGTAAAACAAAGTTCTCAGTTGTCGTGGGAACTTAGTGTTTACACCTATAGTAATCTTTGATCTTCTTGGAGTGCTCTAGGTCAATTTTTAGTCACTTTGTGATGCTATCATTGTTTTCACAAATTTTTCTCTCGTCGCTCTGCTCTAGTCGTTGGTGAATAATGAAACCCTTCCATCGCCCTTTTATATATGTTTGCCCTAATAGTGAGTCATTAATGCTCAACCACTCCTCGGTGTGCAAAGATAGATTTAATTGATTAAAACATTAACTTCTCTCTTTGGTGACAACACAATGTTTTAGGGGAGTCATCTTATCTCTTGCTATTACTGATGGGTTTTTGTGTTATGCGACCATAACTCATTCAACTTGCTTGATTACCAATGAGTCTCAGTTTATACTAGCAATTTTGTTTTACATGATAACTGACAGTTCTTGGTAAGTGTAGGTATTTTTAGCTTTGAGGGTATACCGATGGATTTTGGTATGTATTACCCGATAGAATAGTTATCACAAATTTTAACAAGTAATACCATGATGCATCTTTACTTATGCTAATTTGGCATTTCATCAACATATTATGGAACTGATGTAAAATAATAAATAGTGAAATGCACTTCTATACTTGTTCTACTTAGGCGGGGGTGGTGATGTCACTAGATCCATTGGATGGGGTGTCACCATTTGCATTGTTTGGTCCACCTTCATCATTGGTTGAAGATTTTCTCCACATTTTGTCTCTCATTCTTGGGATGTCTTCAATGACATTTCCATTGGGATATGTGCTGGTCTCTGTCATTCAGTCTCTGTAGTCTTTCTTTAGATGACCAAATTTATGATAGTGTAAGCATGCCATTCTAGGGTTAGTCCATCCTCTAGACTTTCTTGTCCACTATTTCATACAATTTTCTACAATGTGACCAAATCTTCCACATCTTGTGCAATTTGTCCATGTGTTGTAATCCCATATATATTGGTTACTGACTATTTTTGGTTGATAGGCAATTTCTTGACCTTTAGGCTTCCATGCTTGGTTTTTCTTCTTCCAGCATTCAAGAGTTGTGTGCCCATTCATTTTACAAGTAGGAAAATATTTGTCCATGTAGGTTTCCTTCTTTGGTTGTTTCATCTAAGACTTACATTCATATGCTTTATGTCCTTTCTTGTTACATTTATAACAAAATCCTATGAATGAAGATGTAGATTTTAGGAATACCTTTCATTTTTCCTCTGCATACATTAGATATGTGGCCTTGCTTTCCACAGTGATTGCATGTCAGCTTTCTTGGTCTTGTATTTGGATAGACATTCTTTGGATTAGCTAGATTGGGTGATTCTCCATTCTCGGTAAAGCCTAGACCAGTGTTGTTGTTGAATCTTCATTGTCCTTCAATAAAATCATCCATTCTTTTATTGCTTTCTTTAGCTTTCTTGATAATTTCATTATGTTGCTACTGAATTCTTATTTCATGTTTCAAATTTTCATTTTCTTCCCTTAGCTCACCGATAGCTTCTATTCTTTCAATCAGTTCAACATTCATTCTATTTTCCTCTTGATGCATAAGAATAATCTAATTTGTAATCTCATGGTGATGCTCTATATGTCTCTGTATTTCAGATTCTTTCTCTTGTAGCTTTTTTGTAATCTTTCTTCTATCATCAATAGCTAGTGTTCTTTCTTGTTTAGTTTATCTAGCATTGTTCATGACGTCAATCATTCTTACCATCTGTGTCTCTTGACCGATTTGCAGAGATTTCACTTGTCCAGCCAGATGTTGATTGATTTCATTTAAGCTTGTGATGCTTTCTTCTGATGTGTCTAAGGCTTTTCTTGTATTTGATCCTGAAGACTCAAAGAAATTTGGTATCTCTTCCTCATGATAATCTATTTCATTACAGTGAGATGCCATAAGCTTTCTTTCATCTAACAGTTGTCTTATATTGGTTCTAGCTTCTTTATACAGCTCATAGAAGATATGAATTTCTAGCTTCTTATTCTCAATACTTTTGTCAAGTTTGTACTTGTCCATCGTATGATTTTTTTCTCTTAATCCTTTAAGATTTTCAAATAAGAGACTTAGCTCTGATACCAATTGTTGGAATTAATGGGAAGTGTGTACTTAGAGGGGAGGGATGAATCAGTACCTCTAAAATTTTTGTATCTTTTAACCTTTATCCTTTGAGTTATCAAATGTTTACCCAACCATCCGTTCTATACTCTATTGGTGCAAGATATATCAATTCATAAATTTAACCATACATGTGAAAATTCATAGAAACATTCATGAAAGTAATTGACACATAACACAAGATATGATATTGCAGAAAACTCCTGTTAGGAAGTAAAAACTACGGTGGGGATGACACCCACAAATTCTTCACTATCTACAGATTGGAAGGGGCCGATTAAGGCTTACAATTTGATCATTTATGATGATCTACCCAGTTAAGAGTATCTGTGGAGGCCTGTTAAAGTCTAATTTGTTAAGAGATTTAGAAACACTTTTGAGTGTGCACTCGGCTAAGAGATTTATAGTTGGACTGTTAAATCCACCTTCCTTGAAAGTATTTTTACACTTTGCTTCACTTGTTAGAATGATAGAAAATTAAAATTTGACCTAGTGTATTCAATCTCCTATTGCTGATTACAGATCCATTTAAGTTTACATGAATAATTATATCACCAAATGTCATTGAATAATACCTTTGTTGCTCGATAGCCTCTGTTCTTGGTTCTTGATAACCAAATTCACCTTTTGTTGTTCCGATTCTTGAAACTTTTAGTCTGATCCATAGATGTGCTCGTCGGCATCATTCATCCTCTCCTTATTTTTTCTCTCATACATAATGAATGATTGCATCATCTATTTATAAGATAGATTGACCTAAACAAGTTTCACGTAAAAGAATATTAACTCTAAGATCATAGGTTTACAACTTTACCTTGATCTCCTAGTCTATGTATTTTAAATCAGTTAGACTGATTAAAAAACTTATATTAATGTTTATTGTCCCTAAAAAAATAGTTTTAAAAACAAATCAATATTCTATAAATAGAATAAGACTATTTTATCTGATATGGAAGTCATATCCACTTTTTGCGGGCTGCAACTGACTTTCAGTTTCTATCGATTGGTTATGCTATGAAATCAGTTGACTATCTCCCAGGTTCCTTGCTTGAACTATTCTCTCGGTTTCCTCTTTAACTGTCTCTTGGGTTGTGCTATAACCTACATGTTGGGTTCCTCTTTATCCTACTATCTTTGCATTTTTGGTGTACACAAAAAATTGTGCTGTTGGTTTTCTTTGTACTTAGCAGATTTTGGTGATCTCTTATACCTGCATTTTCAGTTTGCTTTTTGTCCTGTCTTTTGATGTATGCTTACCAAAAGTGTTCTTTGCATACTAATGAAAAAATAATGTCATCACCCTTCTTGTCATTGTATTTTTTTTGGTGAACTTGAAGGTTGTGAATGGTTTATCCAACGTAGCAATCACACATATGTTAAGGTATGTCATATATGTCAACTTTTTCATCTTTTTTAGTCATAATTTCCTTATAGTTAACAAAGGGTGAATCATGTACCAATTAATATTCTTTATATTAACCAATTATATTTAATTTGGTCGTAAGTTGATAGGCAAGTATTTATTACCACCATAAAACATTCTACCTCACTCGTCCTGAGAATTATCTGCCATTATGAAAGATATTGGAATGGAGTATCAAACAATACATGCATGTCTAAATGATCATATTATATATCATAAACAACATGAATTTGCAATAGAATGCCCTAATTTTCATATTAGTAGATATTAATAAGATCAAATAATAAAAATGGTGCCTCGCAAGGTTCTTCGGTGTATTCCCATTATTCCCCGTCTGCAACGATTATTCGGCTACACTAGCTTGGCACAATTTATGGATTACCATGCATGCAATAGAAGTCAAGATGACATTATGAAAATGTCTGTGGATGGTTCAAAATTCAAGTAAATAGAGGAAAATTGGCCAGACTTTAAAGAAGAACCTCGTAATCTCAGGCTTTCACTAGCAACAAATGATGTCAGTCTGTTTGGAGAGATGATATCTGTTTACTCGGTGTTGCATGTTTTTGTTATCAACAATATCATTCCTTCTTTGATGTCCATAAAGAGGGAGCACATAATGTTGGCAATGATTATTCCAGGTATTTTTTCATTTAATAGTCATCTACATTAATTTATTATAAATAATCCATCAAAATGGTGATAATAATTATGTAATGTTTTTGTTCATTCAACTATGTAAGTACCAAGTTAAAGATATGAATGTATATATTGAGCTCCTTATTGACAATATGATGGTGTTATGGAATGGGGTCACTATGTATGACATCTCTAGACCAATAGGTCAAAGACAATTTCAATTCCATGCAATGCTTGCATGGACAATATGTGATGCCCTTGGGATACCAAATTTTTGTGGTATGTTCTCTTGTTAACACCCCTTTTTTGGTATGTTATAGTTGTTATGATTAATGCAGATTTAGGATTTTCTGCATTTGACAGTTAGGTCAAGTAGAGTCACTCAAAACTTAGAATTGCCTAGTAAAATAGGAATTTGAAGATTTAGAAGAATGAAAAATGCAACAAAATTGGTTAGGGTTGTAAGATGCCAATTTTGGGGTGTTACATTTTTCCCCTCTTTGAATTGATGTGCGAGCAGTGCATTGATTCAAAGAATAGCCTGATGTCTAAAGCAAAGAAGAATAAATTTTGAAAATTGATGATGCAAATATCGATTGATGAAGATTTCATAGCCATCTCCAAGACAGAGCTTAACTCTCTGAAGTCTAGGTTAGATTGCCAAGATGTCGGTCAAGTAGAGTTTTTGAGGGTTATCTCCAGAATGAAGCTTGATCCTCAGGGATCCAAGTTAGATTGGTCGGATACCTAATAGATTGTGATTTCGAGAATCATCTCCAAAATGAAGCTTGATCCTCATGTATCCAAGTTAGATTGCTCAGATAACTAATAGATTGATATCTTTCAAAAGACTATCCCCAGAATGAGGCTCAACCTTTAGGAGTCAGGGTTAGATTTCCCCGATACCTGTCCATAAAAAGATAGTCAATAGAGATTTTTAGGACTATCTCCAGAATGAAGCTTAGTCCCCCAATATCTAGGTTAGATTGCCCAGATAGTGGTTAGATCAAGTTTCTGAAATATCTCCAGAATAGAGCTTGATTTTCAGGAGTCAGGGTTAGATTGCCCCAATTCCTAATAAATGAGTTTTCGAGAATCATCTCCAGAATGAAGCTTGATCCTCAAGAATCTGAGTTAGATTGTTCAGATACTTAATACATTGAGATTTAAAGAATCATCTCCAGAATAAAGCTTGATCCTCAAGAATATGAGTTAGATTGCTCAGATACTTAATAGATTGAAATTTTGAGAATCATCTCTAAAACGAAGCTTGATCCTCAGGGATCCAAGTTAGATTGCTTAGATACCTAATAGATGACAAGATGTAGGGAACAAAGATGCCCTTATTGATTGTGGAGTATCCAATTTTGACTATGAAGTACAAAAATTAAACATGCCCCAAGTGATGAGATGTCCCTAGAAATGAGGACTTTTGAATTCAGATTAGATTGATTGGAATATATTCAATGATGTAATCATCCTGTCCCCTCGAGAGCAAAATGGAAAGATGACATGTCATAATGATGATTGAGAGCGAGAAATCATAGATAGATGTTGAATCAAAGATCAAGAAGAACTCGGGACTCAGAACATATTACAGAAGAATTTAGAAGATTTAGAGTCAATTTTGAGTGATTTTGAGGTCTGGTTGACCAAGTTTGACTAGAGTTGACTAAAGTTGACTAGAGTTGACTTTTGTGGAAAAAAGTTAAAGATTTGAGAAAATGTTGATTAGATAAGATTCTGACAAGAAAGCGATGTCAAAAAGTTGACTGCACAAGCGTCCGATCGTGTCGGTCCCAAAAATTTTCAAATGTGATTTTGAGCTATATAGAAGTGTCAGATTTTGATTTCAATCACGAAAATGGATTTAGAGCGGTCGAATTAGGTAGTGGTGAAATTTTCATGCAAAATAAAGCACTTTTGAAAATTAGATTCTAGTTCAAAGCATTAGGAATTGAAGAGCAAGAGAAGATCAAACACTTGGGCAGTCGTGATGAAGCCAGGACGCCGAAGAACTCCTCAATGTACAAATCCAGGAGAACACACAGGGAGGATTGAATTTCTGCCACAATGCAAGTTTAGAATGAAAATGAAATCCTATGCTAGATGTAATCCCTAAGACATGGTTGTGAGACCCATTGGATAGTTGTCATCATAGAGCATTTTTGAAACATCAGAGTCAATACAATCCTTACTGGTGCCACTGCAACCATAAGAATATGAATATGACTTTCATTGGATAAGATATGGGAAACGAACATAAGCATTAGTGCACAAAAGCCAAGATGACTTGAACATTGTTTTCAATTGATGTTGCAAGAGTACACCAGTATCAAGGCATTAAAAGCCAAGATAGCCATGAGTGCGATCATACATAAACAAGCAAAGCAATAATAGTCAAGGAGATAGTTTCGACCTCACCTTGACGTACAAATAAAGAGTATCAAGGGATGTGAGGATTTTCCACCTTAATGTAGAAGCTCTTATCACATACATCCTAGTTATTTGACATTGTCGGATCATCGGAGCCACACCAACAAGTAGTAGACAAAGAAAATATCAACGAAATCCATGAGAACATACAACATACAAAGAAAGATTCAATCATAGCTCAACATGTTTCAAAGTTTTTGAATATGTATGTGTATAGGGGTGTTTGAAAAACACCATTGTTCTTATGAGTGCATTGTGTTTGATTGTCATCGATAGATGTTTACGTTGCGATATCCAATGTGTGTTTGAAAAACACATATGTGTCCAAAGATAGTGTCGAGAAATACTATTTTAATTGGGGTGTTGAGAAACACCAGTTTGTGTCAGTAGATAGCTGTCCTTGAGAAGTGACGAGATTACTGACTCTAGATGCAATCAAATTTTGGGGACCCATGCCCCTAGTAGCGATGACTGACTTGACGTATGTTGCAAGGAAAAACTAGATTTGGTTTCCCCTAGGTGTATGGTGCTGAATTAGTGTCAAGTCAGTAGGGTTCGCAGAGGAACCAAAGTGTCATGAAAGTGACCGAAAGCTATGTACAAACTAAATCAAAGGATCATCAAGACTAAGTATCAATAGATAGAGTGTTGAGTACAACTCTAATTACAACATATTGATGTCAATATAAAGACATATGTGCGAGAAATATCCTCAATACAGCGATAGTAGGAAGACACAGTGAGAACCATTGGTGACTGACATGAGAAAGATTCTCAAGTTGAAAGATTGTAGCAATAGCTAGGCATCAGCAGGTAGAAACAGTGAGAACAACTGGTGACTGATGCAAAGAGTAATAGGAATGTGCCCCCTAGACTAGGAAGGTTGTCCTGAGAGTATGACCAGTTTCAATCCATGTAAGTTGGTATCTTGAAGGTAACTAAGAGCATGTTAACTCCTAGGAATCTAGGTTAGATTTCCCAGATACCAGAACATTTATCACCTTTCAAAAGACTATCCCCAGAACAAGGCTCAATCTTTAGGAGTCAGGGTTAGATTGCCCCGATAGCTGTTGATTGAAAGATAGTAAATAGAGATTTTTACTTTTTTCTTTTTTTCATTGGATGCATCAAAAGTTCCTATTGCTAGGTTTTCACCAAGATGATCATTTTTTCAAGACTTTTTACGATTTTTAGATTTTTAGAAATTTTTTTATTTTTTTATTTTTAGAGATTACTTTATCTCAAGCAAGATCACAATGGTTTGCTCCAATGTCTAGCAAGTTGTAGGACATTGCAGATGGATTAGAAAGCTAATGTATGAGATGAATAGCCAATGATGGATGAAGAGGGTGAATGTGACCCTCAAGGACAATCTCTTCAAGATTACCCAAGCTAGGGAAAAAATAATATAGGAATGTAGGCTCATGGAGCAATGTTGTATAGAATTTAGGGTAATGACCTGATGTCATGAAAAGTATGTGGTCCAAAAGAGTGGACATGTCAAGAGACTTCTAATAACTTGTTTTTCAATTTTTATTAAGACCAAGGGGTCAATTTCATAGGATAGGATATAGCTATGATCAGGATAAAGGTTGATGGAGGTATAAGTGCATGTTTTGGATTATGATAGGAATGCACAGAGATATGAAGGATAGGCTTGGGATAAACAAGATCATGATAGGGTAGCATGCATGAGAGAAAGTAAATAGGCTGATGGAAGGGATCATGAATGTTAGGATACATGATGCTCAGGGATAGGCTCAACCTTGTCAAGACCAGCAAAAGGAACATGGATGTTCACGAGCTAGCTGGATGTAAGATATGATGGGAGAAGATGACATGGAAGAAACTTGCCCCCAAGTGAAGAGTGCAAGTAGGAGGAATTACGTATGATGCCTATTTTCCAGGTTTTCATCATGGTACTTATCCAAGGTGCCACAAGAAGTGATTTTCACCATAGGATGGATTGATTTATCTTTACTTTTTCTACCAAGGTGCCTATATACTTGGTTTTCACCAAGGCACTTTTTTTTAAATTTTTTTTCATCTCTTTGATTTTATGGAGGAACTTAAGCTTCTAGCTCTTTATATAGTACTCCTCTGAAAGATATACTATAATAGGCCAAGGCCGCTGAAAGTATGCTCACAGATGCTGATAGGGTGATGATAAAAAAGATTGATATGGAGGATAAGGGAGATGGTAGTCAAGGATTTATGCGATGGATTGGATGAGAGTAATAGCAGGAATATGAGATGGATGCGTAGGAGGTAGGTGTAGGATATTGGATAGGGTATTGAAAAGTTTGTGTAGGAAAGATCAACATTGACACACATCTTGAAGGATGGTGGAATGATAGAGGAAAAGTGTGTGAAATGGATTTAGGTTTTGATATGGATCTTGGTGCATGAAAACCCAAGATGGATGAAGACATATTCAAAACAATGGATTTTGGGACATGAGGACCTAAAATAGGTTTAGGAGATGAAAAATGTTTGAAGGGAGACAGAGTGGAAGCCTTTGGAAGCTTGGACACCAATTTTGATTTTTCCTTTTTGTTCAAGCCTTTTAAGAGAGACTTGGGAATCCACATAACTTTTTCTTTTCTTTTTGTATCCAAGTCCTTTAGAAGAGACTTGGGAATCCACATAACTTTTTATTTTCTTTTTGTATCCAAGTCCTTTAGAAGAGACTTGGGAGTCCACATAGCTTTTGATTTTCTATTTGTATTTGATGATTTAGAATGCAATTCTTTCATAATGGATTTAGGAACCCATATTTTCTTTGATTTGGTTCTTTGATCAGTGGACCTATGTGGTCTCTTAAATATTTCCTTTATATTTGTAGTCACATGTAAATTAGATGGGACATAGTGATCTTCATATGTAAGCAGATTCTTGTATTTCAGATTTTTGCATTGTACATCCAAATTGCTTCCAAAAGATTTAGGAATTATGGATGAATGAGGTTGATATGACTGGGTCATATGGGTTGGGTGATAAGGAGAATTCAAGGATCTATGTCTTTGTTGATATTTAAAGATAGGGTAATTGGATGACAAGCTAGTATTGATAGGCATGGTAGATGGGGGGACATAAGGACCCAATATATATGGAAGGTTTGATAGTATCAACTTTGGGATGTAGGGACCAAGGATGGATTTGGAAGATGGAGAAGACTGATTCTTACGTTTGAATGGAGGGATATAAAGTGTGGAGGGGATATCAACATATTTAGAGTGAGCTATATGACCAAGGCTATTCTCTTTAGAATTCATCTGTATATCAACAGGAGCATGAGTAGCTTTGATAGGAGCAATTGAAGCTTGATGGTATGTATTTTTCTGCAAGGGATTTATGCTCTAATCTTGACAAGGATCATGAGATGGTGTACAAATGATACTTTTCCCTTGATTTTTAATAGGTTCCTTAGAGATGGTGGAAAGGATATCTTGATCTTGCTTGGGAGATGGATAAGATATAGGAGATGTAAGAGTTTCTTATGGGAAGAAATGGAAGGGGATGATAAAATCATCATGAGACTCTTGAGATGTGTGACTTTGGTCAACCATTGGATAAGGATGGATGGTGTCTTGATCTTGATCATTTCTGATATTTGTTTTTTCACACATTGGATTTCCCTCTTGACATGGAGCCACTTCTATGGATGAAGTGGGATTTTTTATATGCATGAGGGATTCTTGAAAGGCTAATGGAGTATCATTTTGAGTAGGCATGATAAGCATTGAAGCACATGGAAGCTTGGGGTCTATGATCTTTAGAGCCTGAGAAAGGCTTGCATCTGTATGCTGATTAGCTTGGATCTCTTTTAGAGGTAATCCTTGAGAGTAAACATAGTCATCATTAGGATCAATTCTTGATAGAGATGGGGAAGCTTTAGGATATGGAGGAATAGTGGAAGAAGTAGATGGGATATGTGAACCATTTCTAGACATGGATTCCTGATATTGATCATGCTTGAGATTAGTATCTTCACTAGATGATTCATTAGGATTTTCCACTTCAATTAAGCCATGATCTATGAGATCTTGGATTTTATGTTTCAACTCCATGCAATATGAATTTTTATGCTTGTTATGTTGATGATATGCACAATAGTTACTCAAGAATATCAATCCACGTGATGTGGATTGAGGCAATGTGATGAGTTTATGCTCAAGAAGTGCTTCCGATGCATCTTGCTTCCCTAACCAATTTTGTTGCATTTTTCATTCTTTTGAATCATCAAAGTCCTATTGTACTAGGAAATTCTGAGTTCTGACTGACTCTACTCGACCTAAGTGTCAAATGCAGAAAATCCTAAATCTGCATTAATCATACATTATATTTAATTCCTAAAACATTAATTGGCTAAATAAAATCTATGATTGAATTAATTTAATTATAAAGTCCCAACACTTTAATTAAATTAAATTTACCCCTTTTAGCTAAAATGCATAAAAATGAATTAAATATAATGTTATGATTAATGTAGATTTAGGATTTTCTGCATTTGACACTTAGGTCGAGTAGAGTGAGTCAAAACTCAGAATTGCCTAGTTAATAGGACTTTGATGATTCAGAAGAATGACAAATGAAACAAAATTGGTTAGGGTTGTAAGATGACAATTTTGGGGTGTTATAATAGTGCTAACACAAAATTAACATATTTAATCCAATTATACATGATCTTGTGGTCTTCAAACAAAGGGAAAATTTGCATGTCCAGTTTTTGGTCCAAAGATGAAATCTCGTCATACAAAATTTTTAGGAAAGCAGGTGTTCGATTAGTATAGACACTTTCTCCACAGAAATCATAAGTACCAAATTACCAAAAACATCTTTTCAATGGGAAAGAAGAGACTACATCAAAGCCATGGAGAATGACACCTCGTATATGGAAAATGGAATACACTAGAATAAATCATCAAGGTAATGTCATTCCATCTGATGGTTCTTGTTTGAAATTTATATTTTGATATTCTATTTTGTTTACTGATGATGTAATTGATTCTTGTGAAGTTCATCAAGGAATCAATGACCAACTTTCAAAATGACTAAAAAGTTATCCTACACAATTTTGTAGGTTTCTGTACTACGAGCAACTCCCAATCATGCATTTATTTGATGCTATGCATATTGGAAAGAATGTAATAGACACATTATGGAAATTATTGGATGGAAGGCATGACAAACACAAAATTGTCAAAAATTGTAGTGACATTGAGGAATCCAACCATGCAATGAACAATGTCATTCAATCAAATAATAGTGGAGACCAGATTGATATAATTTCCCTTACTTGGTTATTGTCGGAATAGTAGCGTAATGCTATAAAATAAGTCATACAAAAAATACAATTTCCCACAGGATTTGCTGCGAACATAAACAATCTCATATCAAAGAAAAGTGAATTTGGGCTAGGGATGAAAACACACGATTGCCATACATTTATTAAGGTAATTCATGCTATTTTGTATTCACTATATTTTTGTATATTGCATTTAATTTTTATTGTATTATTTTATAAAACATTGAAAGATTATTTTACAATTATTGCAGTACGTTCTACCTCTATCTCTCCCACACCACTTTGACAATAGTGTCAAACAAGTTATATATGATCTTGGAAAATACATGAGGTGGTTTTCATCAAAAGAAATCCATAAAAAAAGATATAAAATATTGGAAGAGAAAAATTCCTCATCTTATGAGTGAAATGCAAAAGTGCCTACCTTCAACTTTTTTCAATGCATAAGAACACTACCTCATATATCAAGTTGAGGAGATTGAATTGTGTGTACCTATAGAAACTAGGTCGATGTGGATGGTTGATAGGCACTTGAAATATTTGAAGGGCTTGGTTTGATAGAGACCACATCTTGAGGGCTCTATGGTGGCGGGATATATGGTATACCAGACCATGGTGTACATTAGTGAATATCTTCTTAAGTTTGCACCAAAGATCCATGTAGATCATATTTGGGATCCCAACTCGATTAACAAATTTGAAGGGGATTACTTGATGGGGAAAGGTAGATTTAAGAAAGTGAGGTAATTATAATATATTATTGTAGTTAATTAATTCTTATAAATCTTCAATATAAGTTATTTGTAATTGGTCTAATTTTTATACAGTTGGTCGAGAGTGGGATGCAATACATTTGTATATTGTGAACAATATTGATTGGATGATGGTATGGATTGAACAATGTCAAAAAAATAGTTTCTCATTAACATGGGAAGGTGTTTCTTCATTGGTTAGATAAGCTCATCGTAATAGAGATTCCAATGTTACGCCAATGGTAATTGATCTAGCATATAGTTTAAGAGGTAGATAGGTACGTAAAAAATTATTAATGATCATGACCCATATGTTTCATATCAACTCATGATGCAAATAATTTTCACATGCTTGAAAAATTACAGGCCAATCACCACAAAGCTATGTACTATCATGGCCACAAATTTTGTATAAAAAAGTTGGATGACACGAAGAAAACTTGTGATTCTGGGATAACTGCAGTCTATGAGGTCACTAATATTTCATCTAGAAACAACATACATCCTCAATAATATCAAAATTGATACTATGGAATCTTGGATGATATACTTGATTGTGACTTTAACTCCTTCAAATTAGTTCTATTCATTGTCAAATGGTATAGGCTACGACTCAGTCAAAATGATCCTGATAAAACTGTTATTCAACATGATAATGGATTTACAATGATTAATACAAGGTCATTTGAGCCAATTGGAGATGAGACCTATGTTCTTCCAAGCCAATGTGAGCAAGTATTTTACTTAGAGGTTCCACATAAACCGGGTTGGTCATTTGTTGTTAGACATGATCCAAGAGGAAGGTCGGTAAAGTATAATGTGATGGAAGAAGAAGATACTGAAGATGAATATGAAGAAGAAGATGGTGGTGGTAGTGGTGGTGATGATGATGGTGATAGTGATGATGATGATGATGATGATGATGATGATGATGATGATGATGATGATTGTTAGATTTGCTGAACTGCAAATCTTCCCAAGAACACCTGCATGCAAAGACTGCTACAAGAATGAAGACAGAAGATAGAAAGAGAGCTATGGTGGCCGATAGGCCAGAGACTGAAAAAGCATGTTGCAAGAAATAATATTCTATTAACAAAGTGAAATTACAATCTCCTTATGAAATACAAAGTGATGAATCCTTATAAAGGATACCGAAACCCTAAAAGGGAAACTCTCAGAAATAGAAACTTCCTAAGAGAAACTTAAGCCAAAAAGAGTAATTACTAAAGATTACTCTAACACCCCCCCTTAAGTGTAACTTAGGGAGAAGCAAAACAGCTAAACTACTGCAGAAAGAAGGAAAGATGGGTCCCGGAAACTAGGCCTGATTAGGTACCCAAAACATAAAGCAAACTAGATGAAGAAAACCTTCAATCTAGGGAAGAAGGTGTCCCAGAGAAAGGAACAAGAAAAGAGAAAGAAGCATCTCCGAAGCATGTCTGAAAAATCTGTCAGAAGATACTGCTGGAACCCCCACTAAAGTGCATGATCAGGTAGAGAAGACAAGCGTCTGAAGAGCTGATCAATCAAACCAGGAAGCAATAGAACCAACAGGTGGACCCCCCCATAATGCTAAATTGGGAGAGGTGACAGGAACAGTGAAATGCAGTACCAGAAACAACTGCAGAAGAAGAACCAGGAACACCAACAGTGCAAAAGAAGCACACACATAGGATAAAGGGTGGTATCACAGACACACTACATGGGCTAATGTCATGGAAGGTACGCTCACTTGACAAAGGTGGATGCGCCTAAAGCGGAAAATGCATCATAACCCCCCATGGCACTTTATAACAGAGTGCAAGTACTAAAACTGAACCAGGTGAACAAGATCCCAGAAATACAGAAGAGGCACTTTATCTCAGTGCGTTTACAGAACAATGATGCAGCAAAAGAGCATGCAAGCTCAGAAGTCAGAAAGAAGAGTGAGCTATGAACTCAGAAGAAGAGATCCCAGGACCTGTAGAACCAAGCACTCCACCAGAGGGCATAAACTGCCAAACACGGATGAGTGAAAAACCAAAGAAGAATCTAGAAAAATAACCTCTGCCACTGAATAGAACACTGAATTAGCTTTTCGACGATATCTCATTTGCCGAAAAAGGAGTCCGGATGAGCTAGATATGACTCCCGGAAGGTAAAAAGAGACATCAGACTTCAACAGAAAAAATATTGTTGAAATAGTGGAACTAAAATTCCTAATCACCATAGTCAAAAAGAGCTCAGAAAGAGCTTTCCGACGATATAAAGAAGTCCAAAAAATACCTCCGTATGCTCCCTGTAGAGTGAAAAAGGCCCAGGTACCCCCAAAAAACTAAAAAAGTAGGTTTTAAGCCCCAGGGGCTAAAAAAAATTGGCCCCCGGGCGCATGGCGCGCGCCGGGGGCTGGATCCAGGCTCCTGGTCCCGCTAAATGACCATCCGCATAGCTAGTTAAGACCGCGGGGGCTATATCCACCCTGAGCGGCGCTTGGGCGGCGGGGGCCGCAGAACGGTGGTGGCTCCACTGAAGAGCTGGTGGCCGCAGAGCGGCGGGGTGCCCGGGGAGTCGGGAGCAGGCGGCGCGGCGGCCGGGGGTTGCTGAAGACGGAGCAGGGGGGTGGCGCGCCAGTCACCGGCCGGTTGCGGCGGAGCGCTGGTGGCCCTGCGGTGGCGCGGCGGTGGCCACACTGAAATAACTCTGCACGCATTTTTAAACGCAATAAAAACAACATTTTTTGTTATTTTTTTCTCGTAAATCGTGTTCGTACGGCCCGTAGGAGGTCGAAAAATTCCCCTGATGCCCCGGTGTCCAAATCGGACAAGCTTTATATGGATTCTGGGGTTTTTGGGCCTTCTGGACGCAATGGAAGTGTCCGTTTGAGCCCAAAATGCCTCCAAAAATAGAGACCCCCCAGAACCACTAAAAGAAGCTGAAAAAGCTTCTGAAACCCTCTATGCTTCAATAAAATAGGAACAGCGAATAGCAGATCAACTCTGATACCATGTTAGATTTGCTGAACTACAAATCTTCCCAAGAACACCTGCATGCAAAGACTGCTACAAGAATGAAGACAGAAGACAGAAAGAGAGCTATGGCGGCCGATAGGCCAGAGGCTGAAAAAGCATGTTGCAAGAAATAATCTTCTATTAACAAAGTGAAATTACAATCTCCTTATGAAATACAAAGTGGTGAATCCTTGTAAAGGATACCGAAACCCTAAAAGGGAAACTCTCAGAAATAGAAACTTCCTAAGAGAAACTTAAGCAAAAAAGAGTAATTACTAAAGATTACTCTAACAATGATGACGGTGATGATAAGATGGATGAAGAAGATGATTAATGACATGATTGAAATGTACAAGGTATGTGATTTAATTATTTATATATATTTATGTTGATCAATATATATATTTTATATTGATTTATTGATGTATTTAACTCTAATAGCATGGTATAATTAATTCATTGTGTTCAATTCTAATGATTACAACATATGTGATTTATGATAACCAATGTATAGCTTATGATGCTCAATTAATTGATGCTGATTACATGTATATATTTTGTTTAATTGTCAACGTTTCTGGAAACAAGCAATTGACTACATACATCATCACCCCTTCTGTTGACGATCTTGCATTACATATATAAGGTAAAGGTAATTTGTTCATGTTTACAATTTTGCATATTGTTCATGTTGTCTTCTACGTAATTTGTAGCATATGTATCATGTAATTTTTAGCTAACTTAAGATAAATGATTCACATATATAGGAAATTTAACCCATTTGATGAGGATCCTATACAATGACATGGATCAGTAGGTATAAGTCAATATGACCTATAGAAATAGTTTATTAATTGCTTCCTTTTTCTTTACGCTCATATTCATTGAGTGGTTTAATAATAAGGTATTGACTTGTTCATGATTTAATAGTACTACCCTCAACATCAATTTTATGGCCAAACTCATCAATATTATCCTCATTTAGAAAAATATCTCACTCCTTACCAACTATATATCTCATTTGATGGATTGCAGGAACCACCAAATAGGTACTTGTCAGATCTATCTTCCTTGAATGAGGGAAATGCAGGAATGGTAGACGAAAGTTTGACATGTAGTACGACTAAAATAGGGAGATCAACTAGAGGTCAAAATATTAGAAAAAAATTTAATAAACGCATGCAATTTTTCCTTACTGAAGGGGTTTCATGTTCTTATGATGATGAGACCAAAGATGACATCAAGGTGCCCTTTTGGTACACACATCTTGAGAAAGAAAGGGTACCCAAGAGCTACCTCCAATTAACACTGATTTTTGTGTCAACGAGAGGATATATCACATAGCTCCATCCTCATTACATGGTTTGGGCCTATTTTCCATAGATGGGATAAAGGTATGTTACAAAAAATTTGTTGAATTGATGGATTTTGTCAGACCTTGTTGCAATTGCAATGATTGGATGCAGATTGCTCAATATAAAAAAAAGTATGCGTAGGTATGCACATTCAAAAAATTATATACAATGGAAAGAAAATGGTCAAAGTAAAAGATTTTCTATGTACATTAATGGGATACCAAAGAAAACAAGGAATATTACAGGTTTTATAAATAGTATGCGACCTACGACAACTAATAAGAAACCCAATTGCATATTTGAGGCGCGTGAGGGGAATCATGTTTTTGTATGTGTGATAAAATCAATAAGTGCAAGGGAAGAACTTCTAATAAATTACCATTTTAATCGCATGGATACAAAAAAAGTTACTATCATGGGGGGTTAAGTACTATATACCATTTAAACTAACCTCAAGTTTATGACTCCAATATACCATTTTGTTAATAAGTTTTTTTCTCTAAGTCTATTGCTTTCAGTTCACTGAAGTTTTTATATTTAATCTTTTTCACAAGATGACATGGATCCCCCACATGATAGAGGTGGTGGGGATGCTCCACCCACCCATTCTTCAACAAAGGTAAAGCTTATTGTAATTTTACAAATTAGATAGTTGAAAAATGTTATATTATTATATTCTTTTATTTAGGGTTTTGGAATTATTCTGATAGTTTTACTGATATTCCTATCACAAATTGATGTTCAGTATAGGGGAAAAGCACCTGCAATACCAGAGGAAATAGCTCATGTAGATACGGATGGGCTCCTAGATATCCTTAACCCTTTACATATGGTGAAGAAAAAATTAATAAATTCTGCAGAAATTATGAAACTTTTGGATGATCCAAATCCAACCAAGGATATGGTGAAGAGGACAAAGGAATTGATGTTGCAAGAATTTTATTATCAAGTAAGCAGTAATAAATCTTTAGTTATAATGAAAGTTCAATAAAGGGTTATATTTTATACTCTTTTATGTCATGAGCTAAAATATGTATGTGTTCTTGCTACATGATTTTTTGCTTGCTCAAGTACCTAGTCATGGACATCACAGTAAGGCTGGTACTAGTAGAACTCCCACCTCAGGTAAAATAATCCTTAAGTTAACAAGTTACAAGTAATTTTTTCTTTGGAACATTCAAAAACTTCATTGGACTTACTGATTAGAAGTGTATATTTTTCATTGGACTTATTGATACCATAAATACAACTATAGGAAAAGGTACAATTACAACTAATTAAATATTTCTAAGAAAATCTTCACTCAAATAATATTGAAAGCTACTCTTACTCTTATTATTTCAGAATGGATTTGCTAAAAATGTATTGTTCAGGTCATCAAGAGAGCTAGGCGACTCCTCCTAGAAGGAACAACCATCTGAGATTGCCGAGTGCGATTTCGGCAACAAGGAGTATGCAAACATTGACACCTTCGCGGTCTATGCCTGGTAAATCCTTGTTTTTCTATATTTGGTTTTGTGTTAATGATGATTTGATAATTTGTACTTTAATCTTGGGTGCATCTCATAGTGGATTAATTTTCTGTAGTAGGAGATACACTGATGATTGCTACGCCGGATATAGATCAGAGTACCTGTATTGGTGATAATTCACCATCATTTCTTGGATCTACCCATGTTTCTAGCAGGAGAGTTATGAAGACGTCATTGTTGATAAAAAATAAAGAATTAATGCCTTTAAAATGTCCTAAGCTTCCAGGTACTTTAAAATTATTATTATTTATATTGTAATTGTAATTTACTTATTGATAACAAGTTTTGGATTGATGATCACATGACATTTTTGCAGGGAGCAATTCTTTTTATAAAGTGCTTCATGACTTGAAATTAAAGATATTTGGGCCCACCATACGTACAAGGTGGAACATCACAAGTGAACTAACCCTATCCCATGGTTTTTATTTCATATCATTAATTAGTATAATATTTTTCCTTTCATTCCATTTCTTTTACTATATTCATGGTACGCAACTTTAGTTAATTTTTCTATCTAACAATTTTGTGTTTCTTCTTAAAAGGTGAAACTTACAAGAAAAAAAATTAAAAGAACATCTCATAAAATATTTACAACATGAGTTTGGTAATAACATTTTTGAGGAGAAATTTTTTTAAGAAAAAAGATGCCAAACATCTTAAGACTGTGAGGGACACATATAGAAGGAGTCTCATCCACAACCCAAAGTACAAGAGTCCCCCCTTTATTTCAGTGAGGGATTGGAATGAATTCATTTTGGATGCAAAGGAGAAACGGGATACTCAAAGAGGAATTGCACCACCAAATGAGAAAAGAAGGTACGCGATACTATTAACTACTAGTAGAATGTAATTATGCACTAATTAGTGTTCTTTATATCTATATAATCTAATATATTTAAAACTCTTCATAGGTTGCAGGACACATCAAAGGCTACAAAGGCCAGACTACAAAATATTGGCCAACACAAACTTGGCTCTGGTGGTTATTCAAAAATTCAAGCATGAATTGTAAGTAGCAGTAAATAAAATTACAGATCTAAATTTTTATAAATTACAAATAATTTTGTTTAATAAAAAAATGGAGGGCTCATAATTTAATTTAGAGGCCACCAAAGAACACAAAAATATTACCTTCAAGGAAGGCTATCAAGTCGTGGTTGAACGCCTACGCCAAGCTTCCACTGGACCAACCCAAGAGTCTCCTGCATCGGTTGAACATGTAAATATGCCAAATGAAAATATTTGAAATTGAATACTTGAGAAACAATCTATTTGATGTTAATTTCAAACATAAATTAATTATTTTTATTTTTTAAAAGCAAACAATGATAACAATGCACATGACATTGCAATGTAGCCTTGTAATCCTAACACAGAACCTACGCCGCATGATGAAGGCTCTGATGTGGATCACAGTGTTGATGGAGGTGTTCATTTTCTATTGAAAATTAATTATGTAATTATTAACACAATTTAACATCTAAAATTGAAACTGGTGCAACCTTTTTTGTGTATATTTTAGAGTATACAGAACGTCATGTTGAATGAGTGAAGGATGTTCGGAATGATCACCATGTTGACTTTGGGGATGATGAAAATGTTATAGTAGATGATGTGGCACAGTTAGGTAAAGAAAATCTATGTTTTGTTCTTTTAAATTTATTTTTTGATTTATAGTTATTTTAATTAATAAAATACTTGTAACACTAATATAAAATGGTGTGAATTTAACCTATATAGTTGTTATTGCAGTAGACCCCCCTTTGGCACAACATCATAGTCTTCCTAAACACATGATGAGGAGATGTGTGTTGAAATAAAAATCAATAGAGGAGGGGAATGATGAGGATCTTGATGCTTCGCTTAGCCATTGCACTAAAAAAAAACAAGAAACCAAAAAAGAAATGATTGCAGTTAGCATTTTTTGCTAATGAAATAACCTTGTCTTAATGAGCGTTATTTTTTACTACTAGTAAATTTTGATGAATGATGTGTTAATGAATTATTCATGAATGTTGTGTTTGAATGAATTTTATGTGTTACTGAATGTTATTTGAGTATAATGATTTAATGTAGGGAAGATATTATTTATATAAGATGAATACATGAACTCTATTTAGAGGAATAACATTAGTGGTATATAGTGATGCGACATAATAAACTCTATTTTTATACCCTTACTATGATGAACCTAGATTGATCTAGTT
Organism: Thuja plicata; assembly: GCA_018584345.1. NCBI lineage: Eukaryota > Viridiplantae > Streptophyta > Pinopsida > Cupressales > Cupressaceae > Thuja > Thuja plicata. The sequence continues at coordinate 2,206,459 of MU225838.1, forward strand.
CGAGACTATGAAGCCAAACTACAAAGTCTTTGAGCATGAATGTAGGCAAGACCATCAATGATGAGCCCCCGAGACTTAGGTCCAGTCTCATAGGATTAGTCAAATGGTTCTCACTGTTCATATGTAATAGTTCCAGTCCCTTATGTATGGCATGAATTATGGTGCTCTTATGTATTTTATAAATTAGGTAAAAATAAACCTTTGAGGCTCTTTTTATACCCTTATTATGATGAAACTATATTGATCTGGTTCGAGACTATGAATTCAAACTACAAAGTCTCTGAGCATGAACATAGGCAAGGCCATCAATGATGAGCCCTTGAGACTTAGGTCCAGTCCCATAGGGTTTGTCAAATGGTTCTCACACACACACACACACACACACACACACACACAACCTATAAAAATATACAACCTTCACCTATATATAAGAGTTGATTAGAGAAGGTATATGCATAGGTGATACATACATAACTTTCATTCCAACTATTGTCTTATTATCCATGTACCCTACATAAAACTTAGAACAAAAACCAGTACTCAAAATGTATCTTTAGTCCCCTTCACCTATATATAAGAGTTGACTAGAGAAGGTATATGCACAGGTGATCTTCAAGTGAACATCCTTCAAGTATGACTTCAAGCATTGGATGCCCAAAGATGGGAAGAGAGAAACACAAATGAACATTGGTTGTCTTTGAAGCCAGGTAATTTGACTAAATTAAGTTTATATTCTTGTAATTTGTTTTTTGATATTGGGTTGTAACCATAATAAAATAGATGCATTTATCATGTAAAACCATCTCTATCTGGAAAAACCACCTTTCCTGCACTTGGAAGGAACTATGCTACACTCCAACTCTTATTTTATTTTGAAATTGCTTGTGCAGGTTTGCACTCATCATAGAACTGAACGGGTTGATGGTAGATTATTATATTTTTGTGAGCTTCATTCATAGATTGAAATGAACTAAAGGTTGTGATTTTTCATCCTATGCATATTTAGTCCTTTCAAATATGCATAGGATAAAGAAGCACAACCTTGATTTTGTTCCACCACAAAAGCGTGCTCCAAATGCTAGAGGATAATCTAAACGTAAATCTCTTTCCTCAGAAGAATAAAAAAGTATAATCAAAAGAGGGAGAGTGATGTTGAATACAAAATGAACTTGTGGTATGTTATGCAAAGAAAGTGTGTAATTGAATGCAAATGCTGAATACACGGTGTAAAAAATTATGAGGAATTCCCTAACAAAGAAAAGAAAAAGGTTGAAGTTGAAATAGAATAATATTGCAGAATAAGAGAAAAAAAATTGATCGAAAGGTAATTTGAAATTTTACTCTTAAATACTATTGTTTGATTATTTTACTTGTGTTTGTATGCATGCAAATTTGATCTAATGTTCATATTCATGGGATTGTAGAGCGGTGTTCAAGAAGGAACTGATGGGAATTAGCAGGGTCTCCAATTCAAAGGTGCAGTAATCTACATTTATTGCTTTCATTTTACTTTCTTTAGCTGTTTATGTTTTTTGACATATATTTTTTTGAACCAATATATGTATTCTTTAGTAATAGGTAATATATTTCTTGACAAGTAATTCATTGATTTTATTCATGCAAACTGTTCTGTTGCTGGAAATACTTATATGGAAAAGTAGAATTTTCTCAATCACCATCTATATTAAACCTCTTAAATATTTGGTATGTATATGTTATCTGCATCTATCCACTTAATACATCATTTAAGTAATGTGTCAATATTTATTTGATTTGGGTGATTGAATAATATTTGGATTGTTACAATTTAAAATGTAGTATAGGTAGAGTTAGAGAGTGAATAACCAATGTTAATAAAATGAAGCTTTCCTTTCTAGATGTTTGGGTGTTTGACAAATTAAATCTATTCTAGGTTTGACTATTGATATTAATAGGAATAGGTAGCTTTTATAAATTAAATAAGATCTTTATATATTCCTTCTACAACAAAAAAAACCTTATTATGGGTGATTTCCTTTGCATTCAGCATTGTGCAAATCTAAAGAAACATGCAAGTATCAAATAGAATTATGTCATGCAATTTTTAAGATAAGTGGTCATAGAATTAGGTAATATGTATCTTCTCTCATACAATTATAAATCTTGTAGTTTTGGGATCATGGATATTACCTTAATATCTTACAAGAATTGGTTCTCCATCGTAGTTACGAACCGTTGGGTAGGTAACCTTATGAGGAGGTCTATGTATAACTTATTTGTAGGTAGAATACAATTAGGATCTCATCCTTGTTCACCTAAGTGGGTGGCAGTTGATGGAGACACTGTCTAGAGGAGCTACCCTAGAAAGGTGTTGCATAACCACTTCTACCATCCTTTAAAAGACTGGTTTTAAAGTTAAACTTGAACTACGATGTCTCTACGAGTTATGTAAGCAAGGCCATCTATGATGAACCCCTGAGGCATTAGGTTTGGCCCTTAGGTCTTGTACTTTTTAGTTCTTCCTTGATCTTGCCACCCCTTACCAATATTTTACATATTTTGCATCTCTTTACGAAACTAGTTTTAAATACCTTATGATTGATTTAGCTAATTTATTGATGTATCTTATCTTATGATCTTGTATATAATAAACTATGAATTTTATATCATGAATCTAGTTGTGAAGTTGTATATATATAGGTGCACAAAATAGAGAGGCAAGGAGAATATGATACATAGGAAAGAAAGAGAAATTCAGGTATGCAGTTGCAAGTCATGTTGGTTATTTGAACATCATAATAAGATTTATTGTTCTAAGTAGATTTATTATCATTTTAGATTCCAATTAAATGATATAACAAATAGGTTCACACTATGTATTAATGTACGTCCAGTCTCGTAGGGTTAGTCAAATGGTTCTCACTATTCATAAGTAATAGTTCCTGTTAGTAATAACTAAGAGGGGGGGTGGGTGAATCAGTGGCCTCAAAAATTTATCCTTTAAACTTTAATCCAACAATCAATACACCTTAGATTATTAAATCCCTACAAGATGCATGCCTTGAAATACTTTGAAATAATTAATTGTCTGTCAGTTTACCTTATCTGTCCTTATACTCCTTAATTACTGATTAGCAGTAAAACTTATTTACTGATACTCAGTAAATATGTAGAGTATACCAATCAATCCAGAATTGCATATGTGAAATGTAAAATAATAAAGTAATAAACCATACACATATAACACATGGATTTTAACATGGAAACCCTGTTAAGGGAAAAAACCACTCAGACTGGTACCCCAAATTTTCACTCTTCTGAAGTGAGCCCTATTAGGAGCCAACCTTGTTAAAGGTTACAAACACACTGTTAAGTGCGACCTTGTTAGAGGATTTTTATACATAGGTTGTCACTTAGT
>MU225838.1:2209905-2222816 GCA_018584345.1 Thuja plicata
CATCCTTGAATCAACCTTCTTCTTAGGCTGTCAATAGGCTTTATGCAAATTCAATGCTACTTTCATGAATCAACCTTTTTGGAAATCTATTAGGATATACCTCAATTATAGAAGATGGTTAAGTCCTACTCTATTAAGAGACTTAATACTTCAATGGTTAAACTGAAACATAATGACCTATTTCTAATGCAACTTGAATTGCAAATTTTTAGATCTATTTAAGTACAATACCTCTCTAATCAATGTATCAATTCAATTCCTTTGTGCTCCACACTTTCTACTATGTGATGTTGTGCTTCACTGTTCGTCAATGTCTGTAGAATTATTTAGCTCTCCCTTAGCTTGATTGATCAGGACTATATGAAGTTTATCCTGTTGGAAATACAATAATGGGAAAGCAAGATACTGAGAGGGGGGGGGGGGGGGGAATCAGATCTTNGGGGTGAATCAGATCTTCAAATTAAAACACTTAAAACAAACTGATCCACATTCCTACATATATGAATCTAATGTAATCTTAGATAGCATCCACACAATGAAATAAATAACACATAACACAATAAATTGGTAACCTAGAAACCCAAATAGGTAAAACTGGGGTGGGGATGACATCCATAAAATTCTCCACTACTGCAGTAATAAAGTGTGCCTGTTAAGGTTACAAATGTTGATTACAAAATGTAATCTACCCTGTTAAAGGTCTGCCCAGTTAAGACCTAAAGATCATTACAATCTACCCTGTGAAAGGATTTGAACTTACAATAAAGTAAGCACTCTGTTAGGAGATTAAGAAAGGTCTGCTAGAACCACTATGTTAAGAGATTTTCACCTGATACAATGATTAGAATGTCTCAAGTATTGATCCTTCATTATGTACTCTGATACTGATGAAAAATATCCTCTTTCTAGTACCTTATATGATCTCATAATCTGATATAACTTTACTCTGTTGTTCACTATGTTGTCACTATGCTTGATCTCTGCTTCTTAAAAAAATAACCCTCTGTGCATTTCACTTCAAAATGCAATCACCACACACTTTGTCTTCTCTTCTTACTCACACAAAATAGGGTTTAGAAGCAATCTAATATATCTATTTAAGTCTGATAGTGTGATCTAGATCAATGATCAAGATCTAATACCCATACCTTGATGGTATTACAATTAATGTTTACAATAGATCACGCATAGGATAAAACAATTAAATACATAACTAACTCCGTAGAAGAATATTAAATGCATACATAAGTCAGCCCAAAAAGCTTATACAAGTCGGCCATATCACTTATCCTCAAATTTTGAATCATTCCAGACATGTATACAAAAACTGTTCTACTTAGTACTTGACTTCTCTGTCACTCGACACTTAACATCTCTGTGTCCTACTCAGCTCGGCAATGTAACTAGGCAAACTGAAAACTGCTCGGCAATGTTGCTTGGCCTTGCATAGTTTTAGCTCAGCCACAGTGATAGCCAACTAAAACTACCTAAGTAAATGACTAAGTGTTGGTCACTAATCATCAACATAACTTAGAAATTAACAATCTCCCCCTTTGATATTAGTGGCAAAAACAATTATCATTACTTCCATTCATTTCATCAAAATATTGCCTAAGTATACTAAGTACTCCCCCTAGGAATATACTCAGAAATAATCCATACAAAAAGTTTACATGCCTTCAATAAATTTATAGACAAGTGTACCTATTCTATACTGATGTATCATACTATATCCTTTCCAACTTCCTTACCAATTTCCCCCTTGTTTTTTTCACTGATTGTTGGTGGGGTTAAGTTGTACTTATCCAAAAATTCTTTATGAAGCTACAGGGTGGATTCAAATGTAGTATCCCAGCTTTCCTTAGCAATCTTCATAACTTCCAATTTCATTTCTAGCTCGACAGCTAGACTCACTAAACTTTTTGTTGTTGATAGAATTGAATTACTTTGTGATAACTCCTTTGCAATTGAAAATTCCTTCTATATTACCTCCAAGTGAGGCAACAGGCTTGTCTGAATGGTTATCAATTTGGCCCTTATCTGACCATCTTTAGCCATAAGCTCGGCTATTCTCCGTTGTGCATTTATCAAATTAGTAAGATGTAAAGAACTAGAGGTAGTATCTTTACCCAAAGTAGTACCAGTTGATCTTAAATCTAAATGTAGCTTCTCAACAAGCTGTAGATTATCCTTTGTGAAAAATTCCACATCACATAATTTTCTATACAAAGAATAAACATTGGATGTAACTTTCTCCAAAGTTTCTACAAGAATAGAAAGTTCAACCTATTTTGTGGCAATCTCTTCTGAGATTTTCTCTAGAACTTTTCTCTCAAATCTTCTCCTAGACCATTGTAGAAGTTTTTCATTATTGTCTATGTCATCATCAGTTACCTTTTGTACAATGTTGACTAGCTAATCAATAATTGGAGCTTGAGACATTTCATCCTCTAAGTCAAAAGATTTTGCAAATATGTCTTTGATGTCATGCAACACCTACTTTTTCTTTTGTTCTATCTTCATCTCTTCCTGTCTCTTCTTCCTCTTAAGTAATTCTTGAAGAGTCCCTATTTGTTCAAAAGATAATTCATTGGGATCCCATTGTGGAATCACAATGACCTCATCTAATGTTACATCTAGAATTTGAGACTTCTTCTTCAAAACTTTCTTTTTCTTCAACTTTGGTGAACTTATGCTCGGCAACATAATACCTTTCCCTTTGGCAGTGTCAATGTCCATTGCCTCTTTTAATTTTGTCAATATTGTCTATGAGTTCGACATACTCCCAATTTTAGGACCAGTGGGAGTGGATGATGTAGAGTGTGGTAGATCAATCAACACTTGCATTGCCTCTTCTTCTTTAGGCTTATCAATAGTATCCGTTATCACTACTCCACTATCTAAAACTATTTTCACAACCTCTAAAATAGGTGGATTCTATGAAGTTACCTCTTGTGCATTTGTTTTCTATTTCTCTTCTCCTTTCTGATCATTGACAACTTCAATTATCTCATCAGATGTTGTGGGCTTATCTTCTTCAATACCAGTTGCCTTAATAGGTGAATCAATGTAAGTACCACTCAGCATATCTTGTTCCTCAGCATTCAAATTGCTTGGATCATCAACTATAAAATCCATAGGACTATCTGTAGTCAGATCAACAGAGTTAGTTGAGTCTAATGCATCTTTGGTTTTGTCCTATTCTATGGCAATTTGAGCTTGAGTTATCTGTGGCTCAGGGGTAGTCTTCACTTCAACTTCTTTTGTCATTTTCTTGGATGTCCCCTCACCATATTTCTTATCTTTTGGAATGACCAGTCTAGAGATTTCCTTCTAGATCCTTGTGCTCTGTTGTACTACACCTTCAATATCATTTTTCAGAATAGCATAGCCTCTGAGTTTAGGAACAAACCTATTCTTGTAATCCTCAATGAATTTGGCTCTTTGTTTTGAGGTTAACTCAGGTATTACCTTGGCTAGAGTTCCTTCCCTAATCTTTCTCTCTATGGTAAGTGAAAATTCCCATTTTCTTGACAGAAAATCATATAGTTCATTTGGCACATGATTTCCTATCTCTGTAGGAGTTGACTTGAAAGTACTCATCATATCCAAGAGTTCTTCCTGAACTTTGTGCCTATCCACATTATTCAATTTCTCATACTTAATGAACTTAAAAGTTTCTAACCCTACTGAATTCCTCAAAGTGTCACATACCTCATCAATACTAGCTAGTTTCTTAAATTGTGCTGTAGGTATGTTGGTGGGTTCATCAATTTCTATCTTTTCCTCATCATTATCTATCCCCAAATTTAGTCTCCTTCTTGGTCTCTTTGCTGGCTTACTTGGCTTAGCCTTAGGAGCAACCTTAGCTTCCTTTCCAGAACTACTTTCTGCAACTTTCCTCTTTCCATATACTTTTGTTTGTACTTATGCTGGAGAAGTAACAGTAGATGCTCTATTCCTCAGATGATTAGCTGCAGGAGGTGTAACCTTAGGTTTATCTTTTCTTGGCTTGGTTACTATGAAAATTGATGGTCTTTTACCCTTAGCTTTCTTAGCGACCTCTTTTGATGCACTCACTTCCTCTTCTGTAGATATATCCTCACCTTGTCTAGTGGTCAGGCCTAAAGGTGCATCCTCAGGTTCTTCATTACTACCTAAACCAACCATTTTCTTCAAATTTTTCACAATCTTCTTTCATTTCCTTTCCATAGTTCCCTCATTCAAGCTTCTAGAAATTTTAGCTTTAGCTTCATCAAAATTTCCAAATCTCTCTGCTATAGTATCAATTGCCTCAACTAGGAGTGCAATGATGGCAACTGATGCTTCATTAATGTTAATTTCATATGGAAATGGTTCTAAGCATGTTATCCTAGGTGTCACAGCCTAGATATAAGTGTTATATGTATCAACTAGAAAATAGATTTCTTCATAGTGCTTCTCCACTAGTGACTTAGGAATCCTAGTCCTTAATCTCATTCTCTTCTTGAATTCTACAAAATATCTCCGCATAATTCTATTGAAATTACTTCCTAGTTTCTCAATACATTCACTAATCTAAACTGTAATGGGTCTATCCTTTTTCCAAACAATATTTCCCAATGTAGGAAATGTATCATGAATGTAGAAAAATATACATACTAGTAAGGAACCAAACTTACATGATGAGCTCTTAGCCTTTTTTATTAATGCTAGGTTCTTGGCTAATTGTGTTTGTTGTAGCTCGGCAAGATGATATGTATGATTCTTCTTAACAATTTTCCATGCCTGGTCAACAGCTATACACATAACACTATCCAATTTTCTTGACTGATAGAACTTATGTGCTATTACTCTTACTCCAAAATCAATTTCTAGGTCTTTAATTGTAGAGATTGTCATACCTCTGTTGTTCCATATAGCTCCAGTGTTTAGTGTAATTTCTTCTTTGCTATTATCCCTCATTGTTCATTTTCCATTCACTACAGGATATCTAGTCACTCGATGAATCATGCTTTTGGTGATCTTGACTGGTCCATTATCCAACCACATACACATATCATGAACTCAGCTTAATCCATTCATCTTTGAAACCTTGTGGAAAATCTAGGGCACGAGTTAACCCTTTATCGGCTAGATGTTTGAATTCTGCCTTCAGAACTCCATTAACACACAATTTGCTGTAGGATTTCCTCAATTCACTATCTCCTACTTCACCAATCTTAACCATGTAACATGATCAAGCATCATGGATCATAAGTACCTTGGGTGGGATGAGAGGGCTCCTATTAAATCACTCTAAATTTCACTTTCAGGAATGACTCGAAAGTTGAGAGGTTCACATTCATCACTCTGTACCAACTAAATTTGCTCTTGTTCTCCCTCCATACTCTTAGCTGGTGCAGAAGAACTTGCAGCCATAATATTGAAATTAGGATTTGAAAGATGAAAAATAGAGTACCTCAGCAACTAATGCTTCGTACTGTTCACCTTAGGATTGCCGATATCATGCTGATGAAATCTTCAATGCTAACTTCATTAAGATCAATTCTGCAAATTACTTAAATCGCTCTGTAAACAGTAAAAATTGCAAGGTAAAAATGAAGTGTCAATTGTTCATCCTTTATAGAATTTGAAAGGTCAAGGTAGGTAAGCAATGAATGTTCTATCCATTGAGTTAGTGCAAGCCAACTATCCTCAGCTTTAACACAACTTGCATCCCACTCGATTTACTAAACTTGGCCATCATAAAACTTACTCAGCCAACAAAAATTGACACTCACTAAAGAACTCGACCTTAGTGTCCATGATTGGTGCTCGACACCTATAGTGAAATTGGCTCAACTTTACATTTGTCTTAAAAAATATGTCCTAGTGCATCTTAACATTTGCAAATATGAACTTTGGTACATTTCATGTTAGGAACTGATGTAAGATAAGAGTTTTAGATGCAGTTCCTTACATACCTCTTTTTCTTAGTTGGAGATGATGTGATCACCTGATCCATTGGATTGGGTGACCTTAGCTTTACTAGCCTCACTACTGCATGGTTCAAACTTCTTAACCCATGTCTTTTTCATCTGTGCTCTAATTTTCTCAACAGTACGAGCAGGTACCCTAGTCTTACAATATTTCCTTGTATGACCAATTTTTAGACAGCTGTGACAAACTAGGCTTCCATTCATCCAAGTTTTAGACTTTCCTCTAAAATGTGTCCATATGCAATTTTCTGGAACATGTCCATACTCACCACAGTAATGGAAAATATGCCATGTATTGTAATCCCACTTGTAAGTATTGCCTTTTCTTGGTGATTTCTCTTGTACCTTTGATGTCCACTGCTATTTACCTTTAGATCTGCAATCTTGTGCTCTATGACCATATTTGTGATAGTTATAGAAATTACCATTGAGTCTAGGTGTTTTTCTTGCCTTTGTCTTACATTCACGTGCTTGATGTCCAAACTTATTACAGTTAAAGTAGCAACCATTAAAGTTAGTTTTTGGATTAGACTTACCATTCTTGCTTTGGCAAATGTTTGCTGTATGACCTGGTTTCCCATAGTGGTGGAAAACAGGTTTGTTTTTTCTTGGCTTTGCATACCTTCTTTCACCTATCTTGGATGTTTCTCCTTCTTCAATGGTTGTATGTTGTTCAGTGTGACCTAATCCAGAAGAATCTTTAGGTCTTCTTGATGCTTCCACCAGTTGTTTAAAGTAGCTCATAGCTGCATTCAGATCATTCACTTTGTTATTGAGTTCTTTCTCATATCTCAATTCATCTTTCAATTGACTATTCTCAGATCTAAGATTTACAATCTCCAAGTCTTTCCTACTAATCTCCTAATTCACAAGTAGTAGTTGATTTTCCATGTCTACTTGATTGACCATCATTGTTTGTACATCATGTGTTCTTTCATCAAGTTTGGTAGTCATCATTCTTTTGTCTTGTTCTGCCATAGCCTTGTCATCTTTGGCTTTCTTTTTCTGTTCAAAAACTTCACACATTCTTATTGATTGGGCTTTTTGTTCCTTTTTCAAGTTTATGACTTCTTCACATAGTGCACTATTCTTTTCTAGTAGATCTACTATTGCTGCATCGCTCTTAGTAGAATCTCCATTCTGAAATAGATTTGTGGTGTCCTCTTCCTGATAACGAGTGTCATTCATTAGTTTGGCCAAATCTTTCCTTGCAGTCAAGGAATTCTTTAATTCCTATCTTGCTATCTCAAGCTATTGTAGTGCTAGCTTAATATCAATCTTTTGATTCTCAATGAATTTACCCATCTTGTAGATCTCCATCTCAAGATCTGCATTCTCAAGCTGATTATGACCTTTTTAGAGAACTGAGCTCTGATACCAATTATTGGAAATACAATAATGGGAAAGTAGGATACTGAGAGGGGGGGTGAATCAGATCTTCAAATTAAAACACTTAAAACAAACTAATTCACATTCATACATATATAAATCTAATGTAATCTCATATAGCATCCACACAATGAAATAAATAACACATAACACAATAACTTGGTAACCCAGAAACCCAAATAGGTAAAACTAGGGTGGGGATGACACCCACAAAATTATCCACTACTGCAGTAATAAAGTGTGCCTGTTAAGGCTACAAATGTTGATTACAAAATGTAATATACCTTGTTAAAGGTCTGCGTAGTTAAGAGCTAAAGATCATTACAATCTACCCTATGAAAGGATTTGAACTTACAATAAAGCAAGCACTTTGTTAGGAGATTAGGAAAGGTCTACTAGAACCACTTTGTTAAGAGATTTTCACTTGATACAATGATTAGAATGTCTCAAGTATTGATCCTTCGTTATGCACTCTGATGGTGATGACAACTCTCCTCTTTCCAGTACCTTCTATGATCTCATAATCTGATATAACTTTACTCTACTGTTCACTGTGTTGTTACTCTGCTTGATCTCTACTTCTTAACAAAATAACCCTCTGTGCATTTCACTTCAAAATGCAGTCACCACACACTTTGTCTTCTCTTCTTACTCACACAAAATAGGGTTTAGAAGCAATCTAATATATATGTTCAAGTCTGATAGCGAGATCTAGATCAACAATCAAGATTTGATACCCATACCTTGATGGTATTACAATTAATGTTTACAATAGATCATGCATAGGATAAAGAAATTAAATGCATAACTAACTCTGTAGAAGAATATTAAATGCATACATAAGTCAGCCCAAAAAGCTTATACAAGTTGGCCAGATCACTTATCCTCGAAGTTTGAATCATTCCAAACATGTATACAAAAATTGTTCTGCTCGGCACTTGACTTCTTTATCGCTTAGCACTTAACATCTCTGTGTCCTACTCGACTCGGCAATGTAACTCAGCTCGGCAATGTAACTAGGCAAACTGAAAACCGCTCAGCAATGTTTCTCAGCCTTGCATAGTTTTATCTCGGCCACAGTGATAGCCAACTAAAACTACCTAAGTAAATGACTAAGTGTTGGTCACTAATCATCAAAAAAACTTAGAGATTAACATATCCTTGACCAGTTTCTCTTCAGCATATTCTTTCAATTCACTCCCCTTCTGTGTATCTGATTGCCTGCAGAAATTAATTATGCTTGTCTCTTATATAGACATGATATTCCTTAATTCTTGATTCTTGGCATGAAAAAAAATCTAGCCAATCTGATTTATGGCTTTAACTCCTGATTTATCTCATAGTTATCTTCTTTCCAACTATATAAATATTCTCTAAATCAATTACTTAACTTTGGTCGAATAAAATAAATAAAACAACTAGTTAAGTCTATCCTTAAGCTCTGCTAGCTAGATATTTTATCATTTTCTGAACTCTCTATTCCATCGGTCAATTCTGTAGTTCATCGTCGGTGACAACTGCTAGTTCCAACGGTGTAACTCCAATTAGCTTTGGGATCTTCGTCCATCAGGCAACTCTATTTTTAGTTCGTCGGACATCTTGTGATTTTGCTTCGTCAGGAAACACTGTCTTTTGCTCGTTGGGTATCATTGTGACCTTTTTCTTTGTCTTTATCGATGGTGTGCACTTCATCAGTGTTGTCTATCACTTAGTGAATACTTGAATTTTGTGCATTGCTGAAAGCATAGTCATTGTTCCATTGATTCTCTAAAGTCTTTGGCATTATTTACATGACCGTACAAATGATATCAAGTTGACATCAATGAAAATACAAACCATTAATTGTTTTAATGTCTTTCATCATCTTCAACTTAACATTATCAAACATTAAATCAGTTACATGTCATCAATCTCTCCCTTTGGCATTGATGGCAACATACTAACACTATACTATTTCTAATATAATATGAAATACAATTGTTGAGATTCATCAAATTACCAAACAATTTGTTTTGATAACTGATAAAAATGTCTGACCACCGGTAAGCTCTATGTTAGCTTAGATTTGATTCTTGCAGCTTTTTGTGTTTATTTTTCTAATGTGTTGTGTCCTCTGTTTGTGTCAATTTTTCTGTTTTGATTGTTCTTTTTCTTTGATGTCACTGTCTTTTGTTTGCAACTTTTATACAAATTATCTCCCTATGGATATGATCTCTCCCTTTTTGGAGTAATATGATAATGAATAGTTTCTGATGATAATATGGATATATTCTCTCCCTTTGACAACAATGCCAAACAAATATTTTACAAATATCTAACATTAATGTCAAACAACTATTTTCTTCTATCCATAATATATTCCTTGAATTTTTCTTATCCATCATGAATACAACAATATGCTCTGGTGCTCAGTTCTGATATATACCTTTCTGTATATAGATGTAGCTTTGAAGTTCATCTTTTGCTTGCATCAATCATGAATGATATTCTAATAATATATGGTTGATGCAGCCTTCAGTCCTTTATTGACTGGTAGATATGGGTTTGAACCCTAGTCTCTTTCTTAGGTACTCAAATATATCCTTGGACAGTGGCTTGGTGAAGATATCAGCCAATTATTCTTTTGATCGCACATATTCAAGTATCACCTCTTTTTCTTGAACTTGTTCTCTTAAATAATGATACTTGATGGCAATGTGTTTAGTCTTTGCATGCATGACTTTATTCTTGGAAATGTTTATTACACTGGTGTTATCAAAATAGATAATCACTGGTTATGTGATCTTCATATGCATACCTTCTAGTAACTATTTGATCCATGCAATATTTGAGTAGTTTGCAGCAGCAACAACATATTCTACTTCTGTAGTAGACTAAGAGATGCATCCTTGCTTCTTGCTAATCCATGTGACAAGTCTATCACCCATAAAGAATGTTCCTCCAGTTGTGCTCTTTCGATCATCAAGATTTCCAGCCCAATTAGCATTGGTAAACACCTTAAGTTCAAATTTTCCTTCTCTTCTATACCATAAGCCAAATTCCTTAGTATTCTTCAGATATCTTAGAATTCTTTTCACAACAGTCATATGTGATTCCCTGGGGTTAGCAGAAAATCTAGCAACAATTCCTACTGCATGTGCAATATCTAGTCTAGTGTGTACAACATACATGAGTTTTCCTATCATTGATCTATACAAAGTATAATTTACCTCTGTTGACTTGTCTTCCTTTGTTAATTTGCATTGAGTAGCCATCGGTGTTCCAACTAGTTTGGAATCTTCCATCTTGAATACTTTTAGGACCTCTTTGATGTATTTGGACTCTGTAATGAAAATTCCTTCACTTTGTTGAATGATCTATAGACCAAGAAAGAAATTGATCTCTCCAAACATAGACATCTCAAACTCTTTTCTCATCTCATCAGCAAATGATTTGCATAGCATATCATTGCCTCCAAATATGATATCATCAACAAATATTTCAGCAATCAAAGTGTTAGCATAAGTATCTTCTTTCAAATAAAGATTGATATTTTCACTAGTCCTTATGAATCCAATACTTATTAGATAGGAATGAAGTCATTCATACCAGGATCTGGAAGCTTGTTTCAATCCATACAAGGCTTTGTGAAGTCTACATACCATGTTCCTCTTGTCTAGATCTACAAACCCTTCTAGTTGCTCAATGTATACCTCTTCTTCAAGTATTCCATTTAGGAATGCTGACTTGAAATCCATTTGATATAATTTGAATCCTCTATATGAAACATAAGAAAGTATTATTCTTATTCCTTCTAGCCTAGAAATGGGTGCAAAGGTCTCTCCATAGTCTATACCTTCCTCTTGTGCACACCCCTTGCAAACTAGTCTTGCTTTGTTCCTTGTGACTTCTCCATTCTCATTCAGTTTGTTCTTGAATATCCATTTTGTACCGATGAAATTATTGTCATCTAGTCTTGGCACAAGTGACCATGTCTTGTTCTTCTCAATCTGTTCAATCTCATCATTCATAGCACTTATCCATTCTTCATTATCTAGTGCAGCGTTGAAAGATTTTGGCTCAAACTCACAAATTAAGCAATTTGAGTTAAAGGACTTACTTTTTGTTGTTGTACCATCTTTCTTATCTCCTATGACCTAGTCCTCTGGATGGTTCCTTCTTACATGTCTTGCAAGTATAGGTACAACTCTTTGTGTATCAGCTTGATCTTCATTACCTTGCACATTATCTTGATCATTATCCTGACCATCGGTAACAACATTCTGACCGTCGGTTGCAATTCATTCTATTGTTATGGATTTAAGCACTATTTCTTGGGTGGAGTTATGGGTTCTTCATAGGATACAAACTTGTTGTAGTCCTCTAGTTCTTTTGTGCTTTCTAGCTCATTCTTTTCTGCAAATTCATCAATCCTCACATTTGCACTGTCAAATATTTTGTTAGAAGCCTTGATTAGACATTTAAAAGCTTTGCTCTTGGTAGAATACCCCAGAAAGATACCTTCATCGCTTTTGGCATCAAGATTTCCATTTCTATCATCTTTTAAGACATAAAATTGACTACCAAAGATCTTGAAGTAACTTACATTAGGTGTTTTAGCATACCATAGCTCATAAGGAGTCTTCTTTGCGTCTTTCTTCAATTGTACTCTTTTAAGTGTATAAACATCAATACTGACAACTTCTCTTCAGAAGATCTAGGTGATGTCCTTGTCTATCATCAGTGTTCTTGCACAATCAACTATTGATCTATTCCTTCTCTCAGCAAATCCATTTTGTTGTGGTGTTCTTGGTGCAGAAACCTATCTTTTTATACCATGCTCATTATAGAAATTAGTGAATTCATCTGACATAAATTCTCCTCCTCTATCTGATCTCAAACATTTTAGATCCTTACCACTTTGTTTTTCTACCATAGCCTTATACCATTTAAACATCTTGAATGCTTCAGATTTTTCTTTTGAAAACATGACTGCCATCATTCTAGAGTAATAATCAACAAAGAGAATAAAATATCTATCTCCATAATAGCTCTTTATCCTCATAGGTCCACATAAATCAGTATGGACTAATTCTATAATATCATCAGATGTATGGGTTTTACTTTTGAAACTAGACTGTCATTTTACCTTTTTGACAATTTTTGCACATGATGTTGTCTGGCTTTGTCATCATTAGTAAGCCTCTTACACTTCTTTTCCTGCTTATTTTCATCATGTTGTCAAAATTCACATGACACAATCTTTTGTGCCACAACCATATGTCTTCATTTCTAGTCATCAAGCAATTGGGGTAAGTGTCATTTAGATAGAATAAGTTACCTTTGGTCTATTCACCGGTACCAATTAGTTTTCCTGATTCATTAAAGATTTTTTCCTTCTTGTTCTCAAATGCTACTCTGTGACTTGAATTATTCAGCTACAAAAATCTCAACAGATTATAATTCAATCCTTTTACCCAATAAGAATTTTCACATTTAATCAGGTTATTCAACATTATTGTTCCTTTACCTTCAATTGGACAAGGTGTATCATTTCCCATTCTTACTGTACCACCATTATAA
>MU225838.1:2231100-2242126 GCA_018584345.1 Thuja plicata
CTCCTATTCTAGTACCACTAGCATCACAGTCTACTTGAAACACCTTATTAAAATTAGGAAGTGCTAAAATAGGTTGTTCTATAACTTTTTGTTTTAACAGTTCAAAACTCTTCTCAGCCCCTTTAGTTCACTTAAACTCTTTCATATCCCCTCTCATTGTTTTAGTCAAGGGACCACAAATACTACTAAAACTTCTAATAAACTTCCTGTAAAAGCTAGCCAAAGCATGAAATGATCTTACCTCAGTAGTACTCCTTGGAGTAGGCCATTCTAGGATAGCCTTCACTTTCTCTGGTTCCATTTTCAATCCTTCTACTGAAACTACAAATCCCAGATACACTAACTCCTTCTTCACAAAACTGCACTTCTTCACAATAATCAACAATTTTTCTTCCCTAAACTTCTCCAAAACCCTACAAATATGCATTAGATGCTCCTGCAATGTCTTAGTAAAGATCAGAATATCATCTAGGTAAACAATGACAAACTTACCCAAAAAATCTTTCAAGATCTCATTCATGAGCCGCATCAAAGTTCTTGGTGCATTGGTTAGCCCAAAGGGCATGATCAACCACTCAAAAATTCCCTCCTTTGTTTTGAAGACAGTCTTCCATTCATCTCCTTTTCTGATCCACTAGTGATATCCACTCTTCAGATCTATCTTTGAGAAGTACACAGCTCCACTCAAACAGTCCATAATATCATCCATCCGCAACAATGGAAATTTGTACTTGATTGTGATCTTGTTGATAGCCCTAGAATCTGTGCACATCCTCCATTCTTCATTCTTCTTTCATGCTAATACTGCTGGCAAAACACATGGACTCAAGCTCTCATGAATCAAACCCTTCTGCAACAACTCTTACACTTGTCTGTTCAACTCTTCACTTTCTGCGGGTGTCATTCTGTGTGCTACCTTGTTTGGAAAACTGGCTTCTGGGATCAAGTCCATCTGATGACTGATCTTCCATATTGGTGGTAATCCATCAGGCACATTATTAGATACAATATTCTAAAACTCATTCAATATATCTATAACTTTTACAGGCACATCTTCTACTTCCTCCTTACTAGCTTTTGGAATTAAAGCAAAACACATATGCCCATGCTTCATACCCTCTAGGAATTTTCTTCCATCTACAAAATTTATTCTTGCATTACTACATACCTTTTCTTCTGTATTGTTCAGTGGTTTTAGCTTATGTCGTACTCCATCCTTTGTCAGGGAATATGTATTTGCACAGCCATCATGTACAGCATGCCTATCAAACTACCATGGCCTTCCCAGCAACATGTGACAAGCATCCATAGGTATGATATCACATAGTACCTCATCATAGTACCTTCCAATCTTAAAATTTACTAGGCACTGTTCATTAACCATGACCTTGTGGTCATCCTACACCCAAGTGATCTGGTATGGATGTGGGTGTTTCTGCCTCTTGAGCTTCAACTTTGTGACCATCTCTTTTGACACCAAATTATTAGTTCTTCCGCTATCAATAATCACATCACAACACTTATTCTCACACTTGCACCTAGTGCGAAACAAGCTCCTCCTTTGCTCAGGTTCATTTTCACCACTCAACAGGACTCTTCTATTAACTAGGACTTCTCCTCCTTTAGAATCTTTAGAATGAGATGATTTTGCATCTTCATCCACATGTGCAACTCTAGCATGGCCATCATTTCTCCTATCTACCCTTCCTTGGTCTTGAGGACATTCATATGCCCTATAACCTTCTTCTCTATAGTGAAAACATGTTCCACAGAAGCCTCCTCTTCCTGATCCTTGTCCTCATCCTCTTCCTCTTTGATCTCTATTATTTTGATTGAAATTATTTCCCCTTTTACCCTGACTACTACAGGCCTCATCCTTCTTTTTTTGATCTTCATTTCAGTCTCCATAAGATCGTCCACAAGATCTTCCGCCGCAACCTCTTCCGCTTTGCCTGCTTTCAAACTTCTTGTTCAACTTTTCCTCTACCTTTAGGGAAAACTGGTAGGCCTCTTCAATATTGTTCATTCGGATTAGGTTCAACTCCTCCTTAATGCTCATCCTCAACCCATTAAGGTAACAGGCAACTTTCTCCTTGTTAGCTTCCGCATGGCTTGTTCGGATGAGGATTCAATAGAACTCCTCCGTATACTCTTGGATAGATTTTCCTACTTGCTTCAAACCTTGCATTTTCTTTAGTAGATCAAGCTCATAATCAACAGGAATGAACTATCGCTTCAATTTATCCACCATCCGAACCCATCTTGTGATTTTCTCCTTTCCTCTTCTATTTCGCTCCAACTAAATCTCCTGCCACCAGATCTTCGCATGACCCTTCAGTCGGGCCTTCACAAATTTGACCCTACCAGGATCCTCAATATCTTCATACTCAAAATATTCTTCTATTTCATTGATCCAGTTGATCAAATCTTCTGGGTTAAGATTTCTTAAAAATGTGGGAACCTCAATCTTAGGTCTTTTCCCGATCTTGGAAATGGCCCAGAAAAGCCTTTCCTCCTCTTGGTTCAAAGTTTCACCTTCCTGATCAAAATCTCCTTCTACATCAGCTTCATCCTCACTTTCCTCTTTTATGGCAAGATTCATGCCTCTGCAAATCTCTTCCTGCAATGCTTGCACTTGTCTCTAGAGGGCTCTAACCTTAGGCAGTACACCTCTGGCTCTTCCGCCACGCTCCCTTTGTGGAGGCATTTTTTGTGCTTATCATTGAAACCCTAACCACGGTCCTCATGCAAACTACCTCATAGTCGGTGATCTGTCTACACACTCAGAAAACCTGGCTTTGATACCACTTGATGAAGGGGGCTACCCTTAATACCATAAGTACACGACAAAAACAAAGAGAAACAACAGAAATTTGCAAGAATAGAAAATTGGCTTCTTATTGGCTCCACAAATGTGGAATTACAAACTTTAGAATTATAATATCAAAAGCCACATGGGCATCCCTTACAATAATTAGTAGGACAAAGCCTCAAATAACCACCCAAAACTACCCTAGAAAACACCACGGGCCTTCCTTAAATAGGCAATTTTTCACCGCCCGAGAAGGATCTAGAAATCTAGCCATTAAGGCCGACTACCCTTAGCATTTAATTATTTTTCACTTTTATTACAAAAGGGTCGGCTTTAAATATTTACAAAATATGAGATTAGGTAGCCCAACTTCTAGAAACCATAACTTTTGAACCGTAGCTCCGATTGGCTATTATAACCACTTTTTGAAAAAGGGAGATCACGATCTATAGTTCCTAGCTTGCAAAGCGCCAGTCAGCTGGGGGTTTGACCTCGATCCAGAGCCTCTAAGGTCCTGAAAATTGAGCTCAAAGGTTTTGCACCCTATAATCTCAATAGTAAATCCTTAATAACTTCGCCAATACAAATGATCTGGCAATGAAATTCAACTAGCATTCTTATATGACTAAGATGAACCTTCACCTGGAAAATTAGAACATTCTAAGTTCAAATGACCAACTTAATAAAAAGAGTAAGTTTCTAAAAATAGTAGCTTTGTACAAAATAGCCCTTATTGAATAGAGAAACACATATTTTTGGGTGATGCAAGATTTCCCTTACACCCAAGATGCTCCTGCATTAGACATCTAGGGTAATTTTAGAAGTGACCCTGTCACGTCTCACGTGTGCAGAGGAAAACAAAGCTGGTCAACCTCCTCCTTTGTCAGCCATGATGAATCTTCTACAAGTCATCCTCTACATTTGACCATATATTCTTCATATGTCCTGTTCCTTGTGCTTCTACCAACACGACTATCTAGTATATCTTCAATCTCCTTGGTAGCTGAAGTAGTAGCTGGAATACTCCACTATATTTTTGTGACCTTGCCTTCAGCACCCCCTTCATGGTACTCTATCAAATCTGCAATGTTAAATACTACTAAAATATTCAACTCAGTAGGCAATTCTACCTCATAAGCATTTCCTGAATCATACTTCTTCAGTATGTTACACGGCCAAAACTTCTTGATTTTCAACTTGTTATATGTACCGACTGAAAATCGCTCCTTCCACAAAGGAACCATGAATTCATCCCCAACCTAGAATTCTTTGTGCCTCCTTCTCTCATATGCCTTAGCTTTATACTTTACATTCATCTTGGCAATGTGCTTCCTCACCTCCTCATGGATGTTCTTCAAATGTTCTGCAAAATCCTCAGCTTCACCACTACTTATCTCTCCTTTGTCTATCTTCCTCAACTCTGAAGCATTTATGGGACTACTTCCAAATACAATCTGGAATGGTGATTTACCAGTGCTTTTGTGGACAGAATTATTGTAAGCAAATTCTGCCTATGGTAGAATCAAATCCCAGCCTATTGGCTTATCTCCAACCAAACATCTCAGCAAATTTCCTAAACTCCTATTCACCACCTCTGTCTATCCATCCATCTGTGGATGATATGATGAGCTAAAATTCAAGTCTGTCTTCAACTTCTTCCACAATGTGCGCCAGAAATATCCAACAAACTTAGTGTCTTGATCTGAAACTATACTCTTTGGCAGACCATGTAGTCTCACCACTTCTCTGAAAAAAAATTCAGCCACATGAATAGCATCATTTGTCTTCTTACAGGGAATGAAATGTGCCATCTTTGAAAACCTTTCAACCACCACAAAAATTGAATCATCTCCCTGCTGCATCCTTGGTAAACCAAGAACAAAGTCCATACTGATATCCTCCCAAGGCTTCTCTAGTATAGGTAATGGTTGATACAATCCTGTATTCTGCTTTGCTCCTTTTGCCATTTGACATACTCTCCAACTCTGTACAAACTTCTTGACATCTTGCTGCAACTGTGGCCAATAATAATTCTTTCTAACCAGACCAAGGGTTTTATCTTAACCAAAATGTCCAGCCAATCCTCCGCTATGGTTCTCCTTGATGAGATTTTCCCTCATAGAAATTTGTGGAATGCACAATTGGCTCCCTCTGAATAACATTCCATCCTAAATGATGAAATCTAGCCACTTCATCCAGTCTAGAGTAATAGGTTCTGTACAAGCTTTCGAAGCTTCACCAAAATTAGGATCCTCTGGATACAAACTCTTGAGTTCCTTGAACCCAACCACCTTGATCTGCATCTTTGTTAGCAAAAGTTGTCTTCTGCTAAGAGCATCTGCAACTCTGTTAGACTTTCCACACCTGTGTTTTAAAACAAATGTCTACCTCTGCAAAAATTCAACCCATTCCAAATTTCTTTGACTCAAATTTCCTTGACTATTAAAATATTGCAAAGCTTGATGGTCAGTATATAAAACAAACTCCTTAGGAAGAAGATAGTGTGTCCACTTCTTCAATTCCTGAATTATAGCATAAAATTCTTGATCATAAACATAATATTTTCTCTTTTCATCATTTAACATCTCACTAAAATATGCAACAAGTTTACCTTCTTGGCTTAAAATAGCTCCTATTCCAGTACCACTAGCATCATAGTCTACTTGAAACACCTTATTAAAATCAAGAAGTGCTAAAATAGGTTGTTCTGTAACTTTTTGTTTTAATAGTTCAAAACTCTTCTCATCCCCTTTAGTCCACTTAAACTCTTTCATATCCCCTCTCATTGTTTTAGTCAAGGGACCACAAATACTACTAAAACTTCTAATAAACTTCCTGTAAAAGCTAGCCAAACCATGAAATGATCTTACCTCAGTAGCACTCCTTGGAGTAGGCCATTCTAGGATAGCCTTCACTTTCTCTGGTTCCATTTTCAATCCTTCTGCTGAAACTACAAATCCCACATACACTAACTCCTTCTTCACAAAACTACACTTCTTCACAATAATCAACAATTTTTCTTCCCTCAACTTCTCCAAAACCCTACGAATATGCATTAGATGCTCCTGCAATGTCTTACTAAAATCAGAATATCATCTAGGTAAACAATGATAAACTTACCCAAAAAATCTTTCAAGACCTCATTCATGAGCCGCATCAAAGTTCTTGGTGCATTGGTTAGCCCAAAGGGCATGACCAACCACTCAAAAAGTCCCTCCTTTGTTTTGAAGACAGTCTTCCATTCATCTCCTTTTCTGATCCACTAGTGATATCCACTCTTCAGATCTATCTTTGAGAAGTACACAGCTCCACTGAAATAGTCCATAATATCATCCATCCACAGCAATGGAAATCTGTACTTGATTGTGATCTTGTTGATAGCCCTAGAATCTGTGCATATCCTCCATTCTTCATTCTTCTTTGGTGCTAATACTGCTAGCACAACACATGGACTCAAGCTCTCATGAATCAAACCCTTCTGCAACAACTCTTGCACTTCTATGTTCAACTCTTCACTTTCTATGGGTGTCATTCTGTGTGCTGCCTTGTTTGGCAAACTGGCTCCTGGGATCAAGTCCATCTGATGACTGATCTTCCTTACTGGTGGTAATCCATCAGGCACGTTATTGGATACAATCAATTGAAACTCATTCAACAGATCTACAACTTCTACAGGCACATCTTCTACTTCCTCCTTACTAGCTTTTGGAATTAAAGAAAAACACATATTCTCATGCTTCATACCTTCTAGGAATTTTCTTCCATCAACAAAAGTTATTCTTGCATTACTACATACCTTTTCTTTTGTATTGTTTGGTGGTTTTAGCTTATGTCACACTCCATCCTTTGTCAGGGAATATGTATTTGCACGGCCATCATGTACAACATGCCTATCAAACTACCATGGCCTTCCCAACAACATATGACAAGCATCCATAGGTATGATATCATATAGCACCTCATCATAGTACCTTCCAATCTTAAACTTTACTAGGCACTGTTCATTAACCATGACCTTGTGGTCATCTTGCACCCAGGCGATCCGGTATGGATGTGGGTGTTTCTACCTCTTGAGCTTCAAATTTGTGACCATATCTTCTGATACCAGATTTTCAGTATTTCCGCTATCAATAATCACATCACAAAACTTATTCTCACACTTGTACCTAGTGCGAAACAAGATCCTCCTTTTCTCAGGTTCATTTTCACCACTCAGCAGGACTCTTCTATTAACTAAGACTTCTCCTCCTTCAACATCTTCAAAATGAGATGATTTTGCATCTTCATCCACATGTGCAACTCTAGCCTGGCCATCATTTCTCCTATCTGCCCTTCCTTGGCGTCGAGGACATTCATATGCCCTATGACCCTCTTCTCTACAGTGAAAACATGTTCCACAGAAGCCTCCTCTTCCTGATCCTTTTCCTCATCCTCTTCCTCTTTAATCTATATTATTTTGATTGAAATTATTTTCCCTCTAACCCTGACTACTACTGGCCTCATCCTTCTTTTTCTGATCTTCATTTTGGCCTCCATAAGATCATCCACTAGATCTTCCACCACGACCTCTTCCACTTTGCCTGCTTTCAAACTTCTTGTTCAACTTTTCCTCTACCTTTAGGGAAAAGTGGTAGGCCTCTTCAATACTGTTCATTCAGATTAGGTTCAACTCATCCTGAATGATCGGCCTCAACCCATTAAGGTAACAGGAAACTTTCTCCTTGTCAGCTTTCACATGCGTTGTTCGGATGAGGATTCGATAGAACTCCTCTGTATACTCTTGGACAGATTTTCCTACTTTCTTCAAACCTTGCATTTTCTTCAGTAGATCGAGCTCATAATCAACAGGAATGAACTGTCACTTCAATTTTTCCACCATCCGATCCCATCTTGTGATTTTCTCCTTTCCTCTTCTATTTTGCTCCAACTGAATCTCCTGCCACCAGATCTTCGCATGACCCTTCAGTCGGGCCTTCGCATATTTGACCCTATCAGGATCCTCAATATCTTCATACTCAAAATATTCTTCTATTTCATTGATCCAGTCGATCAAATCTTCTGGGTTAATATTTATTGAAAATGTGGGAACCTCAAGCTTAGGTCTTTTCCCAATCTTGGAAATGGCCCCGAAAAGCCTTTCCTCCTCTTGGTTCAAAGTTTTGCCTTCCTGATCAAAATCTCCTTCTACATCGGCTTTATCCTCACTTTCCTCTCTTATGGCAAGATTCATGCCTCTGCGAGTCTCTTCCTACAATGCTTGCACTTGTCTCTGGAGGGCTGTAACCTCAAGTGGTACACCTCCAGCTCTTCTGCCATGCTCCCTTCATGGAGGCATTTTTTGTGCTTATCATTGAAACCCTAACCACGGTCCTGGTGCAAACTACCTCACAGTCGATGATCTGTCTACACACTCAGGAAACCTGACTCTGATACCACTTGATGAAGGGGGCTCCCCTTAATACCACAAGTACATGACAGAAACAAAGAGAAACAATAGAAATTTTCAAGAATAGAAAATTGGCTTCTTATTGGCTCCACAAATATGGAATTACAAACTTCAGAATTACAATATCAAAAGCCACATGGGCATCTCTTACAATAATCTATAGGACAAAGCCTCAAATAACCACCCAGAACTGCCCTAGAAAACACCACGTGCCTTCCTTAAATAGGCAATTTTTCACCGCTCAAGAAGGTTCGAGAAATCTAGCCATTAAGGCCGACTACCGTTAGCATTTAATTATTTTTCACTTTTATTACAAAAGGGTCAGTTTTAAATATTTACAAAAGATGAGATTAGGTAGCCCAACTCACGGAAGCCATAACTTTTGAACCGTAGCTCGGATTGGCTATTATAACCACTTTCTAGAAAGGGGAGATTGTGATCTATAGTGCCTGACTTGTGAAGCACAACTTAGCTGGGTATTCGACCTCGATCTGGAGCCTCTAAGGTCCTGAAAATTGAGCTCAAAGGTTTTGCACCCTAAAATCTCAACACTAAATCCTTAACAACTTTTCCAATACAAATGATCTGGCAATGAAATTCAACTGGCATTCTTATATGACTAAGATGAACCTTCACCTTAAAAATTAGAGCATTATGAGGTCAACCGATCAACTTACTAAAAATAGTAAGTTTCCAAAAATAACAGCTTTGTACAAAATAGCCCTTATTGAATAGAAAAACACATGTTTTTGGGTGATGCAAGATTGCCCTTACACCCAGGATACTCCTGCATAAGACATCCAGGGTAATTTGAGAAGTGACCCTATCACATCTCAGGTGTGCAGAGGAAAACCATGCTGGTCAACCTCCTCCTTTGTTAGCCATGATGAATCTTCTACAGGTCGTCCTCTCCATTTGACCAGATATTCTTTATATGTCCTATTCCTTGTGCTTCTGCCAACATGAGTATCTAGTATATCTTCAATCTCCTTGGTAGCTGAAGTAGAAGCTAGAATACTCCACTGTGTTTTTGTGACCTCACCTTCAACACCCCCTTCATGGTACTCTATCAAATCTACAATATTAAATGCTGGTGAAATATTCAACTCAGTAAGCAATTCTACCTCATAAGCATTTCCTGAATCATGCTTCTTCAGTATATTACATGGCCCAAACTTCTTCATTTTTAACTTGTTATATGTACCATCTGGAAATCGCTCCTTCCGCAAATGAACCATGAATTCATCCCCAACCTGGAATTCTTTGTGCCTCCTTCACTCATCTGCCTTAGCTTTATACTGTGCATTCATCTTGGCAATGTGCTTCCTCACCTCCTCATGGATGTTCTTTAAATGTTCTGCAAAATCCTCAGCTTCAACACTACTTATCTCTCCTTTGTCTATCTTCCTCAACTTTGAAGAATTTCTGGGACTACTTTGAAATACAATCTGGAATGGTGATTTACCAGTGCTCCTGTTGATAGAATTATTGTAAGCAAATTCAGCCTATGGTAGAATCAAATCCCAGCCTATTGGCTTATCTCCAACCAAACATCTCAGTAAATTTCCTAAACTCCTATTCACCACCTCTGTCTGTCCATCCATCTGTGGATGATGTGATGAGCTGAACTTCAAGTCTATCTTCAACTTCTTCCATAATGTCTGCCAGAAATATCCAACAAACTTAGTGTCTCGATCTGAAACTATACTCTTTGGCAGACCATGTAGTCTCACCACTTCTCTCAAAAACAATTTAGCCACATGAATAGCATCATTTGTCTTCTTACAGGGAATGAAATGTGCTATCTTTGAAATTCTGTCAACCACCACAAAAATTGAATCATGTCCCCACTGAGTCCTTGGTAAACCAAGAACAAAGTCCATACTGCTATCCTCCCAAGGCTTCTCTAGTACCGGTAATGGTTGATACAATCCTGTATTCTGCTTTGCTCCTTTTTGCATTTGACATACTCTATAACTCTGTACAAACTTCTTGACATATTGCTGCAACTGTGGCCAATAATAATTCTCACTAACTAGAGCAAGGGTTTTATCTCGACCAAAATGTCCAGCCAATCCTCCGCTATGCTTCTCCTTGATGAGATTTTCCCTCATAGAACTTCGTGGACTGCACAATTGGCTCCCTCTGAATAACATTCCATCCTGAATGATGAAATCCAGCCACTTCATCTTGTCTATAGTAGCAGGTTCTGTACAAGTTTTCCAAGCTTCACAAAAATCAGGATCCTCTGAATACAAACTCTTGAGTTCCTTGAACCCAACCACCTCGATCTGCATCTCTGTTAGCAAAAATTTTCTTCTAATAAGAGCATCTACAACTTTGTTAGACTTTCCACTCCTATGTTTCAAAATAAATGTGTAACTCTGCAAAAATTCAACCTATTTCAAATGTCTTTTATTCAAATTTCCTTGACTATTCAAATATTGCAAAGCTTGATGGTCAGTATATAAAACAAAATCCTTAGGAAGTAGATAGTATCTCCACTTCTTTAATGCCTGAATTATAGCATATAATTCCTGATCATAAACAGAATATTTTTTCTTGGCATCATTTAACTTCTCACTGAAATATGCAACAGGTTTACCTTCTTGGCTCAAAATAGCTCCTATTCCAGTAGCATTAGCATCACAGTCTACTTGAAACACCTTATTAAAATCAGGAAGTGCTAAAATAGGTTGTTCTGTAACTTTTTGTTTTAACAGTTCAAAACTCTTCTCAGCCCCTTTAGTCCACTTAAACTCTTTCCT
>MU225838.1:2242176-2267145 GCA_018584345.1 Thuja plicata
TCATTGTTTCAGTCAAGGGACCACAAATACTGCTAAAACTTCTAATAAACTTCCTATAAAAGCTAGCCAAACCATGAAATGATCTTACCTCAGTAGCACTCCTTGGAGTAGGCCATTCTAGGATAGCTTTCACTTTCTCTGGTTCAATTTTCAGTCCTTCTGCTGAAACTACAAATCCCATATACACTAACTCCTTCACAAAACTGCACTTCTTCAAATTAATCAACAATTTTTCTTCCCTCAACTTCTCCAAAACCCTACGAATATGTATTAAATTCTCCTCCAATGTCTTACTAAAGATCAGAATATCATCTAGGTTAACAATGACAAACTTACCCAAAAACTCTTTCAAGACCTCATTCATGAGCCGCATGAAAGTGCTTGGTGCATTGGTTAGCCCAAAGGGCATGACCAACCACTCAAAAAGTCTCTCCTTTGTTTTGAAGGCAGTCTTCCATTCATCTCTTTCTCTGATCCAAATCTGGTGATATCCACTCTTCAGATCTATCTTTGAGAAGTACACAGCTCCACTCAAAAAGTCTATAATATCATCCATCCGCAGCAATGAAAATATGTACTTGATTGTGATCTTGTTGATATCCCTAGAATCTGTGCACATCCTCCATTCTCCATTCTTCTTTGGTGCTAATACTGTTGGCACAACACATGGACTCAAGCTCTCATGAATCAAACCATTCTGCAACAACTCTTGCACTTGTCTGTTCAATTCTTCACTTTCTGCGGGTGTCATTCTGTATTCTGCCTTGTTTGGAAAAATGGCTCCTGGGATCAAGTCCATCTGATGACTGATCTTCCATAATGGTGGTAATCCATCAGGAACATTATCAGATACAATATCCTGAAACTCATTCAATAGATCTACAACTTCTACAGGCACATCTTCTACTTCCTCCTTACTATCTTTTGGAATTAAAGAAAAACACATATGCTCATGCTTCATACCCTCTAGGAATTTTCTTCCATCAACAAAATTTATTCTTGCATTACTACATACCTTTTCTTCTGTATTGTTCAGTGGTTTTAGCTTATGTTGCACTCCATCCTTTGTCAGGGAATATGTATTTGCACGGCCATCATGTACAACATGCCTATCAAACTGCTATGGCCTTCCCAACAACATATGATAAGAATCCATAGGTATGATATCACATAGTACCTCATCATAGTACCTTCCAATCTTAAACATTACTAGGCACTATTCATTAACCATGACCTTGTGGTCATCCTGCACTCAGGCGATCCGGTATGGATGTGGGTGTTTCTACCTCTTGAGCTTCAACTTTGTGACCATCTCTTCTGACACCAAATTGTTAGTACTTCCGCTATCAATAATCACATCACAACACTTATTCTCACACTTGCATCTAGTGCGAAACAAGCTCCTCCTTTGCTCAAGTTCATTTTCACCACTCAGAACGACTCTTCTATTAACTATGACTTCTCCTCCTGTAGCATCTTTAGAATGAGATAATTTTGCATCTTCATCCACATGTGCAACTCTAGCTTGGCCATCATTTCTCCTATCTGCCCTTCCTTGCCATCGAGGATATTCATATGCCCTATGACCTTCTTCTCCATAGTGAAAACATGTTTCACGGAAGCCTCCTCTTCTTGATCCTTGTCCTTGTCCTCTTCCTCTTTGATCTCTATTATTTTGATTGAAATTATTTCCCCTCTGACCTTGACTACTACTGGCCTCATCCTTCTTTTTCTAATCTTCATTTTGGCCTCCATAAGATCGTCCACTAGATCTTCTACCGCGACCTCTTCTGCTTTGCCTGCTTTCAAACTTCTTGTTCAACTTTTCCTCTACCTTTAGGGAAAACTAGTAGGCCTCTTCAATACTGTTCATTCAGATCAGGTTCAACTCCTCCTAAATGCTCAGCCTCAACCCATTAAGGTAATGGGAAAAATTTTCCTTGTCAGCTTTCGCATGGCCTTTTTGGATGAGGATTCGATAGAACTCCTCCATATACTCTTGGAAAGATTTTTTTCTTGCTTCAAACCTTGCATTTTCTTCAGTAGATCAAGTTCATACTCAACAGGAATGAACTGTGGCTTCAATTTATCCACCATCTAATCCCATCTTGTGATTTTCTCCTTGACTCTTCTATTTTTCTCCAACTGAATCTCCTGCCACCAGATCTTCGCATGACCATTCAGTCGTGCCTTCACAAATTTGACCCTATCAGCATCCTTAATATCTTCATACTCAAAATATTATTCTATTTCATTGATCCAGTCGATCAACTCTTATGGTTTAAGATTTATCGAAAATGTGGAAACCTCAAGATTAGGTCTTTTCTCAATCTTGGAAATGGCCCGGAAAAGCCTTTCCTCCTCTTGTTTCAAATTTTTGCCTTCCTGATGAAAATCTTCTTCTACATTAGCTTCATCCCCACTTTCCTCTCTTACGGCAAGATTTATGCCTCTGTGAATCTCTTCTTGCAATGCTTGTACTTGTCTCTGGAGGGCTCTAACCTTAGGTGGTACACCTCTGTCTCTTCCGCCACGCTCCCTTCATGGAGGCATTTTTTGCACTTATCATTGAAACCCTAACCACGGTTCTGGTGGAAACTGCCTCACAGTCAGTGATCTGTCTAAATACTCAGGAAACCTGGATCTGATACCACTTAATGAAGGGGGCTCCCCTTAATACCACAAGTACACAACAGAAACAAAGAGAAACAATAGAAATTTGCAAGAATAGAAAATTGGCTTCTTATTGGCTCCACAAATGTGGAATTACAAACTTCAAAATTACAATATCAAAAGCCACATGGGCATCCCTTACAATAATCTGTAGGACAAAGCCTCAAATAACCACCCAGAACTGCCCTAGAAAACACCATGGGCCTTCCTTAAATAGACAATTTTCCACTGCCCGAGAAGGTTCTTGAAATCTAGCCATTAAGGCCGACTACCCTTAGCATTTAATTATTTTTCACTTTTATTACAAAAGGGCCGGCTTTAAATATTTACAAAACATGAGATTAGGTAGCACAACTTCTGGAAGCCATAACTTTTGAACCGTAGCTCCGACTGGCTATTATAACCACTTTCTGGAAAGTGGAGATTGTGATCTACAGTGCCTAGCTTATGAAGTGCAAGTTAGTCAGGGGTTCGACCTCGATCTGGAGCCTCTGATGTCCTAAAAATTGAGTTCAAAGGTTTTGCACCCTATAATCTCAACAGTAAATCCTTAATAACTTCGCCAATACAGATGATCTGGCAATGAAATTCAACTGGCATTATTATATGACTAAGATGAACCTTCACCTAAAAAATTTGAACATTCCGAGTTCAAATAACCAACTTACTAAAAATAGTAAGTTTCCAAAAATAGCAGCTTTGTACAAAATAGCCCTTATTGAATAGAAAAACACATATTTTTGGGTGATGTAAGATTGCCCTTACACCTAGGATGCTCCTGCATCAGACATCCATGGTAATTTTAGAAGTGACCCTGTCACGTCTCAGGTGTGCAGAGGAAAACCAAGCTGGTCAACCTCCTCCTTTGTCAGCCATGATGAATCATCTAGAGGTCGTCCTCTCCATTTGACTAGATATTCTTCATATGTCCTGTTCCTTGTGCTTCTGCCAACATGACTATCTAGTATATCTTCAATCTCCTTGGTAGCTGAAGTAGTAGCTAGAATAATCCACTGTGTTTTTGTGACCTTGCCTTCAACACCCCCTTCATGGTACTCTATCAAATCTGTAATGTTAAATACTACTGAAATATTCAACTCAGTAGGCAATTCTACCTCATAAGCATTTCTTGAATCATGCTTCTTCAGTATCTTACATGGCCAAAACTTTTTCATTTTCAACTTGTTATATGTACCAACTGAAAATCGCTCCTTCCGCAAATGAACCATGAATTCATCCCCAACCTGAAATTCTTTGTGCCTCCTTCTCTCATTTTCCTTAGCTTTATACTATGCATTCATCTTGGCAATGTGCTTCCTCACCTCCTCATGGATGTTCTTCGAATGTTCTGCAAAATCCTCAGCTTCACCACTACTTATCTCTCCTTTGTCTATCTTCCTCAACTCTAAAGCATTTCTGGGACTACTTCCAAATACAATCTAGAATGGTGATTTACCAGTGCTCCTTTTGACAGAATTATTGTAAACAAATTCTGCCTGCGGTAGGATCAAATCCCAGCCTGTTGGCTTATCTCCAACCAAACATATCAGCAAATTTCCCAAACTCCTATTCACCACCTCTGTCTGTCCATCCATCTGTGGATGATGTGATGAGATGAACTTCAAGTCTGTCTTCAACTTCTTCCACAATATGCGCTAGAAATATCCAACAAACTTAGTGTCTCAATCTGAAACTATACTCTTTGGCAGACCATGTAGTCTCACCACTTCTCTGAAAAATAATTCAGCCACATGAACAATATCATTTGTCTTCTTACAAGGAATGAAATGTGCCATCTTTGAAAACCTGTCAACCACCACAAAAATTGAATCATGTCCCCACTGAGTCCTTGGTAAACCAAGAACAAAGTCTATACTGATATCCTCCCAAGGCTTCTCTGGTACAGGTAATGGTTGATACAATCTTGTATTCTACTTTTCTCCTTTTGCCATTTGACATACTCTACAACTCTGTACAAATTAGAGCAAGGGTTTTATCTCGACCAAAATTTCCAGCCAATCCTCCACTATGCTTCTCCTTGATGAGATTTTCCCTCATAGAACTTCGTGGAATGCACAATTGGCTTTCTCTAAATAACATTCCATCTTGAATGATGAAATCCAGCCACTTCATCCTATCTAGAGTAATAGGTTCTGTACAAGCTTTCCATGCTTCACCAAAATCAAAATCCTCTGGATACAAACTCTTGAGTTCCTTGAACCCAACCACCTCGATCTGCATCTCTGTTAGCAAAATTTGTCTTCTGCTAAGAGCATCTACAACTCTGTTAGACTTTCCACTCCTGTGTTTCAAAACAAATGTGTAACTCTGCAAAAATTCAACCCACTTCAAATGTCTTTGATTCAACTTTCCTTGACTATTCAAATATTGCAAAGCTTGATGGTCAGTATATAAAACAAACTCCTTAGGAAGCAGATAGTGTGTCCACTTCTTCAATGCCCTAATTATAGCATAAAATTCCTGATCATAAACAAAATATTTTCTCTTGGCATCATTTAACTTCTCACTGAAATATGCAACATGTCTACCTTCTTGGCTTAAAATATCTCCTATTCTAGTACCACTAGCATCACAGTCTACTTGAAACACCTTATTAAATTCAGGAAGTGCTAAAACAGGTTGTTCTGTAACTTTTTGTTTTAACAGTTCAAAACTCTTCTCAGCCCCTTTAGTCCACTTAAACTCTTTCCTATCCCCTCTCATTGTTTTATTCAAGGGGCCACAAATACTACTAAAACTTCTAATAAAATTCCTGTAAAAGCTATCCAAACCATGAAATGATCTTACTTCAGTAGCACTCCTTGGAGTAGGCCATTCTAAGATAGCCTTTACTTTCTCTGGTTCCATTTTCAATCCTTCTGCTGAAACTACAAATCCCAGATACACTAACTCCTTCACAAAACTGCACTTCTTCAAATTAATCAATAATTTTTCTTCCCTCAACTTATCCAAAACCCTACAAATATGCATTAGATGCTCCTCTAATGTCTTACTAAAGATCAGAATATCATCTAGGTAAACAACAACAAACTTACCTAAAAATTCTTTCAAGACCTCATTCATGAGCCGTATGAAAGTGCTTGGTGCATTGGTTAGCCCAAAGGGCATGACCAACCACTCAAAAAGTCCCTCCTTTGTTTTGAAGGTAGTCTTCCATTCATCTCCTTCTCTGATCTGAATCTGGTGATATCCACTCTTCAGATCTATCTTTGACAAGTACACAGCTCCACTCAAACAGTCCATAATATCATCCATCTGTGCTAATGGAAATCTGTACTTGATTGTGATCTTGTTGATATCCCTAGAATCTATGCACATCCTTCATTCTCCATTCTTCTTTGGTGCTAATACTGCTGGCACAACACATGGACTCAAGGTCTCGTGAATCAAACCCTTCTGCAACAACTCTTGCACTTGTCTGTTCAATTCTTCACTTTCTGTGGCTTTCATTTTGTGTGCTGCCTTGTTTTGCAAACTGGCTCCTGGGATCAAGTCCATCTGATGACTGATCTTCCTTATTGGTGGTAATCCATCAGGCACATTATCAGATACAATATCCTGAAACTCATTCAATAGATCTGCAATTTCTACAGGCACATCTTCTACTTCCTCCTTACTAGCTTTTGGAATTAAAGCAAAACACAAATGCTCATGCTTCATACCCTCTAGGAATTTTCTTCCATCAAAAAATGTTATTTTTGCATTACTACATACCTTTTCTTCTGTATTGTTCAGTGGTTTTAGCTTATGTCATACTCCATCCTTTGTCAGGGAATATGTATTTGCACGGCCATCATGTACAACATGCCTATCAAACTGCCATGGCCTTCCCAACAACATATGACAAGCATCCATAGATATGATATCACATAGTACATCATCATAGTACCTTCCAATCTTAAACTTTACTAGGCACTATTCATTAACCATGACCTTGTGGTCATTCTGCAGCCAGGCAATCCAATATGGATGTGGCTGTTTCTGCCTCTTGAGCTTCAACTTTGTGACCATCTCTTCTGACACCAGATTATCAGTACTTCCGCTATCAATAATCACATCACAACACTTATTCTCACACTTGCACCTAGTGCGAAACAAGCTCCTCCTTTGCTGAGGTTCATTTTCACCACTCAGCAGGAATCTTCTATTAACTAGGACTTCTACTCCTTTAGCATCTTCAGAATGAGATGATTTTGCATCTTCATCCACATGTGCAACTCTAGCCTGGCCTTCATTTCTCCTATCTGCCCTTCCTTGGCATCGAGGACATTCATATGCCCTATGACCTTCTTCTCCACATTGAAAACATGTTCCACGAAAGCCTCCTCTTCCTGATCCTTGTCCTCATCCTCTTCCTCTTTGATCTCTATTATTTTGATTGAAATTTTTTCCCCTCTGACCCTGACTACTATTGGCCTCATCCTTCTTTTTCTAATCTTCATTTTGGCCTCCATAAGATCATCCACCAGATCTTCCACCGCAACCTCTTCCGCTTTGCCTGCTTTCAAACTTCTTGTTCAACTTTTCCTCTACCTTTAGGGCAAACTGGTAGGCCTCTTCAATACTATTCATTCAGATCAGGTTCAACTTCTCATGAATGGTCAGCCTCAATCCATTAAAGTAATGGGCAACTTTCTCATTGTCAGCTTCTGCATGGCTTGTTTGGATGAGGATTCGATAGAAATCCTCCATATACTCTTGGATAGATTTTCCTGCTTGCTTCAAACCTTGCATTTTCTTCAGTAGATCGAGCTCATAATCAATAGGAATGAACTGTCGCTTCAATTTATCCACCATCCGATCCCATCTTGTGATTTTCTCCTTTCCTCTTCTATTTTGCTCCAACTGAATCTCTTGCCACCCAATCTTCGCATGACTCTTCAGTCGGGCCTTTGCAAACTTGACCCTATCAGGATCCTCAATATCTTAATACTCAAAATATTCTTCTATTTCATTGATCCAGTCAATCAACTATTCTGGGTTAAGATTTCCCAAAAATGTGGGAACCTCAAGCTTAGGTCTTTTCCCGATCTTGGAAATGGCCCATAAAAGCCTTTCATCCTCTTGGTTCAAAGTTTTGCCTTCCTGATCAAAATCTCCTTCTACGTCGGCTTCATCCTCACTTTCCTCTCTTACGAAAAGATTCATGCCTCTGCGGATCTCTTCCTACAATACTTGCACTTGTCTCTGGAGGGCTCTAACCTCAGGCGGTACACCTCTGCATCTTCCACCACACTCCCTTCGTGGAGACATTTTTTGCGCTTATCATTGAAACCCTAACCACGGTCCTGGTGCAAACTACCTCACAGTTGGCGATCTGTCTATACACTCAGGAAACCTGGCTTTGATACCACTTGATGAAGGGGGCTCCCCTTAATACCACAATTACACGATAGAAACAAAGAGAAACAAAAGAAATTTGCAAGAACAAAAAATTGGCTTCTTATTGGCTCCACAAATGTGGAATTACAAACTTCAGAATTACAATATCAAAAGCCACATGGGCATCCCTTAAAATAATCAATAGGACAAAGCCTCAAATAACCACCTAGAACTGCCCTTGAAAACACCACGGGCCTTCTTTAAATAGGCATTTTTTCACCGCCTGAGAAGGTTTCAGAAATCTAGCCATTAAGGGCGACTACCCTTAGCATTTAATTATTTTTCACTTTTATTACAAAAGGGTCAGCTTTAAATATTTACAAAACATGAGATTAGGTAGCCCAACTTTCAAAAGCCATAACTTTTGAACCGTAGCTCCGATTTTCTATTATAACCACTTTCTGGAAAGGAGAGATCGCGATCTACAGTGTTTGACTAGCGAAGCACAAGTCAACCAGGGGTTTGACCTCGATCCGGAGCCTCTAAGTTCCTGAAAATTGAGCTCAAAGGTTTTGCACCCTAAAATCTCTACAGTAAATCCTTAATAACTTCGCCAATACAGATGATTTGGCAATGAAATTCAACTGGCATTCTTATATGACTAAGATGAACCTTCACCTAGAAAATTAGAATATTCTTAGTTCAAACGACCAAATTACAAAAAATAGTAAGTTTCCAAAAATAGCAGCTTTGTACAAAATAGCCCTTATTGAATATAAAAACACATATTTTTGGGTGATGCAAGGTTTCCCTTACACCTAGGATGCTCCTGCATCAGTACTCTTCACTACAATTTGTAGTAGGATAATTGAAAAGGAATAAATTTATAACCTTATAACAATATCATAGGGTAATTCTTGGTAATATATGCTCCTGTAGCCCATGGTTCCCTAGTAGTGGTCTTACTACAATAATATCAAAAATTTATTACCTTGCAATTAATTTTGTAGATGCAAAAAAGTAAAACTTAGATGAAATCATATTATATGCTATATCATTCATTGACTCATGGGCATATGTGCTCTTGTAGGCCATAGTGCCCTAGAGTGTGTTATGCCCTGCATACCTATCGCTACATTTTGTGGGAAAATGTTGGGTCCCCCTTTTTTGCTTATGCTTTTCCTTGTTTTCTTTTTTTGTTTCCTTTGTTTCCCTCTGGGCTTTTCTTTCATGAGGGTTGTTTTCTTTTGGTTCTTTCCTTCTTTTGTCTCTAGGACCTGGTCCTAGAGTGTGTTTGAGTCAGTCGGACCCCGGACTTTGGGATTGTTCACCATCATGTCTTCTTTTATGAGAAGATGTGGCTGCATAGAATCCCTAGGCCCAGAACCTGAAGGTTCGCATGTTCAGGAGTTTGCAGAGGGAAAGCAATGTATTTTACCCTAAGGGTATAAATAGGATTTACTAGTCACTTTCACATTTACCACAATCAAAGCACTCAGAGTGATTTTAGTGATTCAAAGGCGATTAAGGAAATTCAACAACGTCCAAGCGTGATTTGTTCTTGGTGATTAGTAGTGTTTAATAGAGATTATCCATTGTGCATTCATGGCCATTCAGAACTGGTTAGTTGCATAACACCTCCCGTGCTCATTTCCTCTTCTTTTCTCCATGTTTTTAGGTAGGCCTTTTCTGGTTCTTCCTGGTTTTGCTTCTTGGTTTCACTTTTTGTGTGCCTGTGTTTGTTTTGTTTCTGATTTTTGTATCTGCTTGTTTTTGGTTTTTGGTTTTCATTATGTCGCCTCCCGTTGTTAGGATGGCTTTGCCAGAGGGTTTTCCACCCTCTGTGTAGTTTTAAGTTACCATAAATGTTTGTATACCTTGTACATTGTGTAATTTTCTATAGGTAGCTGTATATATGCCTATTTTCAGCCGACCTGTGAGTTGTGCTTCGACCCTCATAGTGCTTCAACCCTCTGTAAATTTGTATATCCCATATATATCCTTCTTGGTCTGTGTCAAGCTCACTGTGCCCTTTCATTTTTTTCCCAATTTTTTGAGCTCGCCCTCTCTGCCAAATACCACCTGGTTTGAACTTGGCACCTCGCTAGTTCGAGCCATGGTAGTTTTCTCTCTCCTCCATCAAGTCATTCTTAATGGCAAGTTAAGTTTCCCACATGTGAGAATTCAAAAGTGGCCCAAGTGACATTCACTTCCCCATGTGTTCAGACAGTTTTCAGTGTTAATGCCATTACTCCCATTACTGCATGGCCACATGACACTCCCACATCAACCTAGTATGGCTAATTTCTGGTCATATCATGCAGCAGTTAGTTTTCCAAACTCCGGGTCTCAAGACTCCCTTAGGTCTTTATTTTATTTCATCACATGTGATAGAATCCCTAAAAGCCCAGG
This sequence comes from Thuja plicata, assembly GCA_018584345.1. Taxonomy (NCBI): domain Eukaryota; kingdom Viridiplantae; phylum Streptophyta; class Pinopsida; order Cupressales; family Cupressaceae; genus Thuja; species Thuja plicata. The sequence continues at coordinate 2,252,605 of MU225838.1, forward strand.
TAGAGGTCAAAATCCTAAGTCATTTTATTACATATATATCTTTTTCGGGGTTTGATGTGAATTAACATCCTTTCAGGAACAAATGCAAAGTGGTGGTGAAAATCTCTGGGATCTAGAATAATGCTATGTTTTACATACATACTGATGGTCATCCTATTTTTTGTAGGTTTATAGAATTAAACTCATCAATCATGTTAGAGGCATCACATCATCTCCACCTGGGAGTTTGGAACTCCCCACCACTGCTACAACTAGGGTAGCTATCAGGATGAAGGCTGAGAAGGCCTTGGAAAAGCTCCCATTAAAAATGAAGTATCTGAAGGGGGACACTATTCTGGGATCAAAAGTCAATTCAAAGTTACAGTTAATCACTGAAACAAGTGTCAGAATGTGGGCCAAAATGTAAGCCTTAGTAAAGATGATGTTCATTCAATGCATGGACGGAGATCCATTGGCCCTCAATGTGGTTGGCTCTGGGATCCTCAAAGCTGCTTGTTTCTCCTGCTCTATGCAAGCTCTAGAGCTCATTCTCACTTTGGCAGGACATTACAACGCAGCCATCTGGGATGTCATGCTCACCACCCCAGTTTCAATAGGCTACCCAACGCCTATGGTGTCTTTGGATGCGGTGAAGTTTGCTGCAGGGCCAGGCATCCCCCAATTTGATGATGCGGCTGTTCTCACCTGGTCTTTGGCCTTGGAATAATTTTAGAAACTAGAACACATGGCCTGACAATATCTCAATAACAATAGGCTTAAGGTACCAAGGAAGGATTTCACAAAGATGAAGCTAGAGATCCCCTAGACATAATTTAAAGAGAGCATAAAGATGGGGATCATTTCTCTATGTAGGGTCTTTGGAGAGCCCCATGCTTGGGAATTCTCAACATGGATGTACTATTTCTTGTTTAGCATCACCTTCGATGGGTAGAATTTTGACTGGGCCACCATCATCGCCAATCACTTGGACTCTCAGCTTGTCAAGGTCACCCGAACCCCCAAATTCTACATGACTTCTTACGTTTTATGGGTGCTATCACAACAATGCCCCGTGACCCAGGGATTACTTACAGCAGGTGTGATCGGGACTAGCCAAGGCCAGAATGCTCCATGGGATTATTTCCCACAAGTCCAATGGGAGGCCAGTTTCCTTAGCTTTAGTTAAGTGAATGATGCCTTCATATACTACATCCTTCTTACACCTACTCGGGATACCGGATACTGGCTCTCCAAAGAAGCAATGAACTTGGTTAGCAAATATGGCTATTATTACATTCAGTATCAACATCACACTTACATTCAGGTGACCATCTTCTCTAGGAAACCCTATTTATTACCCAAACATTATGGGTATAAAATAATTCTTTTAGAATATTACAGAAAAATTCTGGAGCTGCACGCCCTCTTCCAATTGAAGAAGGTAACTAATGTTCCCTTCCTGATATCTTGCAGGAAATATTCTTGCAGCCTGGCAGTGGCCAAAGAAGCCAATAATGAACTTAAAAGTTTGGGGCTGGCATAATTCTATTTAGAGCAGAAGAATTTTGATCCACTAGACAAGATAGCAATGACACTTCCTCGGGCAGCCCCCCGCATGAGCTTCACTTAGAAGATTTTTGAGAAGATTGCCAAGACAATTTTGAAGTCCAGAACTGACATTTTGTCCAGTTGACATAGGGGATGATGAAGCAGCTGAAGCTTTGAAAGTTCCCCAATGACTTTTTGAACACCACATCCATAGAGGACCCACAATACAAAGAAAAAGGGGTAGATAAAATGACTCTCCCTCTGGTGAAATGGGATGCACTGGAGGGAACAACAATTGAGGACATCACCAATAATATAATTGAACATAGCCATGAATATTTTCAGAAGGTGTGTCCAAAAATAATGCAAAAATGTTTCCCATTTGTGTGGGGTTCAACTTCCAGGGCCGGAACCTCCTCATAGGGTGAGGATAGAGGAAAGAGAAAAATGGGGACCTCGTCTCAAGTTCCATCTGCAGTTCCCATAGAAAAACAAATGTAGCAAACCCTGGCAGCATTCCATCATATGAAGGAGATTTTAATCACCTGGTTGGCTACCCTAGCTATTATGGCCGGACCTGTCTGCCCTTCCAATTCCCCTTCACTTGCAGAATTAGTGGTCTGAGTAACTAGGACTAGAGCAGAGGAAGAGCGGGTAACCATGTTAGATGCAGGGCCCCCATTGGTAACCAGGAGGAAGAAGAAAATGATAACTGATCCTCAGCCAAGGGCGGAACTAGAACTTGGGATGCCTGACATCCCTAAAATATATATTGTCTCCTCAAACTCTCCGGAGCTAGACAATCAACCCAAAGATCTCTGAGAGACCTCCCCTCCATATGATGACTTTGATGACATATTCGGGATGGAAAAACTTGTGAACTTACAAAGGGATATCGGGAAGGTGGTTGAAGAGATCACCACCCAAGAGGAAGAGACTATCTCGATTGAAGAGGAGATCCTGGAGAAAGAAGCTTCCACAGAGTAGGAGGTCTGGTTTGAGAGAAAAAAGAAGCCAGAATAGGTAAACATCTCTAATGTACCAGGAATATGGGTTCCAGGGACCAACACCATGGAGGAGAGGCAAGTGCAAAATGAGCAACCAAAATCTGCTGAGGGAACTGGACCTATGGGAGCACCCATGACCTCAGCTGCCATGCTCCAGACACCTCCTCCTTCCCTAAAGAAGGTAACATTTGGTGAGGTGATCACAATGGCCCAAATGATGAACCTTGGCTAGACACCTCCGCCACCTCCTAAGGATATTCTGACGGAGGAAAATATTCTGGTGGAAGAATCCAAAGAAGAACAAAAACAACAAGGTGAGGGGCAGAACCTTGGAAACACAGATGTTGAATCTGATGTTGCTAAGGACATGGATACCAAGGTAGAAGATACTAATGCCACTAAGATGGATAATGCAAGTGGTCTAAAGGATACAAGAAAAGGGTTTGAAGAGACTCAGAACACTGGGGATGCACAACAGAACCCTGGAGGGGATTCACAGGATCAGACTTTGGCAGCAAGGCCACCCCCACCACCACAATGGTTGGTGGATTCTAGAAAGAGGAAGGCCCTAATAGAAACAAAGTTCCATCTCTCCCTAGATGATTTGATGGTAGAGGCATAGGGAGCCCCTAAAAAAAAGAAGGCGTGGACCCTCCATTCCACCCGGATTGGTCCAGACAAAGAAACAGTTGTGGTGATTGCAACACCTCCTCCAAAGATAGATGCAGTAATAGCTAGAGCCGAGGACTACACAATCATGGAGGTACCTCTAGGGAGGAGAGACAAATAGGGTGAATTGGACCTATTAAAAGAGGCTACCTGGGTGATGAGGCCTGTTATGACAAGAAATCCCAGAAACTCAAGGAAGAGAGGGAAAAGAGTGCAAATCTCCTCAGGCTTTTGATGGAGCGGGCACAACCCATCACTATTATTCCTATGGAAGCTTCCACATCTGGATCACCGCTCCCATAGGGTGACATAGATGCACTAAGGGGTATGGAGAAGAAGGCGCAGGCAGTTGATGATTGGGTAAGTGAACAAGTAGGGAACATTAGGTGATTCTTGGTGGCTATGCCCCCAGACCTATACACAGCTGATGACGTCTTGAACTAGGGTAAAAATACCATTTCCATCTAGGAGGTAGAAATAAATCAATATGAAGATTGGATGGGTGAGTTGGAAGAACTCCTGAGCCTCGGGGAAGAAATTTTTACCGAGGCCAAAATTTTGGGAGAGGAATCCTTCAAATTTGTCTAGACCTAGCACTTCAAGCTTGATCTCACATTGGAGATAAGAAAGAAACTAGTAGGGTCCCTGTGGGATAAAGTTCTGGAGGTAGAATATTCTTTAAATATGTATAAGGAATTCATTTCAAGGGTTTTAGGAGACGATCCCTTTAGTACTAAAACATGTACTCCGGAGGAATACATCGTGGGGAAGTTTGACAAACTAATGGAATTTTGATACCATTCCCCAGAGGGAATAGACAGAGAAAAGATGTCACACATAACCTGCATGGTGCTCTAGGGCCATGACGCCACAAATATGGCCGTAGAATTCAAGGTAAATACTTCAGATTTGGACGAACAGGTGGAGGCGGCCAAATACCACTGAGCCAACCTCAAGGACATTGATGAAGATGGAATTGCTTAAATCCTAGAAATATTTAAGAATAGCAAGGAGAAATAAGGTCATCTGGATTGTGGAGATTTTCACTACCAGGGTGTATTTTTGAACATTCTTTCATTCTTTGGGCGTAAGCCCCCGAATCCCAGAGTTCTAGATTCAAAAGTTTTGTATTCTTTTGATGACCCACGTCGAGGTTCTTTGAAGCCGATCGGTCATTATCAGGTAGTTAATAAGTGGGTCAGAAGGTGGATGATCCTGATAAGTCATGTTAGTTAGAGGGAGGGCTCTGATAGGTGGTCTTCCCAAGGTGCCACTCCAGCATTAAACACCTATTTCATCTAAGACAATGAGCCACTTTACATTGATGAGGCATTAGCCTTGAACCCCAGCAGATCAGATTTCTTCTATTCTTACCTTGACACTCTTCTCGAGGGTGATTCTTCTATTCTCTTTTCTTGTTTTATTCTCCTAATCTGTCACACCTTTGTTCTTTTCAAGGTAGTTGTAACATGGTGCAGGTAGTACCGTCCACCAGATATTGTATTTTATTGTAGAGTGTAAAGTTAGATTAGGGTAACTTTAGTGCAAATATGTGTATAAATAACAAGTCCGACCTCATTTTTAGGGGTTGGAAAAATTGATGATTTTGCATTCCATATTATTAGCTTTCAGCATTTCATTTCTTGTAGTTGCAGAGCTCAATGCTTAGTAGTTCTTAGTGGTTCTTGATAGATAGATGCTCTCTTAGAGCCATTGATGTACACACTAGTGATTCTAGAAAACTATTAATGAAGAAGGAAGGATTCTCAAAATGATTTTTTTAGTGTCTTGATCTGTGAGTTAACATTCTTTTGTGCTATATGTTTTTGATGTCCTTTTGTCTAATGTTTAAGTAGATTAACGACCTCTTTCCCCTTGCTATTGAACATGTATGAATCACTGGTTCTGTATATGTTTAGTATTTAGTATAGTTCATTAGAGCATGTTTGATGTTTCAAATGTATTTGCATGAATATAAGTAGAATGGATACACTCTAACCTTGACATATATTTTGAAGTTTTTTTAATAATCCAAATGCTTGTAGGAAACTCCAACTTACCAAAATCCCTAGAGAAGACAAGCCAAGAAAAACCAGCTATCCCCCCCCCCAAAAATATTAGTCACACTCCCAATTTAGCTACCGCACAGTCAAGACCCAACTCTCAGGTGCTTGAAGGCCCAGAGAATTTCTTCCCTGGACAACCTTTACAAGAGAATTTGGTTGGTACCCGGGTACCCGACGATAACTTACATCTATTGGCAGACTGGTCACAAAGTCTGGTCAACAGAAATTGGTGCTAGAAGGAGGGCATGAGCTCACTCCCTTCCAAAGATTTTGACTTTACACCACCTGAGGGTTCCCCAAGCCATAGTTTTAGGAACCAGGCCTTTAGTGGGATTGGATCTTTTTCACCTGCATAATTCAAAAGAGTCCTTATATCAGCCCCAATCCTGAAAGGTTTGTTCAACTCAAGCCCCCTACTTGAAATAAGTGGATCTCGTAGGCCAAACAACCAGCTGATCTTGTCTGGGGATCTACTACATCTCAAAATACCCAAGTTTCCCAGACAATCCCAGGCACCAGCACTCAATCCAGCTAGAATCAAACTCCCCTGATGGCTATGTACTTTGGTAACACTAGGTCCCCAATGGGGTTGTTTCCTAGTGCTACCAACGATCTTCCTTCACATTCAAAGAAGATCTGACCCCAATATGAGCACTTTGGCTAATGAACTACAGAAGAGCACCTCCAGGCATACAAAGATGCTATGAACTGACACTAGATTCAACATCAAGATGCTATGACCTAGATTTTCCCTCTGTCCTTGGGAAAGAATAATTAAAACTGGTACCTTAATTTTCTCGCCAACTCCATCAACAGTTGGCAAGATATGGAGGATACTTTCCTGGCGGCTTTCTGCATACACGTGGACCCAGCGTGGTCCCACAATCATTTTATCTCTATGAGGAGGGAACCAAATGAGCCCCCTACAACATTCAACCATCGGTTCCAATGCGCCTTGAAGGGGTGTATGGGCCCCTTCATCCCATCCATAGAAGTGACCATCCAAAAATACCTTAAAACAATGGACCCTTTCATTTCCTCTCTCATATGGAGAACCACCGCCTCAAATGACCAAGATACTCTGGTGAAGGTTTACAACCTAGCCTTTGAGTTTTTCCATAGTTTGAAAAAATCCCCCGATGGGATTGGAAAGAGCACACCTTTCAAAATGATACCTGGCAAAACTTCTTACGCTGGGGATACAACCCCAGTCAAGCAATGGGTTCACTAGCGATGGCCATGAACCCACCATTGTCAATAGACTAGCAGGCCCGGTACGTATATCCATTGCAAACACAGACAATATCGGGTCTAGAATTTGTTCCCTGGAACCAGCCACAAAAAATGCAATAACCATAGACACAACCCCCCATAGTACCTTTTTTGTAGTTTCCCGTGGCTGGAGGATTGTCATCCTTGACTCTGGGAGCCGCTGTTGCTTTCCTTGGGAACCAACCACAACAACCGTCACATTATGATGTGAACACCCAACTGTCCACCGAGGTTGAATCCCTCTGGTGATTTTTGTTCTCACTGACTATGGACATGGGACAACTAAAGGTGGGGCCTTCTACACCTCACAACCCCAATTCCCAAAGAGGGAATATCTTCTTCGGCCAACAAAATTCCAATGCCAAAGGAAGAAAATACAACAATGGGCCTCGACCCAACCAACAACAATGGAATAAAAACATAAACACCAAAGGTCCTCCTTCAAACCAAAACATCACTCAGGGTGGTGCTGGACCTACTCATTTCACGTCGATCGTAGAACTCCAACCCCTAACTAACTGGTGTAGATTACATGACACTGGCTCTCATTCCGAGGTGAACTGTGCTATGCTGGAGAAGGTCATCATGATCTCCCAGCTAGAGAGACAACAACCTGTCAATCCTACTCCCCCGAAAACATCAACACAAGAGCCCACTCATGGTTCCTTCACCTATGAGACTGTCTTCTTTGGGAAAGGTAAAGAAGATGAAAAAGAGCCCGAACTGTAGGGGTTCTTTGATGAATCAATCCCAGCCTTTGAGTCTAATGCCTTCACCAACCCACAGACTCCCTACAACACTCAGAGTTAGGCTGGTAAAGGACTAGTTTTTACTCCAGCACCCCCCAAAGATACCCCTCTCTAGGAAAATACAACTGATCACTCCTTCTCACTGAAAGGGCTTGGCTCTAACCAAGCTAAGGACTTGGCTGAGAAAAGCCAACAATTCCCAGGGGGAAGGTTTGACATCACCAAGGCATTGGAAAGAATTGCTACTTCAATGACCTTGCTAGAGGTTTTGCTAAATTGTCCTGAGCAGAGGAAGTCTCTTCTGAAGCTCTTGGGAAACCCAGAAGCTGTTAGTCACCCACCCAAGACTGTCACTTTTAACAATGCTAATGCGGTTGTTTTCCAGGGAAACATTGAGGATCCTCCCTTCTTACTAGGTATGAACATACAAGGGAAGAACCTACACAATTTCTTGGTAGATTCCAGAGCTTCAGGAAATGTCATGCCCTTATCTATATGCCATAAGCTCAGACTCCATCCCACTCCATCCAAAGGCATAGTAGCCTAGCTTGACAAAACTACTATGAAAAAGGTAGGTGAGCTAAAGAATGTCTAGATTCAACTCATCCAAGACCCTCAAATATCAAGCATAATAGACATCCAAGTGGCGGACATCCCTGAAACTTATGGGATGTTGTTAAGTCAGAATTGGTCTAAGGCCCTTAATGGGTTTTTCTCCACAGACTTGTCCCACTTGTAGTTCCCCTAGGAGGGGCAGTCTAACCATATCCAGGTAGAAAATGAGCCTAGGATTAAGCAGGCCCTCACTGAGGTTAGGAGGGTAAATGAAGTCCTTTTCTCTGAGACTTCCCCTTGGGTATACCGACTTCTAGAGATCCTCACATTTGATTTCACCTTTGGGGAGTATCCCATAGTTGCTTAGAGAATCTAGGACCTAGACAAAAAACTAAGGGGTGAGGTTAACTCACAAGGTAATGTAGAAACTCCTGATACACTCTTGTTTGGCACTTGGTTCCCGGTGCATTATCAAAAACATTTTGAACTAGAGTGTGAACCTTGCATCACTGCCGCTACCTGCCATATTAATGCCCTCCGAGAGAAGAAACATGAAGCGGATTCACTTGGACTCTTTAATCATTCTATCAGTACTCCAATGACATTGCTTGTCTAGGAATCCCAGCCACAAGCCTCTTCGGAGGTAAAAATCACCCATGTGCCATCAAAATTAGAGGAAACCCCTCCCAACCTTCCCAAAATCAATCCAAATTCCACTTCGCCTCCCCAGCACCAGACAAAAAACAATGACTTGTAGACCCTGAAGTTTGACGGGTTCCGGTCTAAACAAGGCTGTGGGGTTGGAGTGGAACTAATCAACCCATGGGGGAAATCCTTCCTTGCATCTTATAGGCTGTAGTTTAACTAGATGAAAAACATCATAGAGTACGAGGCCTTGGTCCTTGGACTCCTATTTTCACTAAGAAAGGGAATCACCTATCTCTGAGCTCTGGGTGATTTAGAGTTGATTGTTAAGTAGGTTTGGAGCCAATACATTTGTCATGACAAAAGGTTCACCGCATACCACAACTAGGCATGGAGCCTCATTGAATATTTTGATTCCTTTGGCATTGAACTCATTCCTTGAAAAATAAACTACGTTTTAGATGCCCTTGCCGTATCTACCAGCATCCTTGAGCCAATGCCTAGCTCCCGGCTCCAGAATTTCTCTATTGAGATGGTCCCCACCGCATCCATTCTAGAAAATGTCACCCACTTTCAGGTCTTTGAGGATGATCAGCATATCCTAGCCTTCAAGGCCAATGTTGGTGTTTTCAAGGACCAGATAGTGTAAGAAAGAGACCATGAAGATACCAGGCAGGGTGAAGAAGATGATGGGATCATAGAATTCCCAACCAACACCATCCCTAAGGGGATGGTAGTGCTAGAATGTATCTTTGATTCAGACCCCCAGGGATGAGATAAGATATCATCCTCCTCAAAGGGAGGAAAATTCAAAAAATTTAAGATTGGCCAGGCTGGTGAAGAAAAATTTGTGCATATTGGAACATCCTGCTCCCCAGAGGAGAAGGAGAAGATTCTCATGGTTCTCCAAGAATAAATTGATGTAATTACATAGGGGTATGAGGACCTGAAGACCTATGACACATCCATCATGACCCATACCATCCCACTGAAGCTAGATGCTAATTCCTTTCGACAAAAGAAAAGACCAATAAACCCACTGATAGAACCACTAATTCATCAGGAGGTTCAAAAATTGTTGTCATCCCGGATTATCTTTCCTATCCGGCACACTACTTGCGTTTCCAACCTCGTCCCTATGAGAAAGAAAAGTGGCAAGATTCACCTTTGCATGGATTTTTGCAATTTAAACAAGGAATCTAAGAAGGATAATCATCCTCTCCCCTCATTAGATGAGGTGTTTCAAATCGTGAATGGATCCCAAATGATGTCCTTCTTGGATGGGTACTCCGGGTATAAACAGGTCATGGTTAAGTACAAAGATAGAGACAAAATGACATTCACCATGAAGTGGAGAATGTTTGCATACCAAAGGATTCCCTTTGGCTTTATTAACATAGGGTTGAAATTTCAAAAGGCTATGGACATTGCGTTCGAAGGCCTAGTAAACTAATGTATAATCATATACATGGATGATTTGAGTGTCTTTTCTTAGGATAGGCGTGATCACTTCGCCCACCTCGCCAAAATTTGTGAGAGATGTTACCGGTATGGAATATTTCTCAACCCTAAGAAATGTATATTTGGGGTCACTGAAGGGAAGTTTCTCAGGCATATCATCTCCGAGAAGGGTATATCCATTGACCCTGAGAGAGTTGAAGCATTGTTGAATCTACAGATGCCTGACAACAATAAAGAAATAAGGTCTTTCTTCATAAAGATAAACTTTGTTCAGTGATTCATCATTGGATTCATTGAGATAGTCAAACCACTCAATGACATGATGAAGAAAGACACAAAGATTGAGTGGAGCCCTTAAGAAAAGCAGGCATTTGCCTAGATTAAGAAAATTATTGTGGAGGCACCAGTCTTGGCTAGTCGAGACTATTCCCTCCCATTTCACATATATTCCTTTGCTTTGTCGCATTCGGCCATGATAGTTTTGACGTAGAAGGTTGGAGGGGAAGAGCGACCAATAGCTTTTATGAGCTCCCCTTTTAAGAACGCCGAAGTCCAGTATTCATCTTTGAAAAAGTAGGCTTTTGCTCTCGTCTGTGCTGTGAAGAAATTCTGGCATTACATTCTCCAGAGAAAGGTGCACGCTATCATCCCGGACCAGTCTATTAAGTCTCTTCTCCTACGTAGTGAATTGGGTGAATGACAGGGGAAATGGATGGCCATCCTCCAAGAGTATGATTTGGAAAAGAAACCCATGAAGATAGTCCAAGGCTAGGGATTATGTAGGGCGATGGCAGAAGGAAATCTCGATATTGAATGCCAAAATTATATAGTGGAGTCCATCACTCAAGACCCATGGTATACTAATATGGTGTACTTACTACTCAACAATAGATGTCCAGAGGGGCTTCTCCCAAACAAACGCTGTGCCCTGCGGCTGAAAATCGCACACTTCATGATAAAAAATAGAACGTGTTTCCATAGGAACTATGAAGGGGTATACCTCTGGTGCATTGATAGGGACCAAGCTGCAAAAATGATTGAAGAATTCCATGGCTAGTCTGGAACTAGGAATGGCTCAGTTGATGCCACAACCCATTAGATTTTTTGGGCTAGATACTATTGGCCCTATATCTTTAAGGATGTCTATAGTCACGTTAGGAGATGCCACACTTGTCAAACGACAACACATCGTGAGCAAAACTCGGCCATGCCATTGCAGCCGGTCTTCAAAGCTAGACCCTTTGCCCAATGGGCATTTGATTTTATTAGGGAAATCAACCCAAACTTGTCTACAAACCACTGGTTCATTTTGACTGCTACCGATTATTGCACCCAGTGGTCTAAAGTGATTCCTTGCAAAAACAACACTGCAGATGTAGTGATTAAATTCCTGGAAGAAAACATAGTCACCCATTTCGGAATGTCATTTGCTATAGTGTGTGACAATGGTCCAGCATTTTCTTTGGTGTAATTACTTGAATGGAACTATGAAAGAAAGATCACCCTAATGTTCTCTAGCAACTACTACCCCCAAGGTAATTATGTGGCTAAATCTATCAACAAAAATCTGCTAGAGGTGATCAAACATCTGTTAGAAAAAAATCCCTGAGACTGGTACCAAAAGCTTAAGTTCTCTCTCTGGGAAGATCTATCAGAATAAAGGCAGCCCTGGGGACTTTCCCATTTAACCTGGTTTATGGCTAGAACCCAGTATTGTCTATCGACTTATAGATCCTGGTACTATAGTTTATGTAGGAATTCAGCAATTGGGACAACTATGTGGAGGTTTGGCTTCTGAACTTGGTGAGAATGGAGGAACAAAGAGACGTAGCCCTTGAACACTTCGCGCATCATCAAGAAGTATTAAAATGATGGTTTGATCAAAGAGCCCAGTATAAGGCCTTTTAGATTTTTGACTTAGTCCTCTTGTGGGATAAGGCCTGGGAAAAGAAGGGAAAGCACACTAAGTTTTAGCAGCTTTGGCTTGGACCATATCTAATAGCTGAGATCTGCAGGGCAAATAATTATTGCCTCAATACCATGATCGGAGAAGTCATCCCATTGCCTGTCAATGGGCAATTTCCCAAACACTACTTTGAATGAGGTAGGTGATGAGTTTGTCTAAAGTTGTATCATATGTAAAGTCCCTACTTGTAAATATATTTCATGGTACTCCATTTGAGTGCCTTGTCCTTGTAAAAATTTTGTTGGCCATCCTTCGGAACCGCCTTTCCTTTTCTAGCTTGCTGTCATTTTTGGTTTTCTTTGTGCTCTTTTTTTTCCTGGGTTCTAGCACATTGTCTTTGTCTTATAGATAGGTATGCTTCACATAACATCTAGCCCTTGGAATGGTACCTTGTGCATTTTTGGTAGTTTGGAATCTATTGTTAGCATTGAGGAGTTTGTCTGCACTCCAGAGTTGGTTTGTAAGTATGGTAAAAGGTTATGGGTAATCTTGATTAGATTCACATCTTGACAGTCCAGACATTGGTTAACAGAAAATCTAAGAAGCAAGTAATCACATGATCCTCAAGGGCAGATCGGTTACATTGGTTATCAACCAAGTCTGAAATCATAAAAATATCCTAGGTCCGAAACACTCTCCTATTTGACAATTTAAAAGTGGATGAAAAGGTGAAAGAAGTACCAACATTAAAATTAGCTAAGCTTAAGGTTCATAGTGAAAGAAGTATCGCCTTACACTCTAGAAAAGAAAAGAAAAGAAAGCAACTGAAGAATAGAGAATTCTGGTATGTGGGGGAAATGTGCAAGATAGGATGACTTTGGTCTGATTCATTCAGTGCCTCCTCTCTGCTGCTCCCAAAAATCATCGGCTTGAATTTCTCTCAAAGCACACACTTCACATCTGATGAAAGACTAAAAGATTGAGTCAATAATGAATCCAATTTTCTAAAACACCTCACACTTTGAAAGAAAAATGCTCCAGGTAAAGATTTATTACAGTTTTACTAACCATAGATTCTGAAGTTCTCAAATGCGATTAGGCATTCATCCCAGTGGGTTGCCATTTTTTATGCCCTGCATACCTATCCCTACATTTTATGGGCAAAATGTTGGGTCCCCTTTTTTTTCTTCTTCTTTTCCTTAGTTTCTTTTTTGTTTCCTTTGTTTCCCTCTGGGATTTTCTTCCACGAGGGTTGTTTTATTTTGCTTCTTGCCTTCTTTTTTCTCTGGGACCCGGTCCCAGAGTGTGTTTGTTTGAGTCAGCTGGACCTCAGACTCCGGGATTGTTTGTCATCATGTCTTCTTTTGCGAGAAGATGTGGCTGCATGGAATCCCCAAGCCCAAAGTTTGGAGGTTTGCATGTTTTGGAGTTTGTGGAGGGAAAGCAATGTGTTTTTACCCTAAGGGTATAAATAGGATTTACCAGTCACTTTCACATTTACCGTGATCAAAGCACTTAGAGTGATTTTAGTGATTCAAGCATGATTAAGGCAATTCAATAGCATCCAAGCATGATTTGTTCTTTTTGATTATCAGGGTTTAACAGAGATTATCCGTTGTGCATTTGTGGCCATTCAGAACTGGTTAGTTGCAGAGCACCTCCCGTGCTCGTTTCTTTAGCTTTTCTCTATTTTTTTAGGTAGGCCCCTTTTGGTTCTTCCTAGTTTTTATTTTTGTGTGCATGTGTTTGTTTTGTTTCCAATTTTCATTTCTTCTTGTTTTTGGTTTCTAGTTTTTGTTGTGTCGCCTCCCATTGTTGGGATGACTCTGCCAGAGGGTTGTCCACCCTCTATGTAGTTGTAAGTTCACATAAATGTTTGTATACCTTGTACATTATGTAATTTTTTGTAGGTAGCTGTATATATGCCCATTTTTGGCCGACCTGTGAGTTGTGCTTCGACCCTTGTAGTGCTTTGGCCCTCTGTAAATTTGTATATCCAATGTATATCCTTCCTAGTCTGCGTCAAGCTCACCATGCCATTTCATGTTTTTCCCAATTTGTTGAGCTTGCCCTCTTGGCCAAATACCACCTGGTTTGAACTCGACACCTTGCTGGTTCAAGCCATGGTGGTTTTCTCTCTCCTCTATCAAGTCAGTCTTAATGGCAGGTTAAGTTTCCCATATACGAGGATTCAAAACTGGCCCAAGTGGCATTCATTTCCCCACATGTTCAGACAATTGTTATTGGAGTTGATAAAAAATATCAACCCACAACTCCCAAGAATCACCTGCATGCAAACCTGTCATAGAAAGAGAGAAGCAAAAAAGCTATGGAGGCCAAAAATCACAGATTGATGGAAGAGGAAACATCTTGTGCAAATAATGGAGAAAAAACTCTTAATGCAATAACATCCTCAATTAATTAATAACCATCAAATTTAATAATTTAAAAAGAGGGAATCCTTATAAAAAGATACCAAAACCCTAAATGGGAAACCCTAAAGGGAAAATCTAGGTTGCATAATAATAATTAATAAAAGAATTAATTATTAAATGTGTAAAGTTTAGCTTAAGTAAAAGAGAGATAATAAGTGACTTAATAATTAAATCAATATGATTTAATTAATAAGTGGAATCACTTTATTACTCTAACACCCCCCCTTAAGATAAACTTAGGGAGAAGCT